>OY992522.1:7241305-7821230 GCA_963921215.1 Scoparia ambigualis
TATTTTTGTGTACGAGATGTCACTTATGGCTAACGCGTATCAATGAACGTTTAACTTATATAAGTCAATACTATTCAATGGTATACAAATTGATTATTTGGATGTACGAGTATAAGTACATTTATCTAAAACGAGAAACGTGTTTGAGTACGTATTGTCACTCAGGACTAATATTTATCAGTGTGTTTCTAAAATTAAAAGTGATTGCGTTGTGGTTGGTTATTTCAACTACTTTCATGTATGTTTATTTGTCATATTTATTATTTATTAGAAATGGCTAATAATTTAAGTATTTACTATCAGAATTGCCGACGATTGCGTACAAAAATCAATACATTGTACAATAATATACTAGCAGAGTGTTATGACATAATCATACTTTCTGAAACATGGTTGATACCGACTATTTCTGATAGTGAACTTATGGACTCCCGCTACACAGTGTTTCGTTGTGACAGGAATCGTGAAGCCTGTGGTAAGTCAGACGGTGGGGGTGTTTTAATTGGTGTACGCCGGGAGTTAAGAGCTTTCCGATGCTCCTTATATTCCGGTTGTAATAATAATATGAATAATGATTTGCTTACATTGAGTGTCGAGTACGTGTTACTAAAACTTTATTGCAGTGCTACGAAGGACTATAACTTAGTATGTGGCTTATATATACCACCCAATCAAGCGCTAAGTGTTTATGAGAATTTTTTTGACTTTTTACATAAAGAAATATTATTGCGCGAGGTAAGGCATGTCTATATCTTCGGTGATTTTAATCTCCCGCATATCCGGTGGGATGATGAGTTATCTAAATCAAATATTCCCAACATGAATGATTACCAGTGGTCGGAGTAGGTATATTGATTTTAGATACTTGCGTCATGATATCATAACATGGACATGCATTTCTTCCGGAATGTACCGGAGTTTCCAAAAATTTGGTAAATAGAGTAATAAAATAAAAAACCATATGTAAGCAAACAAAATTGTTTATTGTTAATACAAATAATCATTATTACAGTTTTATTAAAAATAATTATTTTTAATCCTCATCGGTTACAAGTTCTACATTTTGATTTTCTGTCTCTATACAATTAAAATAAATAACTATAATTTTTTCAATATTTTCTAATTTTAAGCTATTTCTTTTAACATCTAAGATCCATTTGTAAGTGGAAAATGATCGTTCAACATCTGTAGATGTCAATGGAGCGAATTTGAAATAAAGTTTCTGATTATTTGCTACGCTTTTTTCAATACTCTCGCTGTATTCTCTAATTGTATCTAAATCTGGATTTCGTTCCATAACTGATTCTATTTTATTTTTTATATTCTCATTATTGCACTCGTTAAGCGTAGCCCTTACTTGATCAAATACTAAAAGTGAATCAGCTAGAGATAAATTTTGTTTTTGTAACTCTTTTAGGGCTAGTAGTATAATAGAGTAATTTTCTTCAATATATTTTAAATCATTTTCTAAATTTTGTTTTTCCAAAATGTTTTTTGCGTTTCGTATGGCTATAGCATCAGAACTGCTCAAGCAGGATAAAACTTCTTTTATTTTATCTAAATGTTGAGCGTAGTAAGATGCTGCCTGTAACCAAGTACCCCATCTGGTAATGACTGGTTGCGGAGGCAACGGTAAGTCAGGATATTTTTCTTTTAAAATGTTTACCCTACTAGGAGCCTTTAAAAATACTTTTTTAACATTTGATATAAGAATATCAACATCGTTGTATTCTGATCTTATCTGCTCACTTACACGATGAAGAGCGTGCGCCAAACATGTCACATGCTTCATTTCAGGTAAGTAATGTTTTAAATTTCGCCCTGCAGATAGTATGTACGCTACACTGTCAGTGCAAAGCATTAAAATATTGTCAACTTTCGCTTCAAAAGTGTTTTGCCATAAATTTTCTAGACATTGCAGTACAAATTGTGTTATTGTTTGTCCATTTACTGCTGTTAGCATTTTACAAGCAATCAAATAAGGCCGGCCTGCACTATTACTAGGATGCAATGGTTTTATTAGGAAATTGACTATGTATCGACCAAAAATGTCTGTTGTCTCATCCAGCGATATCCATAGTTTCTCATTTTTATTAGTTTCATAAATCGAATTGATTTTATTCCTATAAAACTTCTCCAAATAAACTTTTCGTAACTGTGATTCGTCAACCACTTTACGATTGGTACAAACGCAACAACAAGTACTGCACATATATTTCTGAAAAAACTCTTTGAACGCTGGATTTTTCATTTGCGACCAAGGAATATTGCATAGAATCAGGAACTTAATGAGGTCGAAGTAAAATTCCTCTTGCGGTCTCTTAAATTTTCCTTGATGTACAGCGCCTTCAATGTGTTTGGTAATGTTGCCTCTTTTCACAGCTTTCAAATGACTTTCACACTTTGTACAGTATATAGTGCCACTAGCGTTATCGTAAAGTAGCTCAGGATAGTGCAATAACCACTTTTGCACTGTTTCAGCCTTGACCTTTGCCATATTTATTTATATCTCACCTAAAACAATGATTTAAATTTACAATATATACATACACAACTGTAAAGTCGATAATGAAATTCTGTTTCATATAAAGTGTTTTTTTTAACTGAAGCGGTGATAGCCCTGCGGTGTGCGTACCGGACTCTCATGCGCTGTGATGATTGCTATAAAGTGATTTTTTTAACTGTTTCCAAGTTCTAAAACCTTCTTAAATAGTGAAAATAATTAAAACTTACCCGTACAAAAACAACTTCAAATGGGCCCAATCCAAGAGTAATAAATCGATGTCCGTAGTTATAAGCCAAATTCGTCGTTTTAAGTAGATTTCAGAAGACAGTAAACAAGCCAGGGTCAAGTCAAGATATTCACAACACATAAAATAAGCGCACTCCACGAACCGAAATAAGTGAGTGAGCCACTTGGTCTGGATGTCGGTGCGAGCGCATTGTTTTCGAACAAACAGTCAATGAGTCATCCTGGATACTTGATTCTAATTGGTCAGATGCGTTGAGCATAGAGATAAGAGGACAAAAGACCCTGTTTGCCGGATGTCGTGTGTTGAAATGAATATTATTATTATATCATTTTATACATGCTTAGGCTTTTACTCCAACACTTTTACTACAACAAGGTTTTTACACACCAGTCATTTTTTACTATTAAATTCTGGTCATCTACGCCACTAGCAGCATAGCGTTGAGAGTATTGATACATTTTTAACTAGTTTCATGTAATAACTTCGATGTTTCGGTATATTTATCATAATAATCCGGAAACTCGGAGGAGTATCCATATTAACATATACGTTTGATGTCAGTGACCTTAATTCAATATACCTACTCCGACCACTGATGATTACGTTAATCCCACTAGTTTACTTTTATTTAACTTTTTATCTATTACTAATTGTAAACAATGCAATTTTATACTAAATAGTAAGGACCGTATACTTGACTTATTTTTAACAGACGACGTAACATCTTTATGCGAGCCGTCAACCAGTTCCTTAGTTCCAGTCGATCCATACCATCCTCCATTTAACGCAATTCTATCATTTAATATAGACTCTGATTCTATGCCTAGACGTTCTATGCTTAAGTTTCGTTTTGTAGAGGGTAGGGAATTATACAGACATAAATAATGCCATCCGTAATATCGACTGGGAGAATAAATTTAAAGGGCTTTCTCTAGAATCAGCCACTAACCTCTTTTATGATAACTTGTATAGTATCATAAGGGAGCATATTCCGCTGCGGCCTGGTAAATCCAACGACTTTCCCGTCTGGTTTTCGCGCCCTTTGATTCACATATTTAAATCAAAGCAACGCGCATGGACAAAATGGAAAAAATATAAAAATATTTTTCATTATGAACAATTTTGTTTATATAGAAAAAGATTAAGGAAACTCTCATCTAAATGCTTTAATTCTTATATTACATCTATAGAAAACGGTATTAAAAAAGATATGAAACTATTTTGGTCATATGTAAATCGTAATAAAAAAAGATCTGGCATTACTAGTAAGGTGCATTATGGAGGCGATGAGGTATCTAGTCCTGAACAAATCTGCAATTTGTTTTCTAACTTTTTTGCCTCAGTGTATGAAAAAAATAACTTAAATGAGTCACAGCAACCTGACACGTTAACCATGTCAGATGACTGTGAAGTCGTATCAGATTTATTTTTTCCTGAGGATGCTATAATTACCGAGTTAAAGTTGTTGGATGTTGCTAAAGGTCCTGGCCCCGATAAAATCCCTCCCTTTTTTGTCAAGCGGGTTGCTGAGTCTATTAGTAATCCACTATTTTATTTATACAACCGTAGTATGAAGGAAGGAACTGTTCCTCGTTGTTGGAAAACTGCTAACATTGTGCCCGTTTATAAGAGTGGTCTGAAAAATGACGTAAATAACTACCGGCCAATTTCAATGCTTTCCACCTTCTCAAAGGTCTTGGAAAGATTAGTCCATAATTCTATATATCCCAAGCTTCATCGCGTTATAATGCCCGAACAACATGGTTTTGTAAAACATCGCTCCACTGTTACTAACCTTATACTCTATACTACTTTTTTATTTGAGAATATGGATCGGGGACTTCAAACGGATGCTGTTTATACAGATTTATGCAGGGCCTTTGATAAGGTGGATCATGCTTTACTGCTAGAAAAAATTGCATACAATGGTATTCGCGGTAGTCTATGGCGTTGGTTCTGTTCCTATGTTTTTAATAGATCCCAATTTGTGGTCGTGAATGGTTATACTTCTACAAAAGAAATAATTGCAACTTCAGGAGTCCCTCAAGGCTCCATTCTGGGTCCTTTACTATTTGTTCTCTTTATTAACGACATAGGGAGATGCTTCAAGAACACGCAATACCTTTTATACGCAGACGACCTTAAAATATATCGAAGCGTCGAGACTGTTAGGGATTGTATGGCATTTCAGGAAGATCTGGACCGGCTTTCTCAATATTGCATTGAGAATAAATTGCATTTAAGCCTAACTAAATGTAAAATAATTACTTTTACAAAAAAAGTCAATGTACTTAATTTCCACTACGAACTTCTTGGCACTAAATTACAAAAGGTAAAAACTATTAAGGATTTGGGCATCTTATTGGATTCTAAATTGCATCTAGACACACATATTAGTATTATTATAAATAAAGCTTATCAATTGTATGGGTTTGTTATGAGAACATGTAAAAATAACTTTAAAAAGTCATCAACTTACTTAACACTTTACAAATCACTAATCAGATCACAGCTAGAATACGCCTCAATAGTGTGGAGTCCCTATTTTAAAAAATATGTCAATCAACTTGAGATGGTTCAAAAGAAATTTGTTCGTTCTGTTCATTTTAAATGTTTCCATTCAAGATGTTCGTATAATAATCTACTAAAAAAATTTTCGCTTTTAACATTAGAGTCCAGAAGAATATTCTTGGACCAAGTAGTATTGTACAAAATCCTCGGTAATCAGTTTGATTGCACACAGTTAACCAGCCACATTTACTTGCAGTTACCTAGTCGCTCTCAACGCATTCGTGACACTCGTACACATGGTGTATTTGCACCCAGATTTTGTAGGACAATAGCGGGCCAACGCGCACCGCTAAGACGTATTATGTACTCAAGTAACATACATTTTGCTCATATTGATCAATTTAAGATGTCTCTTAGCCAGTTTAAAAATAGTATCCATTCAAAATTGCAAATAAGTTTAAGTTAGGTATGTTTTATTTATTTAATGATGTCTGATAGTATAAGTAGTGGTAAAAGAAGCAGACGTGTACTTGCGTGCGATATACTTAGTTTAATTATAATTATTTTCTCTTTGTGAAGGTATCACTAGATATTCCTTTTATAATACCAACAAAGATAGCTGTTTTTGTCTAAATGTGAGATGTTTTCAGTATAAGATACATATTGTAAATTACTGGGACTTGTATCAAAGTTAGTTATTTGATAGTATTTATTTTGTAGTAGGTTTATCAGTAGTAGGCATTTTCTTTGTTATTTACACTACATTATTACTCTGCGAACAATGTTGTTGGTTACATAATTAGTAAGTATTTTTCTATTTAATAATTAGATTTTAGCAACATTATGTAATTGTCTGTTGTTCTGAATAAAATAAAAAATAAAATAAATAAAATCCTCTTTTCGTCAAATTATGTAATTTTCCAAATACGCTATTTAATTGGTCAAGTAATTTAAGTATAATTAACAGCAATAAAGAAATAAAAGTATTTTTTTAAAGTAAGTAATTTATTAAATTCATTTTATACAATTCATACCCTACCTACATAACTGTTTTAAACACTCTAATTTTCCACTCAATAACTTCTCTTTTATTTTTTTATTTTGGCCTCTTTTATTATGTTGGATGTTTTCCTTTTCTTCTCACCTTACAATAAACCGAAGACACGTAAATAATGTATTAATATTGATTTTTACAAATAATGAAATGATGAAATGAAAAATGAAATGACACATAGTTGACGGGAAAGAACATACTGTCATAATATTCTTCATAATAAACTTCTTACAAATTATAATTTAACAACTGTACATGGACTTGACCAATGGCGTATTTGGCAAATTACATAATTTGACGGAAACAGGATTTGACGAATTACCAATTTGTCAAATTTCTAATTTGACGATTTGACCAATATCAATCAGACTTGACCAATGTCGTAACACCCCTAAGAATCTAAGTTAGAACCAACAAAAAAGAGGTTTTTCTTTAGTCCAAAAGAAGTTCAAGTTATCGTCACTTAAATAATTAACGCGAAAATATTGTTATTTTTAATTTTCATAGAGGAGTGTATAAGTAAAATTCGATTTGGATAGGTGGCCAAGTAACTTTAACTACTTCGTGCTTCGGAAGGTTATGAACCATTGTTGGTGCCGTTATACTTTACTTTCGCTGCTTTGCGATTATAGGCAGGTTAGGCGTCCTCGCATTCCACTAGAATACAAAAAAGTTTTGTGGAACATCAAATATGCCGAATTTTATTTAACCTTGACAAAGTTACACGTGGTCTATTATTGAATACCGACGTTTGCCCGCCTTGGCAGACGCGGGGTTTATTTCAGTAATAACGTTATATCACGTTTCGTCTTTTGTGAATTTGTTTGAATGTAATAAGACCCTGATTTGCGGTTCGTGACGTGGCGTAACTCTTCGGAGCAAAGCCCGTCAATCTGTCGTAATTTGGGTAACAGTCGTCAGTGTAACACGTTAATGTACGGCCGGCTGCAAAAGTAGCTCAACACTTAGTAAGGTAGTAGGCAAAAAATTGTTTAGACGTTGCAAAAGCACTTTTTATAGTTTACTTGAATAAATGATATTTGAGTTTGAGTATCATGGCACATCAACCTCTTAACGATCGCGCTCGCAACAATTGTTATAATACAACGTTTTAATTAAATGGCTCAAAACCTCAGACATCCTAACTTATTTTTATTAAAAAAGAATTATTATTATAAAAACATTAATCTTTTTTTATATATATAGCAGAAGGAGGCAAACGAGCAAGCGGGTAACCTGATGGAAATTTCCATTAAAAAGATTTCAAAAAGATTAATGTTTTTATAATAATAATTCTAGTAATCACCACCGCTTATGGACACCCGCAAAACCAGAGGAATCGCAGACGCGTTGCCGATCTCTTTGGGAGGACAGCCCCCATGCACCTCAAATTAAATTATGCTAAGCAAAATTATGGATATTTACAATTATGGCTTTAGAATTTCAACTTTCAACAAATTCAATATCAAGTGTATGCGTAACACCACAAAATACAACTAGCAACAGACAACCTGTGCAAGGGCATGTGGAGGGAAAACTGAATCTATGCAGCACCTACTGTGTGACTGCGACTCTTTTGCCAGGAAAATAATGGCTTTTCGCCCTCAAGGACATTGCCAAGCTTATGGCTATTATCTTCACTGAGGAGGCAGAGTGATAGGACGGGGTGGCACAAAAGATCCTAATGGGTCGACGTGCTACTGCAAGAGGGAGAACTCTGTAGGCCCCACTAGATAAGATAAGATAAGTGTATGCGTAATCAAAATTGTGCCAAACAATATTATGCATTTAGTTGTAAATGCCATATAGGTATGACATTTGAAACTCTTATAATCGAGATTGTGCGTTATAAAGTGTCACTCAATTTCTGTGTTGTCACCCCCCGTTGCCAAGAAAACGATAGAGTTAGTAATTAAAAAAGGCGAAGTCAAACATATTTTTCTGCTACACTTTTTTAAAGTATTCTATGTGTTAATCCAGGTTATAAACTACCTGTATGCTGAATTACATCCAAATCCATTAAGTTGTTTTTACGTGAAAAAGTAACAAACATACACACTCACAAACTTTTGCATTTATAATATTAGTGTGATGTGATGAAGGAAGTTACGTAGTAAGAAGTATTACCGATGACGTTTAATCGAAGAACTAAGTATTTAAATAGGGGTTAGGTAAGTTATTCATTAAACACAACACAGTATTTTAGATTTGTGGATTTCCGAACAATAATTGTTGAATTATCATAGTTGATATTGTTCGATTTCAAAACCTATAATATGTTTATGATTTAATATACTTATAACAATAAGACTATCTAAGGAGGGATTTTATCATTGTTACCACACTTATCTTATGGTACATTTGGTCGTTATTTACGCATAAAACATTAAATGTTACTATGTATGTTTTTTTATTATTATAGTTTAGCAGGTTATGAGCCAACACGTTTTAATCAGGTCAGTACATAAACATAAACTTTGAACAAAAAACTCGGAAATACCTTTTGCCATAAGTACCCCAAATTTCACAAAATTTGTCATGGTCAGAGGATTCAGGGAACCCGCACCGTCATAGTTCCCACATCAGTCAAGGGTTTCATTCGATGCTTTAGTGGGAGGAAGAAGAAAATATTTTATTTTTCTGAAAGTCACGCCCATATGCTACGAGAGGAATATTAATTTTTTTGTTATAATATTATATCCGCGATTTTACCTGCAAGATTAAACGGAGGTTCAAAACTTTGTAGTGATATTTTTTATACAATTATACAATAACTTGTTACGTTGTAAATTCAGGGCCCTGTCTGCCTTTAGTAATCTACAAAGAGGTTCGCAATAATTGAATAATAGTTACCTGAAATCATTGTAGATAAAACATCGGATGTAAAAACACATTAGTCATTGTAGCTTGTTTGAATTAAATCCATTTTTCTTCACATTATAGACATGAAGCATTAGCAGACACATTACAAGACACACTTTTCAGGCATTTTCAATCAATACACATTTCTGAATCAGTTTTAGCAAGACTTTGCGTTAGATTTGGAGAAAATTAAGTTCCTTTGTTTACGTTTTGTATTAGACATAACACCATAGACAAAATGACAGCCACCGTAGCGACGCCTAGCGGTAGCGGGGCGAAGTACCTAGCTGTCAGCTTTTAATTTTACATAAAAGATTCAATTTAAAAAAATAGCCGAAACAGTTCCAATAATAAATTACTTAATAAATTAATATGTATAATAATTACTTTAAGTAATTAAACTTAATTCAAGCAAATGCGGAAATAGAACTATTTTTTCTATAAGGACTTTTATCTAGAACATTCGAACGGGAGAAATATTTTTTATATGGATATCGTCTCTGCCCGTAGGGGTCACCAGAGAGGAAACTAATACCCCTTAATATTAAGATAGTGAGTTAAATATCACAAAATTAATTTTGAATTAAAGAAAAACGCATTTCACATTGCTAAACGTTAATTTTTTTTCTAGGTCTTGTGTTGTTATTGTTGGCAAATTCTGTTAGCAGAGGGCGAGTTGTGACAGACGTCATATTTGACGTTTTGATAGTTTGAAGGAAAATTCTAAAAGAACAGTTTGTTAGAGATTACCCGACTATGGGAGTAGATTTCATAAGATGGCATTCCGGTTTGAGTGTTTCCGGCGAATTGGAGTGCCGGGTCTGATGACGTCGAAATGATTTCAATCTCTGGCGTGAAGTGGTGGGTGATGTGTTGAGATCAATTCACTAAGGTAGGCATGAGTCCTGGTAACCTTTTGTTTTAATCTGAGGTCGTAATACTGTAGTGGATTTGAGGCGTCATTAGCTTGAGAATATAGTCAACAAGTGTGTGGTTTATTTACAAGGATCCGTGCCCGAAACGAAGTTCCGGTCGCTGGCAGCCACGCGCACAGTTAAAATCTCCCAGCGCGTAAGTATCCCAAATGTAACATTGTTAAGTATAATAAGCCGTCATCCTAGGAATTCAAATCGATTTTTCATGGTGTCCGAATCATGCCTTGTCGCCAGGTGACGCAAGGCTCTTGGCCATGTGGCAGACGTGTCAAACCTCTTTAGAAGTGGATATTGCATCATCCAACAATAGTCTAGCATTGTTTAGTTATGTTTAGTGGGATATCGTAGCCGTGTAGTGCCTTGTGTACTAGTTAAATGTGAAACAACACTAAAATTAAAACATGGTGTTAAATATTAGTGATATGGTGTTAGTTTATAGTTGTGCAACAGCGTTGGGAAGCTTTTGATAACCCTTAGCGCTGCGAGTCCCTGATTATGATAGGTTGCAGCCCCAGATACACAGATAGCAGACTGCGGGACCCCAATTTATGTAACAGATCTTAACTAGGCGTGTAGTGTTATAAATAGGCCCCGTGTTGATAATTTCAGATGCTTCGAGAGGCCCGTCTCGTCGCCAGGATTTAGAGCTGGGCCCTAAAGCCTGGACGCGAGACCTGCTTCGTCGGGGTACCAGCGGCCACCTGCTGCCAGTCGAGCTGTCGCCGCCTAGCGGATGAGCAGGCGTTGACGGTTTTTGTACCCCCTACTCTGGGTTTAATTGTTCTTTATTCAGGAACATATTTTTACATTAGGGTTTCGAAACCTTAACCTAGTATTTTCTTTTTTTTACATCCAACGACCCCCAGCGGTGGGGAAGTTGTGAAACATTTGAGGATCTGCGAGTTCGACCTGGGTGAAGTTGTATGGTGACATCGTCTCCAGATTCGGGTCTACATCTAGACCCTGGCGCCCTTTAATATTAATTTTATATTGGTGTAACCCCACGGTTCTCTAGTGTATTGGCTTTAAACGTGTGATAGTTTTGATACGGTTAAACGGATTAAAACATTTAATTTAATATTTTTATAGACGGAGAAATTTAATTTTAATTTCAAATTCATACTCCGAACGGTTATTAACGTTATCCCTACCACCCCACGACCATAGCTCGTACCACTGAAATAGTATTAGCTGGCTGGTTAGGTAGTAGTAGGAACAGTATTATAAAATTTATTTGAAATTAAAATTATCACCGACCCGCTTGGTCACTTTTGACTCTTAGGATTTTAGTGTGTTTTAGGGGGCGATAAGCTTGGTAATAAGGTTTAGAGTACTTTAAACAGTAAATTATAGTTGGAAAAATTAATAAAAAGTTAGTTGGACTTTCATTTTGACGACCTCCTTGGTCGAGTGGTTTGTACACCGGTTTTCATGGTGTCGCCATCTCTGAGGTCCCGGGTTCGATCCCCGGTCGGGTCAATTTAGAAATTATTGTTTCCTAAATTGTCTCGGGTCTGGGTGTTTTCTATGTATAATAAGTATGTATTTAAGTATTTTAAGTATGTTTATCCGTTGTCTAGTAACCATTTAACGAGTTTCTTCGAAGCTTCTCTTGGGCTAGATAATTGGTGTGATTGTAGGAAAGATTTATTATTATTTATTTATTATTTATTTGAGATTGACCCTAGGGTCAATTTCGACTGATAGTTTTTTTGTTATTTTCGGCTCAATCAATTAAAAGGAGTAACGTAGATGATTAGTACCTAACCTAATATAAGGAAATATTGTGACTAACCCCCTTTTTTAAATAATAAGAGTGATATAAAATTTATAATTTTATTTTATTGTTGTTGGACAAAATTTTAGTGTGTGTTCTTTTACAATATACTGCCTAGCTGTAAAACATTTTATGGTTTTATTTGATAACATCCCACTGACGCTTGCGTTTGGGATTTTCTTCCTTTTCCCCAAAAGGGACAAAATCTCAAATGTAACAAACTACTATTATTGCCTAAGGGTTAGGTCAGAGACTAGCCAATTAGGACCGTCAGAGCAACGCACTGCCATAGTCTACGTTCACTAAATTACAACTGCACCTATGCTCAGCGTGATAGGTGGGGAGCCCATCGTTTTTATGCTGTTCGACGGATGTGCAGTCTTTAGTCCGTTAGTCGCTTTTTACGACACCCAAGGGTGGAAATGGCTTGGTGTTTTTTTTTATTAAAGAGCCAGATCACATCTTTAAACATCAAATAAATTATAAACTTTTGAGGAAATTCAATTCAATTCAGGTAGATTGCAAGTCACTGACCAAATGGTAATGCATTTTACAAACAAGTACCTAACCTAATATTGAGTCGATTCACTTTTGATGTTAGGGGAAATCAAGCTCACAAGAGTCATCTCGACTCAAGTACCATTCTATACACCTTTAATATTTATTCACCAAAAAAAAATGAAGGGTGAGTTCCACCCATGAAACTAAACAACTTTCCCCAAGAAACCTATGTACAAAACTGAGAACAAAATTTCGACATTCCATACTATAAAGTATGGGATGTCGAAATAACTGTCCGATTAGCTGACGACAATAATTGTCGTCAGCTGATCGGACAGTTTTGTGTGGGAGGTCGAATTTTTTTGTTATTTTTGCACATAGTTTCATGGGGAAAGTTGTTTAGTTTGATGGGTGGAACTCACCCTTAATTTTTTTTTGGTGAATTAAAACTAAGTGTGTATAATGTACTCTCTTAATAAGAGTGAATCGCGACGAAATAGTACAGACGCCAGCAGGTCAACGTACCACAAATGTCAAATTTCTTCAATTTTGAACTTTAACTTTTGGGGATAAACATGAATATCTATCAGAGTTCAATAGTTTCGGATAGATTGACATGCAGTCGTGTGCGCAACGAGCTGGCGCGATCAATAAAATCATGAAGGCTTGGTCCTTCGAAGGTAGTGTCTTTTTTGCAGAAATTTACTGTAGGATTTACACCGATTTTGTTACACTTGTTTGTTTTGATAAACCAATACAATATTAACACGAGTTAATCCGAAAAAAACGTTTTATTTCAGTTCGCCAAAACATTGGAAAACAATATTCGGCAATAATAATATGTTTTATTTTTTTATTCTATGCATAATGACAGGGGTATTTGGCCAACCCCATCGTTACTTTATTTTTACAATAATGTTTCAGCAAACATTTGAAGTACCAATACTTTTTTATAAAATAAATGTATAGTTTGTACTTCACGCCCGTTTACGCAGTAGGCACATGAAACGTTAGTAAATTAAGGAACATAAAAATGATAATAGGAACAAGTACAGAAACAACTTAGTTCATGAAATATTCGCCGTCTGCTCCCAAGAGAGCCATTCCAGGCTCAGTCCTGGCATGCTCGGAGAGGCACGTCACGCCGTTCGTCCCGGTAGCTGCTCAAAGATGGCCGCCGTTAGCATATAACCTTCATTCAGAGGACTGGGGCCGTAGTCTAAAGCGGCGTGGAACAATTATGTTGTCACCCAGATACTCGTATACATGGTTAATTTTGGACCGCCCGCCAAATTTTTTTGGGTTACTCGCATTAAGACCCATTTTGGTAGCCCAACGCACAATGACACATAGTGTCTACGCAAAATGACATACGCAAATTGACACATATTCTCATTCGCGAAATGACACACGGGAACGACTACGCAAAATGACACATATTCTCATACGCGAAATGACACACGCGAATGACTACGCAAAATGACATATGCGAATTGACACATATTCTCATACGCGAAATGACACACGGGAACGACTACGCGAAATGCCATAGGTACATAAAGTTCGTTCTTTTTACAAGCTTTTATTTGACTTCTCCTGTTTGTAAGTTAGTGTGGGACAAATCTTGCAACTGAATTTAAAACCAGTTAAAATTCAGCGCCATCCTATGATATTTTTTTTACTTTTTTGTCTAAACTTTTTTCCTTAAGAAAATTAAAATTATTGTCACCTAGCGCGCGGCCTATCGCGGTTATTATTCACCCTGTGCACCAATGACAGCGCGCCGTCGCTTTGGCCGCGAGGGTGAGCGCACGCACCTAGAACTATAAGATATAAAAAGCAGTCAAAAAAATGTAAATAAAAAAAGAAAACATTCATTATTTTTACGTCAAACAAATAATAATATTTTATTATTACTTTTTTTACCCAACATTTACTTTTGGCGGGGGGTCCAAAATTAACCATGTAGAGTTGCTCGATGGCGTCGTGGCTAAGGCGTTCGTTTTGCGATCGGTTTTGCAATGCACTGGATGGGGGTGACCAAAACGTTATAAAAAAAATCAAATTCCGAAATGTTCAGACACTTCAGAACGACTCGACCGATTTGGCTATTTGTTCTTTTGTTGTGTTTGTAATTATCAGGACAAGGTTTATATGAAAGATTTTTTTTTGTAAATCCTTTACGGGGTCCAAGCGAACGAAGTCGCGGGCGGCCGCTAGTAAAATATAAAAACGGTTTAGAGCTTTACCGTGCTCCGGAGGGTACGTAAACCTTTAAAGGTCTTACACCGGTGGTCACTAGACCACAGAATCGGTTGTCCCGGTATTAGTAAGCTGATGCCACGTTTTGGACAATGCAGTTTATTTTCCTTATTTTACTCGCTCAACATGAAAGCTGTGCCACTGTGCTACGGCCCCTAGGCATCGTAAAATGTAAAGCTTGACGTGAAAAGGACACTCTACTCGTACTTTGTTTCAGATTTATGCTTGATGCGATAGCAGTCATCTGTAAATACTTAAACAAGTTAAACATTATGCCTAACCTTTTATGTTTTGAAATTGGAAGACTTGAATTTTAGATCATTATCAACTTTAAAGGACATAAGACTTAATTAATTAACCTAATCATAATTGTGACGATTTTACAGACTTTGTAGGTATAAGAAACTCCGGCGTTATGTGTAAGTACTTGATTGTTTTAAAGCTTATCACAGCAAAATTTTGTATTCCTACCGCAGAAAAGACGGAATTATGCCTTCCTTTGTTTATTTGTACTACTACTAAGTACCTTATGTTTGTCGTGTCGTATCTTTTTTCCATTAAATTCTTATCTTTGATTTTCTCATGTGTTTTCTTTGCTAATGCCAAACGTTCCAAATCCGACCTTACCTGTAATGCCAATAAATATTTTTTTGTATAGGAGGCCAACAAAATCTACGATTATATTCGTAGTCGGCACCATGCTAATGCGTGTCTACGCACTACGAGTTATCTCGTAGCGGGCACGCAAAGGGTTAAAAAAAACAATGATAAGCCTGGCTTCATACAGTACATACCTACTTCACGCCCGGTTCCCTGAGGGGTTCGCGGAACCCACAGTTTTTCATTTGCCGTCCTGACACACTTTTTTCGATTTAGTTACTCTTATAACATTCTTCTTGTACAAAGAAATTTTAGATAGAAAACTATTTAGACTACACTATTTTGTTTTTCTTTTTTTTTGACAGAGTTGCAAATTTTCTGCCTTTGCGCCGTGCTAGATATATTAGTAGATAGTTATTTATTTAAACTTCGTCCGCGTGAAATGTGAACTACCCGTGTCTATTTCGTGACAAATTTAAAAAAAAAATTTCATACATAGGTACCTTGTCCTGACAGATAAACAAAACAACAAAAAAAAATAAAACAAATAAAATATTTTTTTGATTTGGTCACCCATTACTGCGGCATAAAGCGCCTTACCATTTTACTTGGGTTTGCATAATATTTATTACGTAAAAAGTAAAGTAACAAAATAACATTTACAATTAGAACAACCTATTAGGAAAGTTGACCTTCAAAATTAACATATCCACAAAAGCAATCCGTCAAATAAGTCTGCAATAAAAAGTAAGCATGCGTCAAATCGGCTGGATATAAAAATTCGGAGATATCGCACGATTACTTCCAGAACTAATGGTTAAAGGTTAGTTCATGTTATGAGTGTTCCGAGGACTGGTTAATACGAAATACTAAGGCCTAACACTTCAAAGATCGCCTCGGTGGTCGAATTGTCAAAAGCTCGACATAATTTCCGGAGATCCTTTAATCCTGTAATCAAGGGCAATACTGTCACCTCTTACAGCAGTATTACTTTAATGTTACCACGCAACATTCGTATGGGGATTTGAATAGTAAGATTAAATTAATACTGCTATAAAAGTTGAAAGAAGACTCCTTGTGCAAGTAAATAATTTTAAGACAATATTCGGTTACGTTAACGAACACTAGATTTTATTTTACAGCAAAATTGTGGCACTTTATATAATTAGGAGGCGCGGTATGCCGATTCTGTGTAGATCGATCGTAAACTCGTCTCTTAATTCATGAAAAAACCACTAACAATGTTATCTTTCTTTTAAAAAACAGTAAAACTCCGAGTGACACTAGATATTTAATTTCCATACAAACATTCTTCATCCCATGCCGTAGTATATGCCTTTGCCTTTGTCATTAAAATTAAATCTTCGCTAGAATTGAAGGGTATCGGCTTAACCGTTCTCACCAAATGCGGGTTCATTATCAACCTGTGAACGTCCCACTGGGCACAAATCTTGGTACATGGAAAACAGCACACGGAGAAATTGAGCCATAAATAGGGGCATAGGTGTTGTAGCCCTTACTATCAGCGTCGCGACTCATAGCTCCTCGAGTGAGCCTCTGCGTGCCACCAACTACCTCCGCTTGACCATTAAAACAAGCGATGGCTGATTCACACATGTCATACGCGTGAACGGGTGCCGCCTGTGGAGGCTGGTCTGCTCTTGCTATTTGTATATTATTAGTAGTTGTAGTCTTACTTTTAATTTTTCTGTACTGTAAGACATTGATTACGTTGATTATTTTATGTTGATAAACATCTGAATCTTTTTATTTTAATATCATATTTTTTTTATTTTTATGTCGTTGTAGTTGTTTTATGTTTTTATCATTGTAATAAAAAGTTCCCTTTTATGATAGGGAGGGCATTTTTCAATTCTAATTGACGTTGCAAAAGAAAGGGAGAAAAGAAATGCCCTTGCTGAGTTTCTTGCCGGTTCTTCTCAGTACAAGGTTCCGCCCCATAGTTAGACTTACGAACCGATGGCATAATGACTTTTATAAGTGATGTAACCTAAACATGGCCTAACCTCAATAAATGATATTTTCATCCCACCATCTCGGAAAGAGTATTTTTAATCTTCAATTTCTGAATGGAAAAGCCGTTTTTATTCTCTAGAGGATAAAGTAAATTGAATTTAGAACATCGTGTGCACTAACCTATGCTGCTACTGCTACCTCTATGGTGCCGAATATATCATACAACTTTTTTTTAATTTGTTAAAAACTCAGACTCGGAACCTTCTTGGTGTTCTTTTTTTTTATCCAAACCAAACAAAAATATTACACTCAATTTAAATAACTGTAGCAACGTTACTTTAAAATTTTCTTAATTATACCTTAGTATTATTTTGTTATAATTTAAAGATTATTCTGTAATACTTACCTGTCATAATGTAGTAGTTAATACCTAAACTGAAATAAAAGTATCTTGTGAATGTAAATGTTTTTTTTTTGCATTTAGTCATTTCCTCGCTGAGGTGGGATGAAAAGTTACGTGTTGCACTCGATTGCAAAGATTTTTCACCTCGTGCTCTTTTGATTCCCTCGCTAACGCTCAGGATTCTAATGTTTGAATCACTCGCTGCACTCGTGATTCAATTTTAGAATCCTTCGCTTGCTCGGTCATCAAAATTGAGCACGCGGTTAAAAAGCAACTTTGCAATCTTGTATAACAAATAACTATGATTCTTGATTCTTGACCAGCCAAATCCTTGTCACTAGCGGGCAAAATCACGCTGGATGAACCGGCCGCCTCACAAATTTGCCTGTCCAATGCCAATTTTTTAGATCATGCCTCAACTTCTTAAGTTTCCTCTACACGTATAAAGATGCGTCCGCGGACATTGGCAGATGCATCCGCAGATGAATTTCTACGAGCTGTCCACACGTCTGTAGGTCGATCAGTCTATGATCATTCTGGGCAGACGCAACTCGCACTCGCACATTCTAGTTCCTATGGCCACCTTCCAGTTCCATCATCAGATCAGCACCATGTCATCATAATATTGCATTGTCACGCAATTTACACAAATTGCAAATTAATTGAAATAGGTACTTAGTTAATTAACTACTATATTGATTTATACGTAGGTAGTATACCTACTTACAACATTTTGTATTCTTGTTATATTTTTAGCTTGACATAGCTCAATAAACCTAAAAGTTTCCGATCAAACTGATGCGTCGGCAGACGTGTGGACAGACGTTGGACGTTGGCGCCGAATCCCTTTGATGCGTGCCACAAAAACCGACAACAGTCGGATGCGAGGCAGATGCATCTGCAGACGTTAAATACTTACCACAGACGCTCAAATCACCCCCTCTTCGCATCCGCAGATGACGTCTGCCGACTTATAGAGGGGGCATTACACATAGGCCTACCAGTTTCCGTCTCCTTTCACATGAACAAGCCCGGGTACCGGTTGGCGGCGGGCGTCGGCCGCATTGCAGGGCAAACTTAGTTAGGTAGTTAGTCAAAGTAAGTTACGCTGGCCCAATACGGGTTGGTGTGTTTTAACGGCTGCCATCTTACGTTTACAACTAACCGTTTTTGTATACTTATATATATTCACGACTATTGTCTTATAAGGGTTAACCAGGAACTAGGCAACGAAGACCACAGAAACAGACCACTGCGTTAGTCAGCGTTGCCAGATTATTTTTGTCAAATCGGGATTTTGAAAGTTTTTGAGTGAAAAAAGTGGGAGTCTGTCGAAAGCAGGACATAGTAACGTGTATAATCAGATTTTTTTAAATGTTTATATTTTAATTTGAAATTTAAATTTCGTTTTGGTACCTACGTAACAACAGATAACAATAATAACCATCCGCACCGTGCGGGCGACCAGTTCACACTTGCCTGTGTCACCGGCCGCGCTTTCTCAGCACGCTCCACGCACGGTCGAGTTATCCCCGAAAAGCGGGACTGAGCCTGTCCCGCGCTGTCCCGCACTGTCCCGTCCCAAAATCGGGACGTCTGGCAATGCTGGCCTTAGTCCACGTTACACCTTACAACTGCACATGATACGTGATAGGTGGAGATCCCATCGCCGCTATAAGCTATTGAATGTATGTGCAGTATTTAGTCCGTCAGTCGCCTTTTATGACACCCAAGGGAAGAGAGCGGGTGGAGGTTTTCTTTAAATGAGCCGCTACATCACACGACCCAAAGTTTATACTACCCCCTCCGTGGTCTAGTGGCTAAGCCACCGGTTTCAGACCCAGAGGTCCCGGGTTCGATTCTCAGCGGGGGGTACATCTTTGTGTGCTCGGTTTGGTTGGTGGTAGGGCTGTTAAGTCCGCCTGGCTAGCTACCACCATCTTATCTAAGTCTGTCACCATAACAACGATGTTTATAGCATAGTTGTGTTCCGACAGCACTTACCCGTGACCCGTAAAAATAAAAAACTACCTTTAAGGGGTCCAGGTCCAAGTATATTGGCTCACCTAAAGTTCTTTGCCCGAAATTGTTCTTTCTACCGATTTGTAATCATCACTATTCCTGCAATTTTTCTTCCTAAAGTTTTCATTCATACAATTTGTAGTACTACAGATACCGACGACGTTCATAACACTCATGTTTCCGAAAATCAACGTCGCCAACGCACTGCACTTCCTCCAACGTCACCAGGTACTCAATTCGTCTGGCAAGTATGCGGCCGTTGCTGTTGCTCCCGTATTGACTTTACAAGCCACTTGAGAAAATGCCAAACCTCACAATTGAACGCTGTTTGAAACATCTTTTATAGATGTAAGAGACCTATGATGCTGATGACTGTTGTTTTTCAAAACGCTTTTATCTCTAAACATCATTTCCATAATGTACGAGCACGTAAATTTACTATATTTTTAAGTACTTAGCTATAGTGCTGACACGGCCACACGCGCCTGCGCGCGTGCACAATACTTATGTAAGTTTTAGTGACAATAAACCACTCATCGAAGAAACATCGTTTTCTTTACATCTACATAACATATGAAAAGTAGTTGAGGCATACAGCCCCAACACATAATATTTTGACTCATATTAAAAGAAAATACAAATGTGACCTACAGGAGTAGGGAAGCTATTATTTCTGTTGTCTAATAAAAAAAATAACCTCGAAATTCAGGACAATCGCTACGATCCCATCACGTGAACTACAGGAGTATGGCACCAAGTATCCTCAATCATTTCAATAATGTGTTAAAGACGGTTATGTTGAGAAAATATAGGAAAACAAATAATAGAATATTAGAAGTTATTGCAACTGACATTATGAAGTTGAATGATTCGGAATTATGAACATTAGAAACAGAGTAGGTAGTTAGGAATTGTGATTGTTAGGATGAAAAATGTTAGGAAGAACATTTTCGGAGTTCCAATTATCGGAGTTGAAAAAGGTGAACTTTGGCGCACCCTGCCTACATGATATAGAAAAAGATGTGTACCTATACATGGCATGACCTTTGATAATTAAAAGCCTTAATCGCTCGAGTAAGGAAGTCTTAACCTCTTAACCGCCTCTAGGGGTCCAAAAATATAATGAAAGGCGGTCTTTACAACGGGTGTAATTAATTGTTCGTGTGGCCGTCGCCGTGCTAATGTAAGACTTCCCGGTGCCTATTGTGAGATTCATTCTCCATTCGATGACGTAAACGAAAATATTTTTTATAGCATTGAAGCAGCGTCATACAATTTTCGTTAACCTTAACGAATGAAGAATAAAACTCGCACTTACCACTATGGAATCTGAACGTTTTTATAAACTGTTTTAATTTCAATTTAAACACGGACGGCGATATTTGGTAACATACATTTAAAAATTTACAAATAATGCAAAAGTTAACACTAAATAATTTAACATTTTTACTTAATAACTAATTTGGAACAAAATGACACTCTCGCTAAATAATAATAATAAAAATTATTATTATCATTTTTTTTTAATAATAAAAAAAAAAAAAAAAAAAAAAGCTCATGTCACCTGTCACATCATTTTTATTTCAAGTATTTTATTTTATTTTGTAACAAGTCTTTTGACAAATTACAACAGTTTATAAACTTATTTATCGAGAAAACCAGCTAAAAATATATCAAAAACATATAAATATAACTACCACAATAATTTAAAAATGAGAAAATCAACATTAACAAAATTGAAGAATGGTGACGTATGTCAACACAATATGCCATACAAAAATTGATCAAACATACAATCACGGACCTGAAACAATAAACATAATGTACTAAAATAAAAATAAAAGTATGATACTACGAAGAGCAAGACGAAGCGCACGCCCTCCATCATCGCCCGCTCCGCCGACCGTAAGCTCCTCGTCTGATGATTTTACCAGAGACGAGTCGAGCAGCGTGAGCGGGCGATCGCCGTCTCCGCCGCCACAACGACCTGCGCGACGTGGACGACCACCGCTGCCGGCACGCTTGGGATCAGTGGGGCCATCTGCCACGCGTACGACCCCCGCTACCGGTGGTGTAGTGCGCCGCATGCGATGGACTCAACAAATAAATGAGAACTGCATGCGCGCCTACTACAGGGCAACAGAGGGAGGAACTAACCTTACTGCGTATCGTGTTAGGATGCTGTCTTTGTTTCAGGCCCTTGAACCGACCATAGACGTGTCTGCCCAACGATTGTCGGATCAAGTGCGGGTGATCCAGCGTAACAACTTGCTGGATCAGTCAGCACTTGATCGGCTACGCCTGGAGTCACAACGTATTTGTGCGGCTTCTTCTTCGGTGCAGGATCGCCCTGCCCCACAATTACCGGCCGTGACGCCGGTTTTGGTGGCGCGAGTAGATCCGGTACCCGACGATGAAGATTTCATAAATACGAATGTAAATACGCAGGCGAATGAGCAAATGAGGAGCGCTTTGAACGATGCTATTCTACAGTATCGTGACACGCGTAACTCTAGGCCGCGTATACCTTGTTTGCTCACGAATAGACATAATTTGGCGTTAATGAGTGCCTTGAACGATTTACTGGTTCCTTATCTTGGAACCAGTGAAAGTTTAATTGATACCCACTCGATCCTTTATTGTGGGGCCATCACGGTGTGTCGCATTGCTCGTGTCAAATTCCAGGATTCTGACCGAGTACCGCGGCGAACCGGGACTGCCCCTGCTTGGCAATTGAGGATCGAGGGGCGTATTAATAAGTTCAGGACACTCATTGCAAAGCTAATTTGCTTCAGAAATGGCAATAATCGACCTCGCGTCATGCGATTCGTCACACAAGCCTTTGTTGGGACTGATGTTCGTCCGGAAAACTATATGGCTTGTGTGACGGAACGTATTGACTTTCTGAAGCAAAAAGTCTATGCGTGGGCAAACCGTATACGTCGCTACAGAGTGCGTGTGGACCGATACCAACAAAATCGCCTCTTTCAAAGTGACCAAAGAAAAGTATACAGACGTTGGGAAGGAGCTGATCAACGTGTGAGCGACGGACAGCTACCAGATGTTGATGCCATGACTAATTTCTGGCGCAGCATTTGGTCGGTGTCCGTCGAGCACACGGAAGGTGAATGGATGAGTGTTGTCAGTGACGCGTGTGAACCTATCGAGACCATGCAGCCTATAAATATAAGTACAGCTGACGTAAGTTGTGCAATCCGTACGGCCCAAAATTGGAAATGCCCAGGACCGGACGGATTGCACAACTTCTGGATCAAATGGTTTCGATGTTCACACGAGTTACTGGCAACGCAATTCCAAGAAGCCATAGAGCTCGGCTCACTCCCAAGTTTGTTGACTACTGGTGTCACTTTTCTGCTCCATAAATCAGGTAGTACCACGGAACCGAAAAATTATAGACCCATCACGTGCTTACCTACTTTATACAAGCTCCTTACATCCATTCTGAGAACAAAAATTAATACGCACATTGTTGCAAACAATATTTTGGACATGACTCAGAATGGATGTAGGGTTGGGTCCCGTGGTACTAAGGAGCTTCTCCTCATTGACATGACCATATGCCAGAAGGTCCGGCGTGGCAGAGGGACTCTCTCTACAGCCTGGATTGACTATAAGAAGGCCTATGATTCGGTGCCGCATTCATGGTTGGTGAGGATTTTAGAGTTATATAAAATTGATATAACTTTAAAATCCTTTTTGATATCATGTATGCGGCAGTGGACCACGGTCTTAAGTCAACCAGGATGTCGAGATAGTGTTTCTGCCACGCAGGATCTTATAAGGATAGAGCGTGGCATATTCCAGGGCGACAGTCTGAGTCCTTTATGGTTTTGCCTAGCTTTGAATTCTCTCAGTACTTTGTTGAGAAATTCAAAGTTAGGCTGTCAACTGCGGAGAGGGGGTGAAGTTATATCGCACTTGTTGTACCCATGTGATATGACATATGACCTCAAGCTTTTCGCACCAAACCGCCAAGACTTGGTGAAACTGCTGAAAATTACTGAGACTTTCAGCAGTGCCATCAAGATGGAGTTTGGTGTGGATAAGTGTGCGGTTATGCATGTACAGCGTGGGAGAGTAGTAAATTCAACCAATTTACAACTCTCCGAAACGATAAACTTCAGATCTCTCTCCGAAGTTGAAACATATAAATATCTTGGTATGTCACAGTCTTTGGGTGTTGTGGATGGGGACATAAAACAGTCATTACGGGAGCGATTTTTTTGCCGCCTAAGAAAAGTACTTAACAGTCTTTTATCGGGTGGCAATAAGACGCGTGCTTTTAATGGCTGGGTTATGCCTCTACTCACATACTCCTTTGGCATACTAAGATGGACTCAGACCGAATTGGACGCCTTGGATAGAAGAGTCCGTCAAATGCTCACGACTTCCAGAATGTTACACCCGCGCTCATCTGTTATGAGGCTGTACATCCCGCGGAGATGTGGAGGTCGCGGCTTTTTAAATGCCAAGGACCTACATAACCGTGAGGTGTGCAGTCTCAGGGATTATTTCCTTAACAGTGAGTGCGGGATGCATTTGGATGTCGTGGCAGTTGATAGACACTTTACGCCGCTCTCCTTGGCAACAGAAAACTGGCGCAAACCAGTGGTGCTAAGCACTCTCGATCGCAAGGACATATGGAAGAGCAAGGTGCTACACGGGCGCTACTATCGGGCTCTAACTGGACCTGATGTAGATTTGCCTGCCTCGGTGAACTGGCTACGTTTCGGTGACCTCTTTGGGGAAACCGAAGGTTTTGTCTGTGCTATTGAAGATGAAGTTATCAAGACGAATAACTACCGGAAATATATTATGAGGGACGGTACGGTCGACATCTGTCGGGCATGCCGCCGTCCGGGAGAATCACTCCGACATATTATTTCCGGTTGTTCTCATCTTGCTAACGGAGAGTATTTGCACAGACACAACCAAGTAGCCAGAATAATTCACCAGCAACTTGCTCTTCGATATGGCCTTGTTGAATCAGAGGTGCCGTACTATAAGTACGTACCTGCGCCAGTTCTCGAAAATGGTCATGCAACGCTCTACTGGGATCGCTCTATCATCACGGACAGGACTATTGCCGCTAATAAGCCTGATATCGTGGTGATCGACCGATCTCAGCGCCAAGCAATATTGGTTGATATCACCATACCTCATGACGAGAACCTCGTGAAAGCCGAGAAGGACAAGCTCAGTAAGTACCTTGACTTGGCTCACGAGGTTACCGCCATGTGGGATGTGGATTCAACCATTATTGTACCGATAGTCGTTTCGGCACACGGCCCTTATAGCGAAGAGCCTCGATCAACACCTAGAGAGGCTCTCGCTGAAAGGTTGGGTCAAGGGTCAGATGCAAAAGGCAGTACTCCTTGACACGGCACGTATTGTCAGGAGGTTCCTCACTCTGCAGCCCTAACCACCGATAGCTTGGGTCTATCCCCGCTGCCGGTGGCAACCTAGGTTAAGTTTTTTATAATATTTTATATTGTAAATAGGTTTTTATATAAAATATTGTAAAAAATTAAACTTAAGAATTATGTTAAATAAAGAGGATAATAAATAATAATAAAAAATTATTTTCCAAAACACATAGTTACATACATTAAAAGTTTTATCAGGCCCCCACACTATAGGCTGAGCCTGACCTGGGGGGGACAGGAAACGATTTCCAATATTATATTTTATTTGCGGCACACATACATTACAAAATTTTAAACTTTATTAAATTACATAAAGAAAACTAAAAATAAACTTAGTGAAAGTTAGTGAACTAAAAATAAAAATCAAGTAATGCTAGTAACCTGGCAGAGTTGGGCAATGAAACTGAGTTTAGGTCGGTATAATGTAGGTGTGTGATGTGTGATGGTCATGTAAATATTTATACTGTAATTTGCAAGAGGTTTTCTGCGTCTTGGTAAGACAGGAAGATCTAAAATCTAAGAGGTTGGATATTTTGTTGTATATATGAGGAAAAATAAAGACGCTAAATTGTTGCGCAAAAGAGGTTTTTGTGGGTTGGATTGGCATTTTAAATACTCTTTTTTTGAGCATTTCCGCGTATTTAGTGGATGAGATTACAGATTTATGCACTTAAACCACAACTCTCAGTATAAACAACTTTCTCACGGTAAGTACGTCAGCCTCGTCATACAGAGCGGCAGTGGGGTAGCGGAAACTTTTAAAGAGAATTACTTTTAAGACTGCTCTTTGAGCTCTTTCTAGGACTCTCTGAGTGAGCTCTGCGAGGCGCCACCCCAGGCTAGGATGCAATAATTTATAATTGATTGGCATAAAGCCAAATATACCATTTTTAACGTTTTACCATCCGCTACCTCCCGAAGATTCTTCATGACGTGGATTAAATTTCTGACTCGACCAGACATTACCGCAATATGCTCTTTAAAGTTAAGTTTCTCGTCGAGTACGACTCCCAAGTATTTTAGAGAGTCTATTCTTGTTATGAATCGCAGTTACATGGGACATTAGGGGTGTGATGGTAGTGTCATGAAGTTGGATAGATTTTAGACATTTTGGGACTGAAGAGGCCGTCTTGTGGAAACAGAGAAATTTAGTTTTTGCAGTGTTGAGGGTGAGGAGGTTCCTATTTAACCAACGCAGAACTAATCCCATAGCGACGGCGACTCGTTGGTGAAGAAGATCCCAAGAAAAATCGTAAAAAAAACGTGTTATATTACATTACATAATTATTGAGTACTCGGTTTGGTCAAATCCTACCATCTTCCCATGGCCATACCAACCACATACATAGGTAGGCCGCATAGGCCGGAGATGCCTGCAATTTGTTTATCTCTTCGTCCATTTCTCCCTATCAGTGGAAGGTCTTTAAAGTTGATCTGATGGTAAGTGACTTTAAGGCGGAAGGTGGAAGCGCAATTCACCCGGCATCCTCAACCACTGAGAAACACAATTATGACATAAAACTGTTGTTATGGTGCCAGACTTAGATAAGATGGTAAACTATAGTTTATTAGTAAAATATATTTCGAAAGACACTCATCTGTTAAAATGCTGTAATAAAGAAAAAAATAAAAAGTAAGGCCAAAAACTGTCTCCTTTGTTACACAAACGAAGCCGCAAGTCAAAGATAAATATAATATATAAAATCTCATAAATATAGTGTCCCTAAAACATTTTCAAAGCGAACCAAAACCTACGGTTTTGTTATTTAAAACATTATAGAGTTTATTTAGGACGTCCAGGCAATAGGGTAGAGATAAGCCCTAAGGCTTATTCAACCCTAAACATCTTATACGTTTGCAAAGGTCAAACTTTATCCCCGCTTTTTATTTAACCTTTACACGACAAAGAAGAGGTGACTTATTGTCTTCACATTATGTTACTTTTATATTTTTAAATTGAATTTGAAAGACAGTCTTTATTTAGCAAGTGTTCTTTAGAAATCAAGTATTCTGATGTTTATTGGTCGAAGGACCAAATTTCCGAGAGCTTACAACACAATAACGTTATTCTTAATAACAAAAAAAAATAAATTATTGTTCTCTTTTCTTGCCAAATCCATGGAAACGATATATTACGTTACAATCTGAAATGAATTATGATCTGTGTTAAGCTACAGTACATAGCTTGCCAAGTCTTTAACTATGTGATGCAATGGGTATTTACTCAATATTTATGTATGACCGTTACTATAGTTAGATTATATCGTACTTTCCAATAAAGTTCCGTCGAATGTTTTTCTATAGAGAAATACCGAACTAACTATATTGAATTTATACCAATTTATCCTTTCAACTGAGAATTTCTATAGTGCCTAATGGCGCCGCGTTAATGGAATAGCAGATTAAAACCCTGCCATACACAAAACTAAATTAAAACTACTTAATATATAACTTAAACCGTGGTGAAAGAATACATTCCTCTACCTCTCTTCCCTTGGGTGTCATAAAAGGCGACTAACGGATTAAAGACTGCAACATGTGCAGTCGCATTTTGGTGAAAAGTGGACTATGGTAGAGTACTACTTTTGCTGTCCTCATTGCCTAGTCTCTGCCTACCCCTTCAGGGATAATAGTCGTGACTATATGTATGTATGTATTTTATGTATGATGTATGTTATATGCTATAGTACCTCCACCACCACCTATCTGGCTGAGCACATGTACAGTTATAATTTGGTGAGACGTGGCTATAGTCGCGTAGCCGGACAAAAATTACTTACGATAATTCTAAAACTTTTCGTTTTTGCTGAGTGGATAGAGTATGTGGATTGTGAGCTATTTTTAAAAAGTTAGAAGTTTTATGACTGTGCTTTAGGTATGGTTTAGGTATTTCATAATATTTCGTGTAACGTAATGTATATAATATTAAAGTTTGATATGTTGAGTGTTTCATAATAAGAACTATCTTATCTTTGTGTTGTAAAAAGTTTAGAAACATAATATATGTGGAACTATGAAAATCACAAAATCACTCTTTTTGTCTTTGAATAAAATTTTAAAATTTATGAAATAATATTTAAGACTTTCAGTGGTTAGTGGTACACATGTTGAACAAAGTTTAGAAAGTTAAGTGGTGTGCTTCTTTGATCATTTCATTTTTCCTTCGTAGCACACGCAATAAAAAATTAAAATTGACAGAATCGCTCATACATGTCCTTTGTAATACTACTTTATACCACACAAAAAATTAGAAACATACATACAGTGCATTTTGTTTAAATCACGAATAAAATATTTCGCTAACGTACGTTTCTTTATGCGGACGCGGGCGGTTGCGGGCCGTGCGGGCGCGGCGCGGCGGTGGCGGCGGGCAGGCGCGGGGGTGGGGGCATACCTACCTACACTCTATATGAATGATAATCCAATCGTCACGTCAGACGAGTGGATACATGGCGAACATAATACAAGAAGACGTAATGCAGAAAAAGTAAACTAAGTACCTTAACCTACTTACTTTACATCTTATGATATCAATAAAAACATTATTAAATGACTAGTTTTCAGTAGTTAGTACTTACAGATCGCGCAATTCTTCTTTCAGATAAGATTATTCTACAATCATCCGAAATTATTCTTTCAGATAAGATTATTCTACAATCATCCGAATTGGATGAATGGGATGAAAACGTAAACACGCAATAATAAATTAAAATTTACAGAATCGCTCATCATGGCCTTTGTAATGCTATTTTATACCACACAAAAAATAGAAACATACATACAGTGCATTTTGTTTTAACACGAATAAAATATTTCACCAAGGGGGGATTCTACCAAACTGGAATAAGGTCTTATACCTAGATTAAACGCCGAATTTGTATTGACTAATCTCGGAGTAAGTCTTATTCCAGTTTGGTCGAATCCACCCTAAATACGCGATTGGGCATGCAGGACGTGGGCAGGTGGATTTGGGCATCAACTCGTTACACCAAAATTTTGTTCTAACTGGTCACACCGCTAAAAGCAGTATTATTTGTTTCAACCCGTCACAAGTTGATTTATTTCTATTAGGACACATTGTAATTTTTGTAGCTATTGCAGCTACTTACTTTATTACTGCTCTTTAATGATTTCTTGCAGTAAGCCGACGTTATTATCTTATTTGCCCCTGCCCCTTATCTGTGCATAATACCATAGAATACTTACATAATAGTACAAGTACAGAAGATTCACTCCGCAAAGTCATTTAAATAAATAGCGACTCTTGCTAAGACACAATAAAATGCAATTCAGGTCGCACACCGCTCCCTTATCTACAGTTAAATTCACCTAGAAGTTGCCTCTCTTTCTATCGCGTACTCTTATCTCTTCTAATGACTTTTGGGTTGTCTTCTTTTAAGTAATAATTAATCTGAATACTTACTTAATTTACTACAAGTTATGGTGTTTATAATGTGTACTTAAAAGTGAACAAATTACCATTTCAAATAATCCTAGGCTAGGTATGTCAGTACAGTCAACGCCACATCAGACTACCTAAACGGTAATATAATATATATTACTGTGCTACCTATACATGTTTATTTGCACCACCAGTGACACTCCGTGTACGTGAGAGCTCGAGCGCTGGTGACCTTGAGCAGAACGTATAAACACTAGCGTTTAATACCGAAATGGAATTTAGACTTTTGCCAAAGAAGACGTATGTATAATTATGTTACATAGTATGTTATGAAACGTAAAGTAGTATTAGCAGTTACTCCATTAAGTAAGTAACTACTACGGCTTGCAGTCCTGGTACTGTGGAGAAAAAAGGATTCCCGGTACTGCGCTTACTATGGTACCGGGAAAACCGGAAATTTCCGGTACTTTTTGGTACTGAATTTTTAAGCCAGATGTAACTAACGTTTGATTAATGGATCAATGAGCAAATCAAAATATTACACAAAATTTTTATAATAAAAAAATTGTTTTGCTAATTGCTATACTAGCTGTGGCATCACTTTATCGAATGGAATTGGCTAGAGGTCATTCGAGTTGAATGTTTTAAATTTAAAAGAGTCTATATACAATGGATTTTTATCATGAGTGTTTTAAGGTGAGTAAAAAATATAAATTCGTCCAAACCGAGACCGTTCAAACGGCGACAGACCCTTCTCCAACGGATGCCCTCGGCCGAGATTGTGGTATTAGGAGACTGCAATGTCCACCACGTCGAATGGCTTGGTTCACTCAAAACTGACCACGGGTACGGGAACGGGTAGAGTCGTTCATGACTTCGCTTTGGCCTACAGTCTGTCCCAATTGGTAACAGAGCCTACGTGGATTCCAGATGTGGAGGGCCATGCACGTTTCTTATTGGACCTTCTGCTGACCTCTCACCCAGACGGCTATCAAGTTTCTATTGATGCACCACTAGGCTCATCAGACCACTGTCTGATTCGTAGCACTGTGCCTTTCACAGAAATTTTAAAAACGTCGAGTCTGGCATTATAGGTCAGCGGACTGGGATGCGATGGGAGTTTCTTTGCGTCCTACTACGAGTTTGCTTCTCACTGGATGATCTTGATGTCGCCGCCGACTTTATCGTTGATGTGATACTGCAGGGAATGAAACTTTTTAATCCAAACTCTGTAGTTCCCATTGGCGGCAGGTCTCAACCATGGTTTGGTCGTTGCTGCAAAATGGTGTCTCGCCAAAAGTGACAACATTACATGGCCTGGGCTAATGCGGTGTCATCAAAGGATCCAAACACCAGTGCGCTCAGGAAGAGGTACAACTTTGCCGCCAGGTCCTTTAAGAAGGACATTGCCAAGGCGAAGTCATCATTCATAAGTGGAATTGGCGAGAGGCTAGTGCGTCTTCCTTCGGGTACGCGTGCGTTCCGGTCTCTCGCCAAAGCTATCTTAGGGAATTTTTGTCAGCCGTCCCTACCACCATTGCACAAGACCGATGACTGCCTCACCCATATTGCAAAGGAGAAAGCCGATCTCTTGGGCACTCTTTTTGCATCAAACTCGCCTTGGACGATGGGAAAAACTCTCCACCAACCATACCGCATTGCGCTTGTTCAATGCCAAACGTCCGGTTCCTACAAAGGTCAGTTCGTAAGGCTCTTTTTTCCTTGATATCCATAAGTCGAGTGGGCCTGGTGCAGTTCCTCCCATGAGTTGGCGCTGGTTCTAACGCGCGTTTTCCGGCTCTCTTACACTACTGGCGTTGTCCCGAGCTCTTGAAAGACAGCCCTTGTCCACCCGATTCTCGAAAAAAATCGATCGCTCAGATCCGTCCAACTACAGGCCAATAGCCATCACCTCTTTGCTCTCCAAAGTAATCCCAACAAGTCCCACAGGGGTGTGTGTTAGCCCATTCTCTGTTTCTTCTGCATATCAATGACATGTTGCATAACAACAGCATTCATTGCTACGCGATTGTCAGTAAGGGAGTAACGCTCTACACTGGACGAGCTAATATTTCTCGGGAAAGCGTCATCGAGAGCCGGAATAAACTTGTGACTGACACCAAGAACATGTTAAGTCATGTCTTGAATTGGGGCCGACATAACTTAGTCCACTGTAACCCCTCCAAAACACAAGTTTGCGCATTTACCGCGAAAAAACATCCCTTTCTCGTACCTATCCGAGTATTGGAATCCTTGTCGTCGATGTTTCGAGTGACGTTCAGTTTCGAGGTCATTTGGAAGGTAAAGCTAAATTAGCAAACAAAAAAGAAATTATTTAAATGGAATTATCAAATCATTGGAGTGCGATGACGATGAAACCGTACGGTGTAGGGTACGAGTACATTAGTTACAATTTTTTCCCCAGAAAAAGTACCGGTGACGTAACGGTTGAGAACTGTGGAGACAAAAATTTGGTAACGCTACGAAATTTGTATGGTTTTCAACTAAGAGCATTAGCCGAGGTTACCGGTAACGACTACCGCAAACGCGGAGCCTAATATTGGCGTAATTTGAAGTTATAACAAAAGTACCAAAAGTACCGAATTTCCCGGGAAACAAATTCTCAGTACCGGTACTGCGTAAAAAGTCAATTTCCCGGGAAATACCAGGAATTCCTGGGAGCAAGCCCTAGTAACTACCAACCTAGATAAGTACTTGTAAATTGTAATAATATCGGTAGGTACTTAATAATTGCAGGTGACTAGTAGAATTGATATTATAATACTTAATTAAGTAAATAGGTACCTACGTACTTATGTAGACATACAGACGCAGGGGGACTGTGTTTTATAATTAGTAGGTACCTAGGTAGTGATGAATGATTTAGTGATAATAAGAGTACCTACTTACCATACTATAATTTAGGAAATAATTTTGCATACTTACCTGAAGCTCTTAATTGATTAATTGTCAAAAAAACACGTAAGGGTTGTGGAAAAAACTTTAATCGTATGATGTGGCCCTAGCTAGATACGCAATTCTATAGCCTATTGTAATCATGCATCTTAAAAATTACTTTCCTATTATTGTGATTTGTGAACATGACAGGATGATAGATTGATTAACCAAAATGAAAAATAAACAGATACGTACATAATCATTTGCAGTTTTTATTTTTAATTAAGAATATGTTACATACTCATCCGTTTACGTTACGTACGTTTTCATCCCATTCATCCAATTCGGATAATTGTAGAATAATCTTATCTGTAAGAAGAATTGCGCGATCTGTACTTAACTACCTACTCAAAACTTGTCATTTAATAATGTTTTGCTGTCAGCTAAGATGTAAAGTAAGTAGGCAGGTACTTAGTTTACTTTCCTGCATTAAGTCTTCTTGTATTATGTTCGCCTTGTATCCACTATTCAACTCGTCTGACGTGACGAGTGGATTATCAGTCATATAGAGTGTAGGTAGGTATGCCCCCACCCCCGCGCCTGCCCGCCGCCACCGCAGCGCCGCGCCCGCAGCCGCCCGCGTCCGCATAAAGAAACGTACGTTAGCGAAATATTTTATTCGTGATTTAAACAAAATGCACTGTATGTATATTTCTAATTTTTTGTGTGGTATAAAATAGTATTACAAAGGACATGTATGAGCGATTCTGTCAATTTTAATTTATTATTGCGTGTGTTACGAAAGAAAAATGAAATGATCAAAGAAGCACACCACTTAACTTTCTAAACTTTGTTCAACATGTATACCACTAACCACTGAAAGTCTTAAATATTATTTCATAAATTTTAAAATTTTATTTAACGACAAAAAGAGTGATTTTGTGATTTTCATAGTTCCACATATATTATGTTTCTAAACTTTTTACAACACAAAGATAAGATAGTTCTTATTATAAAACACTCAACATTTCAAACTTTAATATTATATACATTACTTTACACGAAATATTATGAAATACCTAAACCATACCTAAAGCACAGTCATAAAAGTTCTAACTTTTTAAAAGTAGCTCACAATCCACATACTCTATCCACTCAGCAAAAACGAAAAGTTTTAGAATTATCAAAACTTCTTTATGGAATTTAATGTCCCACGACCGGACTACTATGGCAGTGCTGCGGTCCTCATTGCCTATAGTCTCTGCGACTAACCCTTTAGGGAAAATAGTCTTGAATCTATGTTTGTAGGTATGTACAGTCACGAGCAAAAATATGTAAACAATTGTAACTCTTAATACAATGGAATAAGAGTCATAGTGTATACATATTGGTGCTCGTGACTGTACGTGACTATCCAAGGTCACGGCACAATTGCGGGAAATCCATATAAAGTTTATTTCGTATCCACAGTTTGTGAGTGTCGGAGACACGAACTCGCGTGTTGCATCCAATATAAAATTTAGCAGTTTACTACCCGACTTTGCTATAAAGTTAAGTACTTTGAGGCGCTAACACGCATTTTAAAAATTATTTTGTAGAGTATCTACCAACACAATAAAGGTTCGAAAATATTATTATTATAAATCTTAACCGCCTCCGTGGTCTAGTGGCTAAGCCACCGGTTTCAGACCCAGAGGTCCCGGGTTCGATTCCCAGCGGGGGTTTATCTTTGTGTGCTCGGTTTGGTTGGTGGTAGGGCTGTTAAGTCCGCCTGGCTAGCTACCACCATCTTATCTAAGTCTGTCACCATAACAACGATGTTTATAGAATTGTTGTGTTCCGACAGTTAGAGATAAGGTAGCCAGTTCCTCAGTGGTTGAGGATTCCGGGTGAAGCACGCTTCCACCTTCGACCTTATCGTCACTTACCATCAGGTGAGATGAAGGTCAAGCGCTTACCCGTTACCCGTAAAAAAAAACTAAACTTTTGTATGTAACTAAAGATAATTCTATTGAAGTGGACTGGTCACATCAAAATACAGTTCATTTTTGTCACAATCGGCTTATCAACTCTCCAATATTGATCAGCCTTACGTTACCTCACTAAATATTTTTTTATATTTTTTATGTGTTTTTTTAACTCTTTCAGTGTCAATGGTTAGCACCGCTAACCTCATAATTGATAAAATGTTTACTAGAAAAAAAAACCAATTAGTTTCAGGAAGCTCGAATGGGATTCGAACCCACAACCTTTGGATTGCCGGTCCACTGCTCTTGCCAAAAGTCGTGGGTTCGAATCCTATTCGAGCTTCCTGAGACTGATTGATTTTTTTCTAGTAAATATTTTATCATATATCTATATAGCACTGTGAATGCAATATTTCAATAATAAGGATACTCATAATTGATTTTTTTTCTTTGTGTTTACGCAATCAAGTAATGGTTTTATGAACTACTAAGTAGCAACATCTCATGATGGGCCACTTTCTAGTGTCGCTAGTAATAGCTTGTCTGTCAACATTTCAGAAATTTAAAGATTGTGAGTGTTCTTTTTTTTGTGCTCCTTAAAAAAGTTTGTAAAGAGGTAAGTCTGTAATATTTTGTTAATATGAATGTTTTATTCGTTGCATTTTAACATATTTTACACATATTGGCAAATATATTGATAGTGATTTTTAGTTTCTAACGTAAATTACACGATTAGCACTGCAGTTAGTGTAGCTAACCGGCGTGCATTATAAATAACACATTTTTAACTTAACGTAATTAAGATAAAATTGAAAACCAATGAAATATTCAAAATAATAATATATAGTAGCCTTTCACTATGACTGTCACTGTGCACTAAATAAACTTGTTACCTTCCTTCGTTGTGCTTTCTGGAGTGCAAAGATTGTATTTGTTTCAGTCTCAGCGCAGACTAGACCTCTAAAAGCCTGGCATCGAAAAGGTCGCGACGCTCAACGAGAGATTTTAGGTTTATTTTTCGTGGTTTGTTTTTAAAAGAAATTATATACTTATGGAACACTAACTGACGATGTACACATAACATCTGAGATCCTGAAAGCTCTGGGAGACAATGGAGTTGGCGCACTTCATGGGATCTGCAACCATATCTGGCGACACGGTGAATGGCCTAAGAACTGGACGGAATTGATCATACTACCACTTCACAAGAAGGGGTCGACAAGGAAATGCAATAACTATCGCACTCTTGCCTTAATCTCACATGGTAGCAAAATCTTGTTTCACGTCATCAACGCCCGAATTCGTCATTTTCTTGACTGGCAAATTCCCCAGGAGCAGGGGGGCTTCGTAAAGAACAAGGGTACTCGCGAGCAAATCCTGAACATCAGACAACTAATCGAGAAGTCGTATGAATTCGACACACCAGTCATACTATGGTTCGTTGACTATAGCAAGGCCTTGTTAACTGGGACTGTTTGTGAAGGGTTTTGTCGGAGCTGGGAGTGCCAACCCATCTCACAGCACTACTGCAGGCCCTGTATCATAACAACCAAGGAGTCGTCAGGGTGGTCGAGACAATTTCGGAACCTTTTAGCTTCAAGAAAGGAGTAAGGCAAGGTTGTATACTGTCTCCCATCTTGTTCAATGTCTACGGCGAATACATCATGAAACAAACCTGCAAAAACAGGGAAGGAGGTGTCTCTATTGGCGGTGTAAAAATCACCAATCTGCAACGACACCACCCTAATAGCAGCTAATGAAACCGAGATGGTCACGTTACTCAACAGGATGGAGAGAATCGGCGAGGAACTGGGCCTCTCCATAAACAGAGCCAATACCAAGGTCATGGTGGTTGACCGCGCGAACAAGTTAGAACTCACCGGCGCCCTTAACCTTGATATAGTTGACAACTTCACCTACCTGGGTTCTAACGTAAGCAATAACGGATCGTGCGAAGAAGATGTGCGCAGGCGTATCGGAATGGCGAAAAGTGTTAGTCGCAACTGCACAAGATATGGGCGGACAGAAACATCACACTGAAGACTAAGTCCAAGCTAGTGACAACCTTAGTATTCTCCATCTTTTTATACGGTGCCGAGACTTGGACACTGAAGAAAGCAGACCGCGCACGCAGTAATGCCTTCAAGATGTGGTGCTGGAGGAAAATGCTGCAGATTCCCTGGACAGCACGACGGACTAACACATCGATCTTCAAGGACCTTAACATCAAAATGAGGCTATCCACCATCTGCCTTCGAAGAATCTTTGAGTTTTTCAGTCACATAGCCAGGAAAAACGGTGACAACCTCGAACGTCTACTTGTCACTTGCAAAGTAAACGGCAAAAGACCCAGGGGGCGCAGTCCGATGCGATGGTCTGACCAGATCCGCACCACACTCGACTACAAATTTCACGATGCTCTACACGTTGCCTCGGACAGAAACGAATGGCGTAACATCGTGAGGGAGATAGTAGCATATCTTGGAGGTCACGGCCCTTAGCATTGAGGAATACGACGCAAGTAGGAGGAGGAACTGACGATGTAAATACTACAAAAGCTTTTTAATCCTAGCAAAAAAAAGGAAACAATCGGATGCGCGAAATTGATTCTGAAGAAAACGAGATCGAAGTTGATGACAAATTATTTCGATTTTAATTATTTAATCCTTGCCTTAAAATTACTTTTAATTTTTTTACAACCGTGTCGGGTAGCGGTAAAAGAATACTACCACCCCCTCTCCCTTGGGTGTCGTAAAAGGTGACTAACGGACTAAACACTGCACATAAATCCAACAGCGTAGAGCGGCGATGGCCTCACCACCTGTCACGCTGCAGTAGAGGACTGCTTGTGCTGTTCTCATTGCCTAGTCTCTGACTAACCCTTCGGGGATAATAGTCGTGATTATATGTATGTATGAAAATTTTCTTAATCTAAAAAGTTCTTTTCTTTTTCTTTTGTACCCTTCAAACCGAAATGCAGCATTGTTTTACATCGGCAGAAATAGATGTTAGGGTGGTCGCCATCCAGTTACGCTAATAACCTTTTTAGGTTCTAAAAGTGTATATGAAGTAGTATTCGTTCTTCTGAATAGCGCAAACGCTGTATAAGTGTATATAGTTTGCGAAAGGTCCAAAATATCCAAAGGATTTTGATGAAAAATCCTGTTGTTTTTCGTCTATCAAGTAAGTTAAAGGAAAGGAAGCCTGATTGTATCCGGCCTTTTAACTGTTAAACTAGGCCAGTAAAGCTCATAAATAAAATAAATTAGATCCCGTAAACAAAGTAACCCCTCATGGCTTATCAAAATCTAACGTTTCATATTTGAATTAATTAGCTAAATGGAAATATTAAGCAGGTGTTTATTATTGTAACGTTGTAAAATAACGCAAAATATTTAATACTAATGGCGATAGACGAACTTTTAAAATTGTTGGGTGCTATTATAAAAATGTCTGTAGAATATACTCGTAAGTGCTTATAATAATGAATACTTTGCATCTAACATTAAAAGTAAAACTTCCGTAAAACTTTAAGGACTAAATCAAGAATTGATTAATTTATAAGGACAGCCAATAACGTACCTATACCGTACTTACGTACATAATATTAAAGCATAAATGTAGTACCCACATAAGACAGCGAAATTTAAAAATAAATTAAAAAAACTTTTATTTAACTGAGTTATTGCGATTTTAAACTTTCTATGGTGGACTTTAAATCGCAATAACTCAGCTAAATAAACGTTTTAAAAAAAATCTATAAACTAATTAGATTCCTGTATTTTAGTTAGCATGCAAAATTTCATTAAAATTGGCTTACTGGTTTTTAAAAATTTCGACTTGGAAGTTTGTATGGGAAACTGAAATGCGTAAACCCTAATAATAACGCAAAAAATCAAATATTACGAATATTTGACGTTGTTTCAAATAAGTTTATGCTGTGCGTACTTGTAAACAACTACTAGCGTTATATTTATTCCGCCTATGTTTACTCAGCCTCCGCCCAAGGTGAGGTGCGTCGTCAATATCGCGCGCCAAAGGCCTGCAATATCTAATCTAATATCGCCACAGTGCCCAATATCCCATTCGGGCCCGATTTCTCTATTAAAGGAGATGACATGGTGTGTGATGGCGCTCATCCGAACCCTTCAGAGTCGAAGCTCGAGTTTGGCTACGACAAAATCTTTACCTATCTGTAAAGATTTTGTCGTAGCTGATCGGGGCTGAGATTTTTTTGAATTATTTTTTTATAGATATAGAATTATTTTACTTGGTTTACGGTAGGTACAAAATTTAGAAGGGGGTACAAATATCAAATACATCATGACTGTTTACCGGAACCGACATACATCCTTTGCTTCGTATACCTACTCTCATAACGTTCTCAGGTCGTATACGTCTAAGTAAAAAAAAACCTCCAAACTTTGTTGAAGCTCCAAACATAGGACCGACCGCTTTTTCACTCGGCCACCGGCGAAACGTTTGTATTAAACAAAATGTAAAAAAAAACACTTTCAGATACATTTCAAAAGGCGTTCCTATCAAACCGTTGGTGTTTTGTTTAGGTTTGTTCCAACCGTTTGTTCCAAATTAAATACGAGTCATGTAAAAACTTTAACAAACAAGCATCGAAATCAGCGGAGCCACACCGCAGCCGGGGATAATTACGAACGCCCTCGACGCCGAACAAACAATCGGCGTAGAATTGATGCTTGATCTCGGCCCGCAAAGAACCGCGCTAATAGAATCGGCCGACGTCGGGCGCAGATTGTTTACTCGAGACGATTGTGAGACCACGTCACACTGCGCGCTGGAGAAATACAGTAGTCTGTTTATTTTACTTATTGGTGCCTTTTTATTTGAAAAAGAGGCGAACAAGCAGGCGGGTTACCTGATGGCAAGTTATCACCATCACATGACACCCGCAAACTAGAGTAAAAGTAGTAGGCATTGTGGAGGGTGTCGTAGCACTATTCCAAAATCGCACCATTCCGAAATCGCATTATTCCGAATTGCCAAATAAGTATAGTCGAACTCATAGATGAACAACAAAGATGGACGCTATATTGGAGCCGGCATTTTGGTTTTTCCCTAGTTTCAGATTTTTTCCATACTCATCGGAACATCCCGCCCACTTTTTCCACCGTACACAACCTTCCAAACAAACAAAATTAAAATTAAAGCATTTTTATGTCTAAAGAACAGAATGCATTCAAGTTCTTTATAATTTAAATGCATTCTGTTCTTTAGACATAAAAAATAAAATAAATTGTTTTAGTTTTACTTACGTTGACTGTACATGCATTTTATTTTGATCGGAATAAAGATACTAAAAGGTTAAAATTGTTTATTCGGAATAATGCGATTTTGGAATAATGCAATTTCGGAATGGTGCGATTTCGGAATAGTGCTACTACACCTTGTGGAAGGCGGGATCCCCTCCCCCGAGAGACGGGCCTTCGGTACTATCACTAACCGGACGATTTACAACTGCGACAAGTGCCATTGTTTCACACCGATATTCCGCGAGAGATATTTATCCTAAAGAGAGCTACATGAGACCAAATTTCAATGTCTCGACCTGCTCTGTACTTCGAAAGGAACGTTAAGCCGTTGGTCTCGGTAGTTGTCGTAAGATAACAGTCTTTAAAATCCACCCACCCGCGTTTGACAACCATAATGGCTTATGGCTAGATCTCCCTTTATGCTATTGTCTATGTAGGAATGGGTGCGACTACAGCAACAGTTTATAGGCAACGTTACAAGAAATTACTTGGTAGAGCGTATTATTACAATCACAGACCGAACATTGGTTTTCGAAGTTACAGTTGACCATTTTGGAATGATTCAGCACAGCAGGGCGGGTCGTGCATTCGGCCAAGCTGGATGAGACGAACAATGCGTCTTTGTTATTAAATACAATCTTAAATTCGTGATAAGATATCTAAAATTAAGATAAAACAATTACCTACATCGAAAAATACAGTTCTAGCACATACGAGTATATCCAACAGCATACATCGGCGATGGACTCGCCACCTGTCACGCTGAGCACATGTGGAGTCGCTAGTTGGTGAAAAGTGTACTATTGGTAGAGGACTGCTTTTGCTGTCTTCATTGCCTAGTCCCTACTAACCCTTCGGGGATAAAAGTCGTTATTATATTATGTATGTTATACAGTTCTAATCCATTATATTGTCACACGCGGGACTAAGAGAATCCTATTTATAACTAGGTTTTGCCCACATACTTTACTAACTTTCTACGTAGTAGTTACTTACGCTTTGTTATGAGAGAATAAAAAAATATTATTCTTATGTAACGAGCACAAAATTACTTTGACAAAGTCCCGTAAAACTTAATACAGCAGGTGGAACGACCCAATTTTGACGTTGAAACTTTTTACATAACTTTTCCTAAATAGTTAAGTTATAATATGACCAATACTGTGCTGTTTTGACCTATGCGTGGGAACGGTGGTGTGGCGTGGTTTATTATGACAGGTCTGTATGTATACTCGTAAATGTTATAAGATTTTGTTGTATCGCTCGCTCTACCAAGGTATGGTGTATATCGTAATAATTAAGCTAATAATCATTAAATGAATGATAAGTGGTTTTGACCAACGTCCTTAGTCAAAACTACTTTTGACTGATTTTAGCAGTCTAAAGTGGTTTTGATCAGTTATGACTTTTGACTGTGGGTTGGACTTTAGATGTAAAAGGTTTTTAGGAACAAAAATAAGACAGTTCTTTCTTTGACTAATAAAAATGAGAAATTATATTTTTTTCCTGTCTACCTCTTGAAGAAAGATTTTTATTTAAGAGTGACTGATGTCTCGTGAAAAAGAAAGTTTTATTTAAAATGTCTGCTTTAATGTAAAAATAAGTTATTAGACACAAAAAATCATTCTTAAATGATCAATGAATACTATTTAAACTTCAATCAGATTTGCCGGTTAATTACATCGTTGTGCTGGGGTTTTTGTTAAAGAATTGATGTCCGCAATTAATGTTCATATTTATTTTCGTTTTACACGACTATGCATAAAGAAAAGTAGGTAAAGCAATTAAGAGCATTTATTGACTGTTCCAGTTTTAACGGTTTCGCAACAAAAATAGCAATTTATTATAAATGTACATGTACTGGCCGCCTGTAATGTAAACGTTTGTAAATAAACATTATCCAGTAAACAAATGATCATTCAATTCCCGGAGCAGCGACGGACGCCGTAACATCGACAAATACTCAAACAAAGGACCAAGTCAACAGACGTTTGCTCGCAGGCGTTGTTTGTGATACGAGTGTCCTGTGTACGGTCGGCCTTAGAAGAAGCTTAACACTTTAGTACCATGTCATATCAACTAATACGTTAATACATAATGGTTGCACAAACGCGATCTTTCTGAGTGAGTTGGTTAACATGATACTATTCCCATTTAGTTTTACATAACAAAACAATTCCATGAGCTCGATAGTAGAGCGGCTTATGCATTTAAATTACAATCGTGCAACTGAAACAACTTTCATGTATAATTTTTGGTGGGTAATGGGCTCCTTTCTTTAATTTTTTTTAATGTGATACGTCATAGTGACTACATCCTGCCTGATGGTAATTAGCCGATAATATAATATAATACAAAATAACGAGAGCGCTCCTCACCGTGGAACAACCATGGTAATAAGCGCACCCCTTCATGACGGCCTGCATAAATGCCGTTTTACCCGGTTAAAAGACCCGGGACTATACGAGCTGGAAAACATATGCAACGGCAAAGAATCAAGTTTTCGCTACAAATGTTGGTTGGTGATCACAAATGCATCGACAAATCCGAACACACTTTGCCCGACCTGGGCATTGAACCGGACTTCCGGTTACTTAGCCGGTGCACTTAGCCACATGGCCACTGAGGAGTGAGAAAATTATAAAATATTGAAAACTAGATTTTTTTTATCCATATCTGCTGAGATGACTCGGAAAATTCACTGGCTCATATATATCACTTGAGACACGCAAATGAATGGAAACGAGGCTTTACTTTTTGTAAATATTAAGCTGTTTATGTTTTCTTTAGTTTTTTTTATTCGTTTATACTGTTGCGTAATAGTGATCAATAAATGTTTTCATTTCATTTTTACTCTTTATTGTAAAGAGACACAAATTATATCGTAAATTTCATTTAAAAAAATTAAATGAAATTTACGATATTATTTTCTAAAGATGTACAATACAATATCGTAATTTTTCAAAAATAGCGTAGGCATTCGTATAACTTAATACCTACTCATTCTTTGGCTCATTGTTATTATTCAGTCATAAATAACTTGTAGTCAAAATATCAGCACTGAATTAGCCCCTAAATATATAATAAATAATAAAACTTTGTATACAAAACAACATAACGAATATTAATACCTATTTGTGAAAGGAAAACAAGGAATATTTTACAAGAAAAATAAAAACAGAAGCGCTTCTCAATGAAAACTGTTTAATATGTATAGGGGTTTAAAATAGAATACACCTCCTCGTCTCTGGCCCCTGCTAAATTGTTATCTTCAAAGATATAGTGCATTATAAGTGTAATAGCTTCCTTAATACTTTCTTCTCATCCTTGCGGAGGGTTTTGTCGGGACAAACAAAATAAATATATATTACGTAGACGGATAAGATTCCAAATTGGTACACTCTAACGAGTCTGTTTGCTTTACCGATTCCTTTCAAAGCGTTTTAGTAATGTACCAAGTATACTTTTGAACGAAAAAAGTTTTTTAATGCTTTTACTTAAACTAAAAGTACATGTCAAAAAACCTTCACGAAATAAAGGTGTGCTTATTTACGCTCAGAATAACTGTCGTAACTGATGTTACACACACAATCGGGTGGTCTCTTCTAGCCTATATGGTAATGCACTTGTAAGTCACGGGGAGCGGGTCTAACACCCTCATGTATTTTCTTATACTCTTTTTCCTGAGTATTTAATAATTTAAAATTAAAGCTCCAAAGATTAAAAGCAAACTAAGGCTTAGAAATCAAAAACCAATTACTCAGCTACAGAATGTATTTAGGGCGTAGGCACCAGATATCTAGGGCGTTAATTGACGTCAAAACGAACGAAAACACTCAGCAGCGCAGTACTGGAGATTAATGGATACAGATGACGGGAGGCTTCTTTGGCAGATGGTTTCTTTCTTATCGGGCTTTGACTGCCTTGTCGATTGTAGCTCGCTTGATTCTAAAAGCTACGTAGGTATACGATTAACCCTTGGTCTCGTAAACTGAACTTCCACCATGTGGCGGATAGCAAATTCATTATGTCGGGATCGTAGCAAATGGGAGTAATTGTTTCGTAGTAGTCCGTAGTAGTACTTTAGTGCGTAACAGTACCGTAGTGAGCTGTTGTACGCAAGCCGTAAACCGTAGTAGTACTATATTCCGTGTGTTAGAAATGCCGTAGTCCGTAGTAGTACTTTTTTTTTTTTTTCTCTCTTTATTCAGGAACAAACAGTTACTTACAATTTATAATTGTATACTAAAATTAATATTAAAATAAACCTACAGTTCCCTAAAATAACATTCAACAGTAGCAAACAAAATGAAAACCGAAAATATCATAATTAAACATTAAAACCAAATTGAATTAAACAGAAAGATAAAAAAAAAAAACAAGCAACATTACAACAAGCACACACATGCACACCAATCCGCCCGAGCCACAACACCAAGCCCTACAGAGGTCATATCAGAGGCAATGCGTTGCGACCGGGAACAGACGCGCTCACGCGACTCAGCAAAAAAAAAAAAAAAAATAATATAATAAATAGTGCAGTGTATCTGTCAACTAAAGTACCTACAGCATTCCAACCCTGAGTTACGAACGTGTGGCAATTGAATGATGATAAGTGAATCACAAAACAATGAAACGTGATTCCCAACAAAAGGTAAGACAGGCCTTCTATACAATAATTAAATTTAACAAACGTATTAGAATTGATACTTATAGCAAATAAATGAAGTAAACAGTATACATTTTAAAAACCGTAACACAAATTTATTACAGACGACAAGTTTAACTCGCCAAATCCAAGCAAGCAGTCGATATCGGCACCCATCCACATCAACAAAGCGGCAACCACACATTTGAGGCAGCCGGAAACATGGATGGCATGCAGATTAAAAAATTAAGGTACGGCAAAAAAAATTCATTGTTGTGTCTTAATTGTTTCAATTGAAAAATAATTTCAACACTAACAATAATGTTTTGTTACACCACAGATCTCCTGATTCCATTCCGTCTGTATTGCGGTCAAAACATTGAACCGTCAGGACGCCCGTCGCAAGGGCCAATTAATGTTATTTAAAAAGTATGCTGTGCTAAACTGCTTACTTAAGACACCAGGCAACACCAATCGTGAGATAAGTAATAATTAAATAACAATAACAAAACAATCACAAACAGTAAAATAAAATCAAATAAATTAATAATAAAAAATAATAACATTAAATTAAATCATTAAAATTTAATAAGATTGAGAAAAAAAAATAGGAATTACATAACTAATTAATTATTTTTCCACAGAAGTGTGCGTAATTTCAGTGATTTGGCTTCTAAATTTTATTAACGACGGATTAAATATTTCTACATTAATGAATTTATCATTATAGATAGTGCAAGCTCTCTTTATAAAACTATTACTACCATAGCAAGTCTTACTAGGCTTAATGGTAAATAGAGATTTCTTCCGACTATTTCTTTCTTGCTTACGAGGTACACGAAAGTGGATTTGTTCCAACAGAAAAGGGGCGTCGACCATGTTATGAAGTATTTTAAATAGGAATGTCATATCTATGAGCCTACGACGTTGCATCAAGGAGTCCATTTTATGAAATTCAAGGGATGCTTCATAATCAGTGTGAAGGTGACCGGTTCTGTAGTCCAAAGACTTCACAAATTTTCTTTGTAACCTCTCAATTTTATCTTGATGAACTTGCTGATATGGATTCCAAACAGAGCTCGCAAATTCCAGTCTACTTCGCACGAAACTATTAAATAATAGCTTATAGGTTGATGCGGTTTTAAATTTTTTTCCTACACGCAATAAAAATCCCATAAGCTTGTATGATTTATTTACCATTTTATCTATATGAGGAATAAACGAGAGTTTGGAATCCATTGTGACGCCTAGGTCCCTAATTTCCGTTACGCGTTCAAGTTCCTTTCCGTAGATTTTATAACCGTAATTTATTGCTTTTTTTTTTCTTGTGAAGGAGATTGAAAAACATTTGTCTAAATTTAGGAATAAGCTATTACTCTTACAGAAGTGAACAAAATTACTCAGATCACTTTGCAGTAACTTAGCATCTTCTGGTTCTTTTATTACTCTGAATAATTTCGTATCATCCGCATATAGCAATACGTTTGAGTGATTGATAGACTTGGTCAAGTCATTGACATAAATAATGAAGAGTAAAGGTCCCAAATGTGATCCTTGCGGAACTCCAGACGGTATATTTTTATACGCAGAACAGTAACCACATAATACAACAGCCTGACTACGATTTTCTATGTATGACCGAATCCACAGTACTTTAGTTCGTAGAAGTCCCGTAGTAAATAGTTTTACCGGAATCCGTAGAAGTACCGTACACAGTAGTTTATTTTAAGTGTGTAGCAATAGCGTAGCCCGAAGTAGTACTTTAGTCCGTAAGTAGTAGTCCCGTAGTAAGTAATTTTGCCGGAGTCCGTAGAATTTCCGTAAACAGTAGTTTATTTTAAAGTACCTTAGTCCGTAGTTTAGCTTAAGCGTGGAGCAATAGCGTAGTCCGTAGTAGTACTTAGTCAGTAGTAGTCTCGTAGTAAGTAGTTGTGCAGTAAACCGTAGTAGTACTGTAGCCCGTAGCTTAACTTATGTGAGTAGCAAAGAAATACCGTGGTTCGTAGTATTACTTTTGTCTGGAGCAGTATTGAAGTAAATAGTTTTACCGGAGTGGATAGTAGAACAAGTATGCCGTAACCTAATGAGAGGTTATTTTTATGAAAAAAACGGGATTATACCATGTTTGAGTTGTTGTTATTGAGTCCCCGATATTTCGGCGCAGTTGCATGCACCATGATCACGGCATTCTGGCTTAGAACAAGGTCGAAGTGAATGAGGTGATGGTCAGCTTTGACTTAGAATCGCTCTTCACAAATGTACCAGTAACAGATTGTATGGAGGTCATCAAGGTGAAGTTACAAAATAGTAACATCCCGATGGACTATGCCAAGTTGTCACATCATTGCCTGCCCACTAACTACTTTGTGTATCAAAGGCAGTTTTACCTTCAGATTGATGGTGTAGCTATGGGTAGTCCCGTAGCTTCAGTGGTTGCGAACATCTGAATGGAGTATTTCGAAGAGCTAGCCATCACCGCTGCTCCTACACCATTCAAACTCTGGAAAAGGTACGTTGACGATGTTTTCTGCCAGGTTGGGACTGCATGCAGGATGGCCCATAAGTTCTACGTTTTTCACCTTCAAAAATTCGTTTGTCTGTCTGGCCGTGTGGGTACTAGCATTGTCGTGGTGCAAGATGACATTATTTGTTTTTTTTCATTAGTTATTTTTACGGAGTTCTTCAATAATTTCCGGCAAACAAATGATCGTGTACCAGTCACTATTCACGGTACGACGATTCTCTAACTAAAGCAACAGTAGCCACGTGTCCAGTTTTATTAAAAAAAGAAGCAATCATCCGCTTAGATGCACTTTTCACTCGCGCCGCTTTAGTTGGTTTCGGCTCATCTTAAAAGACCCATACGCTCGATTGCTGCTTTGTTTTCGGATCGTAGCAATAAATCCATGTTTCATCACCTGTTACTATATCTCACACCAAATTTGACGCACCTTCGTTGAATCTGGTAAGCATGGCATTGCACCAAGTGACGCGGTCCGTTTTTTGAGCCTCGATCAAATTGCGTGGGATCTACCGCGAGCAGAGCTTTCTCACACCCAAATGTTTGTGTAGGATTGATTGTATTTGACTCATGCCTATGTCTAAGGATGCGCTAATCTCATGGTAGGTCACATGCCTGTCTCTTTCAATCATACGGCGCACAGCATCGATGTTTTTGTTGTTCACAGCGGTGGACAGGCGACTATTGTGAGATTCGTCACTGAGATTGACACGACCGCGCTTGAATTCTGCAAACCAGCTATAAATAGTCTGCTTGCATGGTGCTTCATCGCCAAATGCAGATTGAAGCCGAGCGATGCTCTGTTGAGCGGTCAAATTACACTTAAAATCGTAAAAAATCATCATACTACGAAAATTTTTCCGAGTTAAATCCATGTTAGTGTAGACATGCAATTTTTAAAATGGCGCCACAGTGTAAAAGCTATTGACAATCAGATAAAACAAACTGGATTATACAGCCAAAGAGTTCTATTACCAAATATTGTAATTTGTTTTTAAATATTGTTTATGTAAGTGGCCAGTCCCGGAAACTTTTAGTGTGACCTATGTATAGGCCAAACAAAACGTACAGTAGCCTGTCGCGTAAAGGAGCACATTAAAGAATAACGACACTCAGAAATCAGCAGTTGCAGAACATCTCAATCACTCGGACCCGAATCACTGGATGGAGTTTTATAACCTTCAGATTATTTGGACAAAACCAAGACTAGTCAGAGAAGCTATTGAAATAAAAAAGCGCAAAAATAATTTCAATCGTGAAGACAGGTTAAAATTGTCGAATGTCTGGAACCCAGTGATTCAGTTATGTAAAAACCGCAAGAATCAAAACAGTGGCGTTTCCCGGAGTGATACTGTGAGTTTTGTGTGTCGTGAACAAGTTCGAGTTGACAGTGCGATCTAGAACAGTGGTACGGGTGTCGAGCGCAGTAAACGAACGAGAAAGAGGGTAGACCGTTTCGTCTACCCGTAACATCCACCCGCATTAACTGCAGTTACTCCGTGATCATGGTGCATGCAACTGCGCCGAAGTATCGGGGACTCAAAACAAACAACTTCAATATGGTAAAAATCTCGTTTTTTCGTAAAAATAATTGTAGTGACCATGAAAGTTTAAAATGTTAGTTAGTGAGAGGTTGTACCGTAGGCCTTAGCAGTATAGTCCATAGTAGTACCGCAGTCTTTTAACAGTCAACCGTTACAGTCTAAAGCTAGTAGCAAAACCAATTAGTTTATAGAGCTATTTACGACGTATCAAATTAAAAAAAAACTTATTAAATACTAAATGAATAATATGTACCTACCTATTTTCCAGATGATCAACCACCTACGTTTATCAAATTGGGCATGTCGTAGTCAATAAATTTGCGACATAACATCACTGTGCTTAGCAGAGAGATCTGACGTTTTACAAGTAAAATGATTTTAAATAAAAAAAATTTCAAAAACCGGAAAAAGTACCCATTTCCCAGTTGATCAACCACCGACTTCTTATCAATAATAAGATATGTCGGCGCAAACTAAGTTGCGTCATTACGTCACAATACGTCACATTACGTCACGCCGCGCTCATCAGCCGGCTAATGGCGGGCGGCCATCAGCGCGTTACAAATCGACGCAATCACGAGGGATGGATTCAACCGTGAGCGCGTGCAATTACGACTGGTGCAGACGGACGATTCCAATCGCCCGACTAAAGTCGCTGAAATCTATTTTTTCTATTTTATTTATTGATTTATAAACATCAGTTTACACTATTACATGTATTAAAATAAAACATGCTTAACTAACTTATGTTTGAGTGTAACTAACACTTACACGTAAATACATCATGCACACACAACATGAACATAATATTTCGACCTCCCATACAAAACTGTCCGATCAGCTGACGACAATAGTATGGGAGTTCGAAATTTTTTTTGTCATTTGTGCACATAGGTTTCTTGGGGAAAGTTGTTCAGTTTCATGGGTGGAACTCACCCCTAATAATAAAAAATGAGGGTGTATAAATTTAAAAAATTACTATTTCGAGAAAATTAAATAAAAAACATTTTTTATAGTAATTATATTCGAGCATCAGCATCCGAAATGCTGCGCTTATTTAGCTTATTCTTTTTTTTTTGTGTATATAGTCAGTCGAAAGCCCTGTAGTTTCACAATAATCTATAAATCATTTTTTTGGAAATTTGTTACTGGATATGAAGTGTTCACGCGGACGATGTCACGAACGTGTCGCTAGTATAATACATATTTTATATACATACGTATCTACATGTGGTATATTTTTGCACTGGCTCATTATAATATCCTACCGTTGCCCAGTAAAAATATTACTAATACGGAGGGTACATATTTCATACTCAGTGGTTTTTCTTACAATCTGTTTGTATTTTTAAAGACATTCTTAAATTTGAATAAGTGTTTTGTAGTAAGTGGTAATGTAGTGAACTTCAAAATTAATGTTAGTAGGTAATCTATGTAAGTAACTACAATTTGTTGTAAAGAACTATTGTACAAGCTTTTGAAGGAATAAAAATAAATAAATAAATAAAATAAAAATAATACTGCCAACCCATCCCTTCTCTTAGTTGTTTGAAGACTGCACATACTTCCGACTGCATAAAGCGGCGATGTGCTCACCATCCATCACGCTTAGCACTTAAGTTATTTGGTGCCAAGTCTCCCACTAACCCTTTGCAGTTTAAACGAAACTTTCGCAACGACGGGTCACTGAATGGGTGACCTAATTAAAAACATCATAATCTTCTTCGTCCGAAAGAAACATATAAACTAAAGAAAGATGTATCTTTTTAAGCTTTATTATATTTGTTTGAACGACTCTACCGAAGACCTCTCACGAATGCTGGCCGGTAGTTTAATGCATTCGGATTGCGATTATCGTTAAGCAACTTTCGCAATGCAGGATCACTCGACCAAGTTAAAAACATCGTGATCTCCTCCGTCGGAAGGAAAGTAAAGCCGTTGGTCCCGGTTGTTGTCGTAAAATGGCAGTTGATAAAACCCACCAACCCGCATTGGGCCAGCGTTGTTGGTTAAAGCAAATTTTGTCGGACGTCTACGTTAGTCTTCAGGCACAATCGATGATTTACTGTTTGACTCTATTACAACATTCGTGTTAGCGCAGACCTTTTACCACTTTACTACATATAATATAATCATATAAGGTCTAACAAAATCAATAAGCGAACGTTTAAGGACGGTATCTATACATCATTCTGAATACAATGACAAAAAATGGGCTCCAGTTTTACACTGATTTTATAAAGTTAAGTTTTTTAACAAACTAAATCAATTTAAAAAATGCACATCATGAAACATGCTGTATCTTTACTAACGCGCACGCAAGCGTCAATAAAAAGATAGCTCAGTGTGGTCCGAGTTTAGTGTGCATGTTCGGCTTCTTTGTGTGCGTGTAATTCAGCTGTACGGATTTGGAAGGGTGTATCTTATAATGAATTATTGATTATCTCGGTAACGAGCCTGTAGTTTTGGACCAAATTTGGTGACGGGCTCAGTGTGATGTATATGTCGCAGAGATATAGTTATAGCCGTAATATGTTATATCCCTAGGGATATAAATATATATCGTAAGATAGTTATACGAAAGCGATTCATTACTACCTTACTAGAAATAAAAATTTTCACCAAATAGCGACTGCACATGTGCTAAGCGTGACAGGTGGTGAGCTCATCGCCACTCTATGCTGTTGGGTGTATGTGCAGTCTTAAATCCGTTAGTCGCCTTTTACGACACACAAGAGAAGAGATGGGGTGGTAGTATTCTTTCACCGCTACGCGACATAGTTACTTTACTATTGATATGAATCGTCCTACTGCTGGGCACAGGGATTTCCAAATGGACGACAGTATACAGTCACGAGCAAAAATATGTAAACAATTGTAACTCTTAATACAATGGAATAAGAGTCAAAGTGTATACATATTGGTGCTCGTGACTGTACATGGGGACATTGGCGATAGCTCACCACGCTGGCCCAATGCGGGTTGGTAGGTTTTAACGACTGCCATCTTAAGACGACCACCGGGACCACTGGCATTACGTGCCTTCCGACGGAGGAAATCATTATGTATTTAATTTGGCCCTCATCCAGCGATCCGGCATTGCGAAAGTTGCTTAGCAACGATCGCAACCCGAAAGCCTTAACCTTAACATCGAGCTCCTCGAAATAAAATACTGTTGCCAATATGTCTATAGAACTAATGGTAAAAATAATAAAGTCTGAAAAGATACATCTTTCCTTAGTTTGTTTTCGATATTCCTTACAGTTTTACATTAAAATTACATTTAAAAAAAGCTAGGATAAAATATTAAATATTATATAAAATCACCTTACGACGTTGTACAAGCTATGTTTAGAATCAATAACTGTCATAATATTTACGTTAACAGAAATTCTATTCTTTGAAAATGTATCAATTACTTACCTTTCAATTAAGCCAATGAATATTCCATTCAGAAGTAAATATTCTAATTAATATCGGAGCCAACGACTAGCGAGAGTCGACCAAATAGCTCTGCTAATTGATATACTAATGAAATATAATTGAACGTGGACACACGAAATTACTGTGACTTTAAGCCTCGTTAATGAACCGTACACTTAAAGGCCTCCACACACTAAAAGCTGTCTTTAAGCAAAGCAGTTTGAAGGCGGCTCTCGCGATTTTAAATATAATCATCATCAGTCTATAAAAATCTGACTGCAGGAACCAAACCCATATGGAGAACAGCATATGGGGAAATTGGGCTATAACCTACCACGCTGGCCCAATGCGGGTTGGTGAGTTTTAACGACTGCTATCTTACGACAACAACCGGGACCAACGGCTTTACGTGTCTTCCGAAGAGCTGAGGAGCTCGAGAATTTTTAATTTGATCCTCCAAAAAGTCCCACTGCAGGGACCAAGCCTTTCTCATATGGAGAACAGCATATAGGGAGATTGGGCTATAACTTACCATGCTGGCCCAATGCGGGATGGTGGGTTTTAACGACTGCCATCTTACGTCAACAACCGGGACCAACGGCTTTACGTGTCATCCTAAGAACTGAGGAGCTCGAGATTTATCAATTTGGTTACCTATCCAGTGACCAGTTATGGCGTAAGTTGCTTAGCTGCCAAGATTGCTAACTGAAAGCCGTTGCGCGATCGAACGTTTTAATGAATGATCTTTTTTTTAACTGTCTAAAATAGCGTCTCATGCTTAACCTTGGGTTATGTGGGACTTTTCTCCCCCTTCCCCTCCCAGCTAGAAAGAGCCCGACGGGTAGAGGGAGGGAGGAGACCTACTAAAAACCTAATAGGTACTATCCCTTCTGTACCACGGATATGATACAAGGACACAATGAATGAACGATATAAAAAACGAGACATCAAACAATATGAAAGCTGAGATGAGAGTCGGCCAACTAAAAGAGCAGCGCATAGCTGACGCGAAGCAGTTTTAGCCCCCGCGCCACTGTATCACATGGTCGCCAAAAATACTATATAAAAGAAGAGAGAAGAATACCGGGACATTTTTCAGACTTTTCGATATGCTTTAAAATTGTGTATGTCGCGTCCCACACTGTTGAATGTCTACGTTAGTCAAGCACAATCGGTGATTTACTGTATGACTCTATTACATCATCTGTGGTAACACAGACATGATCGGACAAAAAAAAATGTTTACCACTTTACTATTACTTTTTAGTATTACTTTACACTTTACTTTACACAATTTGAACAACAGCAAGTGGGAAGGACGTTTCCTAACCCACCACTCTAGCCCAATGCGTGTTGGTGGGTTAGTCTGAGTGCTATTGGTGTATGGAAGCCTTTAGATTGTTGCTTCCAAATATTTATTTCTATTTAAATATGTAATTATTATTGATACCCTCGCTAGGACAAAATAAGAAACAAAATTGTTAACGGATTTATAAAGCAATCTAATTATCAGAATAAAAATAAACATTGTGATTTTTAAAGCCTTTATATCGTATTTTATTTAGGAAGTACAAAAAACAATAATGGTATAATAAAACTGGTGACTTTTTTTAATTCTAACTTTCTTTTTCACGTAATGAAAATAATTTCTACGGACATGCTCGCGTTTTATTCATATTTTACTTTAGGGTAATGTTAACATGAATGTGTGAATTTGAAATTATGTAAACGAATTTATTATCCTAACGAAACATTACATAAACTATTAAGTCCATGGTAAGAACTGCCCTACTTAGAGAAGTTTGCAACTGTACGATCATAGACATTTTTACAATTAAGATTAATTTAAACCAAATAGGCATGTATATTAATTCAGGTCTTACATTAAGGAATTAAAAATATAAGAACAAAGAACCTAAAACTAAAAAACCTTAAAAATATAATATAAAAACTAAAATATATTATTAAAAGGAGTCCCTTTAGGCAAGGTTCCGAAGATACTGGCAGCGTTCCCCCGTTGAATAGCAAGACTAATTCTTTGTCCGAGGTAGCTGCCAGTTCTTCGGTCTCCTGTGATGTCGACTAACGTTTTTGCCATTTCCTTAAAAAGCCTTATAGCACTAGGACCCCACGGACCAAGGGTCTCGACACCGAATGGGACAAAATCATATCATTCAGGTCTCCAAGTGCGACAGTAAATATTAAAACTGCTAAAATTTCGTATAAAATTAAAAAAGGTTGCTCACGTTTTTAAACATTATGAAGGTTAAAATAAACCTCGACACACTTCCATCAATTCATAATGGACTATTTATTGCACGTGCGTCGATGAAAAGCATTTTGATCGGATATTTAAATCGGATACTTTTGATCGGATATTCAGCGCGAGACCGCGTCAGCTGTGACGTACTCGTGTTTGCAAACAAAACGATCAAAAAACCCAAATCGCTTTGATACTTAATTGAAAGCGACGCTCCAAATACATTATGGAGTTTTTCCGCTATCGACACGCTCGTTTAGTTGACGTAATTTTTTTTTAATATTATTTTATAGAATAATTAAAGTTACTTGGGGGTTAAAGTTGCTCGCGTCCGTAGGTTTACCCTTGAGACCCTACACGTGATCCCTGGGTGGTGCTAAATGAGTAACACTGACTGAGTGGTAGAGCCACGCTGCGTTGCAGCACGCATTGGGCCGGCTGGCCCGGCGTAATACCACCCTCTCACGAATATTCGGCGTGAAATAACGGCACTTGGTGCTGTTGTGTTTCGTCCGACCAGTGAGGGTTCCGGAGGCCCCTTCCCCCCCCCCCCTCCCAATTCCTATTCCTTCCTTAAACCTATTCCTCCCATAAAGGCCGGCAACGCATCTGCGATTCATCTGGTTTTGCGGGTGTCCATGGGCGGCGGTGATTACTTTCCATCACGTGACCCGCCTGCTCGTTTGCCTCCCTCTTTTATAAAAAAAAAAAAAAAAAAAAAAGTTACGCCTTAGTCTCGGTTATGAATAAATGATACCTGACGAGAGAGAGAGAGAGAGAGAAACATTTATTGACACATATAAAAATAATAATAAACCAATTTTACAGCCCACAAGGTGAGGGTGACTGAAATACTAATCTTCGCGCCTTAACTCTATTTCCAATTAACATCAGGTGAAATGGTTAATTTGCCAGGCTTTGTTTAGATTATTATCATAACTAAATGTCGGTATCTTCTTCACAGCAGCGATAGTGTTCTGATCTGTAGAAATATTACCCATAAAACAGAGCGAAACTGTTATTTTAAGAATAAAAATAACTTTTATTACTGAAATTTTTGCGTTCACAATGATATACAGATATTTTATACGATAAAATGTTTACTAGAAAAAAACTTTCTTTCGACTGTGAGGGTAGACTTCACAGTGACGTAATACCGCTGGCTTGCAGCGTATCACAAACTAATAGAAAAAATTCAACGAGTCTTCTAGGGTCTCGGTAGCTTAGCAGTTAAAACAGTGGGCCGGCAATCCAAAGTTCATGAGTTCGATTCCCATTCGAGCTTTCCTGAGACTGGTTGTTTTTTTCTAGTAAACATTTTATCATATAAATAACTTTTGCATTCTTACAGCAATTACCTGCCCAATAAAAGCTTATTTTAAAGCTTGTTTTAATTTGTTATATAACGGATAAACGTACCTACTAATTCTTATATAAAGAAAATACTCAGACCCGAAATCAATTTAGAAAAACAGTAATTCTGATTTATCAGTCTTAAAGGTCGGGACCTTGAATCGAACTTCTCAGACCTCAGGGACCTCAGATATTTCGACGAAAGTACCGGCGTGCTGCCACTCGACCGCGGAGGTCGTCTTTTTATAAAATCTTAACAATACTAAGAGCTAAACTCACGTGCTAACCATTCGACCAAAGAGGTCGTTTAAAACCCCTTAACAGTACTAAGAGCTAAACTCGTTAATATCTACACTCGTCACTCACACCGCACTCCGGAACTTCATTGTGGGATGTCCTCGTGGCTCTAAGGGCTAATTTCCTGTCCAGTCTCTCGCCGTCGCAAGATCGATGCCTCCACTTTCTATAATCCATTTTCCAGATGTGAGCGATGCTTTCACGGAATAAAAGCTTATGGCAGGAAGTTGCACTTAAAAAATGAACTTATCTAAAGGGAATTCATCCTAAACTATCCCAGAACAATTTGAGATAACGCTTAACCTTTTTTTATCGAGATTATAGCGATACTTAGAGTTGTTGTAACTTTGTTTAGATTACGCATGTGACCCTATAGGAGCAACGCAAGAGTTAAGTACAAGTTGTAATTTTTTTTATGGTAGAAGGAGGCAAACGTGCAATTGGCTCACATGATGAACAGTAATCACCGCCGCCATTGGACACCCGCAAAACCAGAAGGAGTCTAGAGTAGATACGCTGCCAGATTTGAGGAAAGAGTGTAGAGCCTTTGAGGAAGGTGTAGGTATTGACTCACCGGACGAAACACAGAAAGAGTGCCATTTTTTCACGTTGATATTTATTTAAACACTTTATGCACTTTAAGTACAGAGGCGGACTTAATGCCTTAGGCATTCTCTCCCTGTCAACCATAGGGTGGTGTAGAGACAAAAAATGGTAGGGTGCACAAATTAAATGAAAATATATTCACATACATACATATACGCTATACATAGAAACATATACATACTATTACATATACAATAAATAAATACATAAATATCACATAATTATTAGACGATTGCTAATGTGGAGCATCATCTTGTTCTGAAAGAAAGCTGCGCAACTTCATACCGACTAGTAGAGTAGACATTCTGATATTTAGAGGGAGAGAATTCCAGAGAAGGATTGGTTTAATAAAGAAGGAAGAGTGATATTCCGTGAAAGGGAGGCATGGAAGTTAATGTAGCGGAAATTCATAAATGACATCAAGATTAACTTACATAATAGATACATCACTATAGGATAAAATGTTTACTAGAAAAAAACAACCAGACTCAGGGAAGTTCGAACGGGATTCGAACCCGTGACCTTTGGACCTTTGCCGGTCCACTGTAGCTGCGTATCAACTACCTACTAGAAAAAATTCAACGAGTCTTCTGGGGTCTCGGTAGCTTAGGGGTTAGAGCAGTGGACCGGCAATCCAAAGTTCACGGGTTCGAATCCCGTTCGAGCTGTCCTGAGACTGGTTGTTTTTTTTTCTAGTAAACATTTTATCCTATATCTATATAGCATTGTGAATGCAAAATTTCAATAATAAAAACATCATATATAGTTTACTAACATGCGTTTAGAATAAATATTTTAACTACGTACTATCATGTGTTTACGACATCGTGGTTAAGGCTGCCAACAAATATTTCAATAAAAGCTTGTAAAAAAATAAGTGAATTAATTAGGTACCATGTCAATACTACCTTTTCTCATCTACCCACGCTGTGTACGCTCTAACTAAAGCTTGAGCCAAAACAAACTAATTAAATACCCAAGTTTTATAGAATGTTAAAATTAGACGTTTTTGTATGAAACCTAATTAATGAATAAGAAATTTATTCCTGTTGAGGTTGTATATAATTTTATACTAAAAAAGATAAGTCTTCATTACGCATTTTACCTGCCTACACAATTTTAGAGATAATATTCACAATTAGTTAGTACATAACTATGTTAGCTCGTAACAAAGACTTTGAAATACAATATGTAAGTAACATTCCAGACTATAAATTGTCAAAGGCCGCTTCAAAATATCATGCGAGCTCTTTTCTTTAGCTCAGAAATCGAGTGCCACAGAGCTCTGAACTTTTGTTAGTCCTGTGAATAATTTACAATATTTTCAAGACAAAATGAATGGCCACCTTGACAACACATTCGTTTACGGAACTCCTTTGTTCGGTTCCACTCGGGAGGACGTTAATATTACACGGGAGTTACTTAGTCGAAGTCAACGTGAGTGTAACTTCTCATTTTGAAGAATTTTATAGCATACAGATAGGAGTTACAAAATGGAAATTTATGAACAGTACCATGCAGCCTCTGACAATCCGGGTCAGGTGCTATTCCAACAAAGCTACAGGGGACTTATCCAACCCGCCGAAATTAATTAACGCCCATTCAATGTCAACAACTACGTCATCAATATCCGATCTTAATTTTTTTACAAATAAACATGCTATCTATATATTTTTACAAATATTAAAGATCAGTTAAGAATTAGGCAAGCTATGTTATTGTTTTAATAATTTTAACGCAAATTTTGTTGCCAAAAACATTACAAAATGGAAAATATTTAAAAAAAATTGCGTTAAAATTAAAAAAACAATATAATTAACAGGCGAGGCGTTCGGCTTGCGATTTTGCCTGTTAAGTAACTTTCGTAATGCCGAGTGGCTGGATAGATAACCAAATTAAAATAAACATTTTGTGTTCATCCGTGCTTTGTAAGGCACGTAAAGCTGGTTGTTATCGTAATATGGCAGTAGTTAAAACCCACCATCCCCATCAGCATTTAGCCAACGTAGTGGGTTGGCCCAATATCCCCCCATGTGCCGTTGCCCATGTAGGAAGGTGTGGGAAGGTGTCCAGCAGAGGGACGTTCATAGGATGATGATAAAATCGTGTAGAAATACTTAGGAGCCTTTGTAATACTTAGTAGGCTCGCACACGTACACGATAGACAATTGCTATCCGTTTTCTTATCGGAGAGAATGAAACAATCAATTCCATAATACTAATGCAGACGTCCCACAAAAAACGGTATTACAAAAAAATTAAGTACCGTGTCAGACTCTCGTTCGAGCAAATTGACAGTCAAAAATGATGAACAATGTGTGCGTCGAAAAGTCGAAAAGTCGGAAAGAATGGAGGTAACCGACTGTAAATCCTACAAAAAGTCGGCTATGTCTATGTAGGACACTCATAGGTAATCATTTTGCGTCCCATTTTTAATTTAGCCAGACTTAAGTAATAACTTACACACGGAAATTTCATATGTTAAAGCATACGAAAATCGTGAAGATCATGTACGCAGATGACAATTATGTCAGATATACATCACATATTAATGTGTTTTTTGCAGAATCCCCGGAGAGTTTGCGAAAGCAAATTTTCAAGATCCGGTTGCTTTTACGTTGTTTTACTAAGTCACAGGAAAGAACGGCAAAATAACAACATGATCACTACCGCACATTTCAATTTAGTCGTAAAACTAATTTGCGTTACGGATCGATTGTTTGGGTTAGTGGCGTTTTCAACGTATAGCCCGGGTATTTATTAATTTATTTCTAGGAGGATCTACTAATAAATATCATCTATAGCTTAGGTTAGTAAGTAAACATATGCTATTAACAAATCTTCACAATTATACATAATTAAACAAAATGTTCAGTTAACTCGCTGAGTGGATAATGTTAATTTAGTTTAAAATACAGATTAAAAAAGAGATTACTTGTAAATGTAATATATGTAATAATTATTTACTTAGCAAGCGTGGTGATTCTCGAATATAAAAAAATAATCATCTTCTCACTAGAGTTAGAAATTTGATGTCTCTGAGCTCCATATAGAATAAGTAAAATTTCTAACTCTAGTATGCAAAGCAACAGATGGATTTGTTATTAATTTCGGCTGTAAGTCAATACCTATCAAATATAGCGATGGTTTTATATCAAATGATGGAAGCCATATTCCAGCAATAAGTCAGTAAAAGCCAATAAATCATGGCAATAAAATTAGTGAGCTATCCTCATAAATCAGAAAAGGACCCAGAAGGATTCCAAAGGCCTTAGAACCAAAGATTAAGAAGTTAGTGAAGAGTAAGAATGCAATCACGAAAATGTTATTAAAATATGGAATTAAATGTGAATTAATCATAAAAAATTTTGGGAATTGAATAATTGCATGCATGTTTTTTTAAAGATAGATAGAACTCTTTAGGATCTTAATGTGAATAAATAACTAAAGTTTAGGTATTTAGGTACTGTATATTACGACAAGGGTGGTCCATGGCAGCACAGAAATATTGTCAAATGGTCCCTCATGACTAAAAAAGGTCAAGAACCACTGCCCTATACCATCACCATAAGACTTGCCATATCTAACAATGACGATAATAATCTGTTGACAAATCTTGTTTCCTTCCTGTCATTCATTCTTACACTACATACTCGTACATACACCAAACTGTAGGGGAATCCCAACCAAATCGAGTTTAGAAAAAGCACATAGATTTATGACTTTATACCCAAAGGGTTAGTAAGAGACTAGGCAATGAGGACCGCAGAAGTAGTCCACTGCCGTAGTTCACGTTTCACCATATTAGAACTGCACATGTGCTCAGCGTGATAGATAGTAAGCCCATCCCCGCTCTATGCCGTTGGATGAATGTGCAGTCTTTAGTACGTTAGTCGCCTTTTACGACCTCTGGACGCACTAGACCACCCGGCCACCGAGGGATTATTGTTTATTGTTTATTGAATGTTATATCTTGTTTATTGAATGTTATATCTTACTAACATTATAAACGCGAAAGTTTGTAGGTATGGATGGATATTTGTTACTCTTTCACGTAAAAACTACTGAATGGTTTTGGAATGAAATTAGGCATACAAATAGTTTATAACCTGGATTAACACATAGAATACTTTTTATCCCCATATTCTTACGGGAACGGGAACCATGCGGGTTAAACCGCGAGCGGCCGCTAGTACATACATATAATCACGACTATTAACCCCGAAGGGTTAGTCAGAGACTAAGCAATGAGGACCGCAGAAGCAGTCCTCTGCCATAGTCCACTTTTCACCAAATAGCGACTGCACATATAATGCTAAGCGTGACAGGTGGTGAGCCCATCGACGCTTTAAGCTGATGGATGTATGTGCAGTCTTTTGTCTGTTAGTCCCCTTTTACGACACCCAAGGGAAGAGAGGGGGTGGTAGTTATCTTTCACCGCTACGAACACGGTAAACGGTACGGTTGTTTTTTAAGTTTTTATTTATTTATTGATTCCTAATCAAGGTACTAACGTTAAGTTTTATACGGAACGATAATCATAATGAAACTTTTTAATTATTAACGTTCCACATCATACCCTTACGATAACCCTTTTGCTGCAGACCTCTTTTTAGGTTAAGTTAGTTTTAAGGTATTTTCGGTGTCAAAAAAAATTGTTTAAAAATTGTCTGTGATGTTGTCACATTTTTGCTAGCTCTTTGATCTATGTCATCAGCCTTAGTTGCCAAAACATATTGTTCATTGTATTATACGTTTTCCGCCCATATTCTTATTATTACATTTAGCTTTACAGTCCACTCATTGTTTTCATTGATTCCTGTCGTCTTCACCTTTAATAACACGTTAATCTTTATGACTCAAATCAAAGAACTAAGTAATGAAGTACTTCCATTCTCAACACTTTTTAGTGCGACACCCAAAAGAAGAGAGGAGTTGGTAGTATTCTTTAAGCAAGTCGCTTTGTCACACGGCTCCCGGTTAGTAATAACCTTACTTTTGTTATTTTTTTTGGAGATCCAGTTGTATAACCCTTAGCAGCCAATTAATATATTTTCCTAAGAACAATGTTAGTTAAGTAGTTAGGAATAGTTATGTTTCGATAGTTCGAGATAGTTAACCAATTCCTTAGTAGTTAAGAGTTTGGAAGTGAAGTGCGCTTCCCTTTGGCCTTATCATCAATAAACGTGGGTAAGATCTTCATCTTACCTGCGAGTGAAATACATTCACACATAATCACGACTATTATTCCCGAAGGGTTAATCAGAGACTAGGCGATGAGGACAGCAAAAGCAGTCATCTACCATAGTCCACTTTTCACCAAATAGCGACTGCACTGCACTGTTGTTGGATGTATAGACGCGGCCGGGTGGTTGAACGGTCAGCGACCCTGACTTATTCAATCACCATAGTTCTTTAGTCCGTTAGTCGCCTTTTATGACATGCAAGGGAAAAGAGGGCGTGGTAGTATTCTTTCACCGCGACGCGACAAGTAGTAAAACAATATTGAATTTTTACGACGACAACACTATTCATATTCAACACAAAACATCCCTAAAAGGTCAACCAACAAATCAATCAGCACACATTGTTGCGAAGTTAACTCGTAAAAAGAACCTTAAAGTAAATATAAACTAAAACTTTTTTTGCCCTGCCACCAATATCTTTAACCCTTTGCCGGTCGCACTAACCCCCCATCTGTCTATGTCCACGGTCGCGTCTTCCAATTTTGAATGCCAATAATTTAACGTTGAACCCTATCCTGGGATACGCCGACGTTTCGCGTCCGCCAACCCGTAACGTAATAAGCTTTCTCGTGGTCTGCCAATTGGTCGAACTGACCCTTTCGCTACGTTCTCGACGAATTCACGGAACAACTTGGAATAAGTTCAATTTCGACGGTGGAAAATGTACGGATCAATATGAAAATGTAGCAACAAACTTTTGGGTCCTACGTCTTCGGGTCGTAGTCTCGATATCATGCTAATAGCGTTGTGTTCTGACAAAATGAGGTTAAATAGCCAGTTCTTTTTTTGCGTAGAAGGTTTTTATTACATACATACAATAATAACGACTATTATCCCCGAAGGGTAAGTCAGAGACTAGACAATGAGGACAGCAAAAGCAATCCTCTACCATAGTTCACTTTTCACCAAACAGCGACTGCACATGTGCTCAGCGTAACAGGTGGTGAGCCCATCGCCGCTCTATGCTGTTGGATGTATAGACGTGGCCGGGTGGTTGAATGGTCAGCGACCCTGACTTATTCAATCACCATAGTTCGGGCTATGCGTAGTTTGGGGCTGAATGATGGTATGACAGGTTGCGAATTTTTTTTTTTTTTTTTTTTAATTGGCAACGGGTAAGCGCTTGGCCTTCATCTCACCTGATGGTAAGTGACGATAAGGCCGAAGGTGGAAGCGCGCTTCACCCGGAATCCTCAACCACTGAGGAACTCGCTATCTTATCTCAAACTGCCGGAACACAACAATGCTATAAACATCGTTGTTATGGCGACAGACTTAGATAAGATGGTGGTAGCTAGCCAGGCGGACTTAACAGCCCTACCACCAACCAAACCGAGCACACAAAGATGTACCCCCCGCTGGGAATCGAACCCGGGACCTCTTGGTCTGAAACAGGTAGCTTAGCCACTAGACCAAAAAGGCAGTTAAAATTCTAAGTTCTATTATTATATTATTATTATTATGTGCAGTATTAGTCCGTTAGTCGCCTTTTACAACACCCAAGGAAAGAAAGGTGGTGGTAGTATTCTTTCACCGCTACGCGACATGATTAACGGTACAGTTGATTTTTTTAAAGATTTCATTTAGTCAGATGGGGCTTTTGCAATAACGGGGCAAATGCGAAAACGTGAGTCTAAATATAGTTTCACTTAAGAAACCGCTGCTGCTATCTCTGATATACCATTCGTACTTCTTGAACTCTAAGCTAACCACCTGTTGACATAGTTTCACTGACGGATGTAGGAGTGACGTGTCATTGCGTGTCGGACATCGTGAAAGTGTGCAGGTCAAATTCATAACCTAACTTTGCATCAAGATTCATCCAAGGATTTAACGTAAGTTTTTAATTTGTTTTGTGATAGTATGATAATTTATGCGTTAGAAAGTTATTTTAAACGTGTATTTTTTAAGTATTTGGTACCGTCTACATCGTACGTTCATTATTGCATTTGCCCCGGATTTTTGTGGTATTGGGGCAAATGTGATATTATGATTATTACATTTACCCCAAGACAATTTCTTGTTCCAGATGGTGCGAAATTACGTTAAAAAAAAAGAGACGGGACCCAAATATTCCGAAGACAAATTAAACCGAGCTATTGAAGAAGTACGAGCCGGTAGATTAACAATACATAAGACGTCAACATTGTACGGAATTCCATTTTCAACACTGTATTGTCGAATTAAAGGTACGCGAGGAGTTATCAAAAAATCAAAAGGGAGGAGAAAAGCACTCACCGACAATATAGAGAACGTGTTAGCAACTTCCGTAAAAACACTAGCAAAGTGGGGCTTTGGCCTCAGCAGGAAAGAAATTCTGGAATTGGTGGGTCAGTTTGTTTCTAAGAATGATATTGAAACACCTTTCAAAGATGGGATCCCAGGGGAGGATTGGTTTCTTAATTTTAAAAAGCGGCATAATCTGTCCATTCGAAAACCAGAGCCGTTAGAATATGCTAGAAAGAAAGCTGCCACAGACCCATTTAATATTTACGGATATTTTAATCTTTTGAAAAAGGTCTTGGTTGAACTGGATATAGAGGACAAGCCTGATCGTATCTGGAATTTGGATGAAAGCAGCCTAAGTATCGATCCATCCAAATCCAAAGTCGTCGGAGAAAAAGGCAAAAGCTCTTCCCGAGTTACAAGCACTTCGGGTAAAGAAAACACTACTTTTGTTTTGGCTTGTAATGCTATGGGTCAACGAGTGCCACCTTTAATAATATTTAAAGGAAAAAATATGTGGGATCAATGGAAGGCGCCACTAGTCAAAGAATTTCCCGGCACAGCTTACGCGGCGACACCCAATGGTTGGATGGAGACTGAAGTCTTCAAAAATTACTTCAAAAAAACCCTCGTACCGGCTTTGGGTGATGAAAGACCTGTCTTGGTTATATACGACGGACACTCCACTCATGTTTCGCTTGACTTGGTAGAATATGCTTTGGTACAAGGAATAACAATTTTAAAACTCCCTGCCCACACTAGTGATATTTTACAACCATTAGACGTCTCGGTTTTCAAGTCTTACAAACAAAAATGGGACCAAACTATTGCAACTTGGCAGCGACAACATATTGGCCAAAAACTACCCAAATGCCTATTTTCTCAATTTCTGGGAGAAACATGGACCAAAGTCAGCGAAGATGTCATCAAGAATGGTTTTAGGAAGGCAGGCATTTTTCCGTTTGATGTTGATATTGTCCCAAAAGAGAATTTCGCTAAAGAAGCTTTAGAGCGTTGGGAGAAACACCAACAACAAATCGAAAGGGGTGTGCAAGACAATACTATGGAGCTTGTGAATACCGAGCATATTGATATTGCAAGGTGCGAATCGCCATCGCTTTTAACTTTGTCGATTTCCGAGAATGTCAATGAAGCCTCTAGTTTGCAGTCACTGAATGTCGTCAACTCTCCACAAAGATCCGATATTGAAACCTCACGTTCTCAAGAAAAGGCAGTTCATAATTCTGAAATCCAACAAACCGCATCTATGGAGCAATTCATTTTGTCAGTTATTCACCAAAAACAAATGCCAAACAAACAAACGCGACGAAAAGTCGCCTCGGGTGCTGAAGTTATAACATCCGCTGAAATTGTTGAAGTATTAAGAAACAAAGAACAAATTCAATCAGCTAAACGCATAAGAACTACAAAGAAATCGAAAATAACAGGGAAAAAGGCAAAGAAGACTGAGAATTCAGACAGTAACATAACGGACGTAGAATCTGTACAGGTCGGTAGTGACATAAACAAAGTTAAAAAAGTAAATAACAGGAAACAAAGAGCGAAATTAAACCGAAAGAAAAAGTCAGATGATACAGAGAGTGATGAAAGTTCTGAAGGTAAAGTGTATTATGCAGAATCAGATGCTAGTGAATGGATGGAAGAGGAAGACGAACAACGAGAAGAAGATGAACAATGTGATTTTGATAAAGAAAATAACGAAAGCAGAAAAACACCAGTGATGAAAAATAAAATTGGAAGAGTAGGAACAGAAAAAGTAAAGGAATTAGCAAAGGAACAAGAAAAAGAAGAGATAAGAATTGAAAGGGACGGATCACACGAAACAGCAGCCAAAGAGCAAGAAATAGAGCAGATAGAAACTGAGAAGACACGAACGGAGGAAAAAACGGAAAAAATAATTCAAGAAAACAATTGGGTTATAGTGAAATATGCACTGAAAAAAGGAGGATGTTGATCAAATCACGGCTGACGCCATCGTTCAGATACTTCCTAATCCTGAATTAACCAAACGTGGTTTAATAACATTTGATTTTAAGTTCAGAAATATGGTTATTTCCTAATTGATACATTTAATAATTAGCATAAGTAAAATATAACTTTTGGAAAAAGTTAATAACTTTTGATGTCATTGTCTGATTTCGTTGAAATAAAAACTGAAATATTTCTTTATTTCTTGATTTTTTGCTTTTACCCCAGAATTCAATTCTTTAGACACCCTTAATAAATTAGATATGATTATTACATATGCCCCTTTACACGGGGTAAATGTAATATTGAAACACTGTACTTCATTTGGGTCTCATTTTTATGAAATATATATTTTTTCGTTACTTAAAATACACAAAATAACAGCTAATTATATGCTTAATGACAGCTGTAAATGTCAATTCTCTTAACTAATTAGTGAGTAAGCAGTATAAAATTGAACTTATAAATTTAGTTGTGACCCTCGCATATGCCCCACTTCACCTATATTTATTTATTCTTAAACACCTTAACATTAAGTCTTATACAGAACGATAATGTTAATGGAACTCTTACATTATTTACGTTTCCCCAACACATACGCTTACGATAACCCTTTAATAACACGTGAATCTTTATAACTCCAATCAAAAGTAATTACTTCTATTCTCAACTCTATCCGCTGAAGGATTAACGCTATTATTGCTTTCTCGTCCACTCTTCTTTTTGCGCTATCAATCTTTCCTTCGAGCTGTTTACTTTCTACTTAGCGTCCGAAGCGGTCTCGCCAAGATAAACAACGTGTAAATATTAACAACGAACAGACACTGAGTGCAAATGGCTTTGTGTATACCGAAACGCGACTTAGCGCTTCAACGAAAATATTTACTCATAATGAACGGAAAAGGATAGAGGGTGTGATGACATAACAGAGTTGTTTCAGCGCGAATGCTTAAATTTGAATCGGTTTTATAATTTGGTTTTCTGAGGTCTCCACTCTCCCTATGATCACGGACCCTGTAAAGGGTTCGAAACTTCAGGATAATATAAAAATATATGTAAATAGTAAATAAAACGCGAGTTAGTCCTTAAAAAAATGTTTCATTTCAAGGGTTTTATTAGTAAAAAGAAGTAAATTGTAGAATATCAACTTCACACTTCTGGGCAAAGTCCTTCATCGTTAATTTATAATGACAATGATATCAAGGTAAAGCTTACTATATATTCAAAACTACATTGCAAGCCAATTTCTCTATCTTCTGTTCTGCATTTCTATTAAATACAGACAGACAGACTGATAATATTATACAAACATTTTAACATCAGATTATATTATACATAACATTTCGTACATTAAACAAAATGACATAAAACAAATACAAAGTTACGATTTCCGATTTATTCCGCTACCTAAAATATTAGAGGTCAGAAAAATAACACAACACACACTAGTAAATACAAGTTCCATTTGCCTTATCTGAACCTCTCGTGCCAGAAAGCCTACCTCAGGAATATAAAAGGTGGTCATATGTCGTTCGGCCCGCCACCTTGCGTCAGCGGTACTCACTAAAGGGCTGTGCATCGGCAATTTTTCATACCAGCAGTCAACAATCCCGCTCGCTGATCCACCTCACGTACATTTTATTATATAAATGGGGAATGTTTCCGACCGTCTAGTTGATATTCTTTTGTAAACTACCAGCTTGGGGATCGGAATCTACATAATGGTTATGCCCGAGATCTTGTGCCGCGATTGGCTGATTGTTGTATGGTTTCGCCAATGGTGAACTCAGAAGTTGCCTTGGACACTATTTAAATAAACTACATTAAATTTGTTTAAGCTCACATCAATTATCTAGACCAAGATAAGTATTATTTTAAAACTCATTAATATAATAAGGTAAGGGATAAATATACATAAACATAAAAAAACACCCAGATCCGAAATCAATTTAGAAAATTAGTTTTTCTCTAAATTGACACGATCGGGAATTAAACCCGGGACCTCCGAGATGGCGCGACGCCAGACCAGGCGTGTCAAAATGCTTTTGTAAAGCCTTTAGTTGTAGTGCAGCAAGCCTAAACGCAGCTATACAGCTTTTACTGTATTAAGCGTTTCTTAATATGCAATAGCATTCGTAAATAATAGATAAATGCTTAAGGATGCTTAATGCCATAAAGTAGTGCCATTATAATGCCCTTTAAATCCATTGTACAGCTATGAGCTGTTTTTAGTGCCTTTTGATGTATAATAGCACTTTTAAGTGGTAAGCAAAAGCCTAGTACTTCTGAACAGCATAAACGTGAATCAATGTAATGCTTGCATTTTTAATGATCAACTGAGTTCTGTTGTACAGCTGACAGCTTTAATCAAATACGCTTGACTTATTGTAATGCCACACGCATTACAATTAGTCACACACGGCAGCTACTACTGCTGGCGGCATTAATTAGTTTTTAAAAGGCTCTCCGGGCTGCTATAGAGAGACGCCATTTTGTAAATATTTTATAACCTAAAATATTGTCAATCGAAAATATTTATAAAATATATATAAACCTAAAAAACAAGGACAAAACTAATTTAAAGTAGTGCCCAACCAACACTATTATGATAATTATGCAAAATACGTTCTATAATCTTACTAAAAATTCACAATTGTTTTGGTTATTCCACACATATCTTTATATAACATTTTAGATCAAAGCCACAAAATATCGAAGTTGCGTGAAAATTTTCAATGAAACTTATATAGACATTTACAGTGAACTACGTACACATGTACATTGCGCATTTATAATTGATGGCATGAAATAACAAAAAATCAAAAAGTAACACAGTATTATAAATTTTGTTTTTACAATCAAGCGTTTTGACATATATGTCTTCGTCTATTATTATAATGCGAGTCAAAGTAGTTTTAATACAATTTCAATGTATTATAAACATTTGTACCGTGGTGTTAGAGATGTTTTTGCAATGACGTAAGGTTTTTTAAGTTCGAACTGCAAATACTTAAATAGCTCGTCTAATGCTTTTGTAATGCACTGAACATCTTCATCAACAAAAATATTGCTAGCTTAGTGTTTCTGTAATGCGATTAGCAACGTCATTGACCATAATAATGCCTCTGTAATGCAATTAAACTACTATTTACAGACCTATATAGGGTCTTAAACCGTATAATTTGTGTCCAAATAAGCATTACAGTAGCCGTATACACGTTTGTAATGCTACTATACAACAAAACTCAAAATACCGTAACAATACAGAAATGCTGTAATGCGGCTGTTATACTGCTTTGATGTGTTACTTGGATAGGCGCACCGCTACCGCTAGTAATGAGCACCGTAAAAGCAGTCCTCTGCCATAGTCCACTTTTTCCCAAATAGCGACTGCACTTGTGCTCAGCGTGACAGGTGGTGAGCCCATTGCCGATCTATGCTGATGGATGTATCTACAGTCTTTAGTCCATTTGTCGCCTTTTACGACACCCAAGGGAAGAGAGGGGGTGGTAGTATTCTTTTACTGCTACGTGACACGGTTATACAAAAATATTTTATCAATAAACTCAATCCCAAGTCTCAACTAATATAAAAAATGCGAAAGTGAGTTTGTTTATATGTTACACTTTAAGCCTAACAAGTCAACCAATCATCACGATGTTTTGCATACACGTTGTCAAAGGGACATAAAAAGATAAAGGATACTCTCAATACCGGTGACAAATACCTATGGGATACTAGCAGCTATCTATATAATTAGCTATAGCTGGGAACAGATTAGTAAGTATAATGATATTCTTAGCTATTCAATGTAGCATAATTTAGTACGCTACAATATGTCACTGACGCTGTCACACGTATTACATTTTACAACAGGTTTTAAAATAGAAAGTTTTCAGCACTACGCTATAGAGACTTCTGAAACAGACTGAAAATCACACGAGTAAAGCCGTGGGCAAAAGCAAGCGAGTTATTAATCAAACCGTAGAGCACGACTTCTGTATTCCCAAAGGGAGGAAAGTCTAGACTAAATTTTAAAAACCACACCCAAGCTCTGATTCAACTAACACTCAGCATAGGAGGAAAAACATTTTTTTAATAACACATTCCTTATTGATGAGATCGATAACGCAGCGGCTTACGCTATCGCTCATGTTAAGCCACTTCGCAATGCCAGGCCAACAGATGGGTGACCGGTTAAAATATCTCGAGCTCTTCCATATCTCGGATAACACGGTAAACCCTTGGCTTCGGTTGCTTTTTTTAATTAAAAGAACTTTACACATTTACCAATAGTAATAATATGTAGAAAAACAAAACAAAAAGCAATTACGATGTGATTTTTGGCCAATCAGGAAAGTTACATAATCTTATCACAATCGGTGTATCTGTGAAGACGCCAGCAGGACAACCCATCACAAATTGCCAGACCTCTTCAACAATACCTATCAAACTTTATTGTTTGTGTATTTGGGTTGATTAATATCGATTAGAGAAACTCGATAGTTCCGGGCAAGTTGATCGCCGGCGTGTGCACATTAAAGATATTAATCAAAATTGGTGAGGGCACGAAATGAGAAAGGTCACTAAAAGGGTGCCTACTTTGTTACTTACTGATTTTACTATCACCTTCACACTCCGAACCCCATATCACTTTCTAATAATTATTGTGATTTATCTCTCGAAATGTGACTCGTCATAGTTATAATATTAAGATTTGATTAAAATGTCAATAATTTTTAAACCAAACCCCTAGCAAATTATTTTTTAAAGGTTGTTAACTCTTAAGATGGATGGATTGTGTGAGTTTTGACATGAATGAGAAGAGATTGGATGATTTGATGACGAATGGCCGAGTTGTATGGGAGAAAAGGACATACTGCCCCGACCCCAAATAACTGGGAACAGGGCAAGCGAATGATGATGACGATGAATTCGTCATTAACAAATTACATACAATTTGTGGCATTCTGTGTAATGCCACAAAAGCGTCGCTGCGACAGCTAGCAGTTGGCCTCGCACAGTCATAATTATGTTTTATTTTTTTACATTTATACTTAATATAATCACAACTTTCAACCCCGATAAGATAGTCAGAGTCTAAGGGTTAGTCAGAGACTCGCTAAAGCTCAAGACACCGACAATGAGCCAAAAGGTTTCCTCGATGACGGCACTTCTCTTCGCCTTGACAAAATCAAAATACCCAGAAGCCGAATCGAATAGCTGTTCTGTAATATCAGCACACTGACTCCCCTGCCATTTGTTCCGAAGATCACGCTCCGTCAAGAGCCCTTTCCGTCGCATAATCTCTTACGTCATAATGTAGTTTGGCATAACAGTTTCAGCATACAATTTTTTTGATAAGCAGAACGTTATAAACCAATAATGGTTTCATCGGCATAATTTTAACTTACTATAATTGTCTTTATCATAATTTTAATCAGCATAAATGAAAATAAAATAATTGCAATCCGTCTAAATTGAATTTTTCATAAAATACAAAACGCATAATGGATGAAGCGCAGCGTAGCGATTGTATTGAATTTCGAGGTTATTTTTTTTATAAGACAACAGAAATACTAGCTGCACTAGGTACTCCTGTAGGTCACGTGATAGGTTACAAATTTATGACAATCGCGAAGGGTAAAATTATAATTAAAATTTTAAGTAACTTTTTTTTTTAAATATCATACCCAGATTTTCCTTTTTTTTGTTTTTCACATATTTGATTATTAGGTAAATGAAGTAAAATGTTTTGTAAAGTTAACACTTTGTGTATTCGGTAAGGTTGTGCTACAAAAGTCACTGACAGAAACGGATCGCGCCAAAACCGACCCCACGTAGTCTTGTTTGCCCTACGCTAGAGTGTAATTTAAGCCGGCTAAACCGGCCAGCAAGCCGAAGCTGCGGTGGTGAGCGAAACCCATCTGCAACGATAAGCTCGCATGGGACCGCCGGAGCCTCGTAGCGCCGGAGCCGTGACAGAAACAATGCCTGCTGCATGCTTGCTTGCATGCTGCATGCTTGCTTGCATGCTGCAGCTTGCTTGCAAGCTCCATGCTTGCTTGCTTACATGCTCCATGTTTGCTTGCATGCTTTTTTTTTTTTTTTTTTTTTTTTTTATTGGCAACGGGTAAGCGCTTGGCCTTCATCTCACCTGATGGTAAGTGACGTTAAGGCCGAAGGTGGAAGCGCGCTACACCCGGAATCCTCAACCACTGAGGAACTGGCTATCTTATCTCAAACTGCCGGAACACAACAATGCTATAAACATCGTTGTTATGGCGACAGACTTAGATAAGATGGTGGTAGCTAGCCAGGCGGACTTAACAGCCCTACCACCAACCAAACCGAGCACACAAAGATGTACTCCCCGCTGGGAATCGAACCCGGGACCTCTGGGTCTGAAACAGGTAGCTTAGCCACTAGACCACAGAGGCGGTAAAAATGCTGCATGCTTGCTTACATTCTGTATACTTGCTTGCATGCTGCAGCTTGTTTGCATGTTCCATGCTTGCTTGCTTGAATGCTGCATGCTTGCATGCATGCTGCGTGCTTGCTTGCATGTTTAAACGTTGCTACTATTAAAAGTTGTTCGATGATGTTATGTCAATTATTTGAAATGTTATATTTTTATAATATTGGAAACGTGTTTCTGGAAAATAAATCATCTAGCATTAATAGCTTTGGCCAAATGTTGAGTGGGATTTCAAAATATAAAGATTTTGAAAAAAAAAACGTTAATAGGTATTTCAAAACTTTGTCAATTGTGTTATAAGTAAAAAGAAAACAAAAAACGCCGCACTGCGCGGCGTCGTTCTCGTTAATACGCTGCGGTGTGCGGTGTGTGTCGCGGGTTGACAATGGTTTTGTATGAAGATAATTTAATAGAATTTCAATGAAATTTTCTTCTCAATCAATTAAATGCCTTTTTATTAAAGTTTCCAAACAACCTTCACCCCTCCGTTGTAAAAACATGTTTCTCGGCCTGCTTTTTTGTCGTCTACTTTGGTAGCTGTGGCAAAATCAACTAACCACTTCTCCACAGAGACGGTAAACGCTGCGTCGTAACGCTGCGTTTGAGCCACATACCGCAGCGTTGTGCGTTACGATCAAGAGACCAAAGCTTTAGGCTCACTTAACCTGCCACGTGCAAGATTCCAGCACATGCATATAGACCTGATACGTCATATAATGATTTCAAATGGATACCGGTATTGGATCACGGCAATCGATCGTGTTTTACGATGGCCTGAAGCGATACCCATCCCGGATATTGAAACAGTAGCCAAAGTTTTGCTGCGAGGCTGTAAACTTTGGCGGATTTCGAGTTTCGGTTGCCCAACAATCATCGTGGCAGATCGAGTGAGGCAAATTGAGTCCGAATTGTTTAAATTCCTCTATTTGATGATAGGTTTTCAGCACCGCAGAACTACAGCATATCATCCAGCCTGTAACGGTCTCGTGGAACGCTTCCATAGGCAACTTAAAGCGGCTATAAAATGTCATGCCAACATTAACTGGACTCTCTGCCGTTAGTTCTCGTTGGCATCCGCAGTACATTTAAGAAAGACCTTCAGACTTCGTCAGCCGAAATTGTATATGGCAAACCCCTTAGACTCCCAGGAGAATTCTTTCACTCCAGTGTTGCACCACCGACGTAACCGACTTTACAACACGAATAAGATCCTTCGCGCAAATATTACAATCTTGTCCAGCTTCCCTACAGTGGTGACTCATACGGAGCACAGAAGCACCTTCAACATAATCGCAGCGCCCATCCGCTTCCCTACAAGACATAATCCACTTTTCACCAAATAGCGACTGCACATGTGCTCAGCGTGCCAAGTGGTGAGGCCATCGACGCTCTATGCTGTTGAGTGTATGTGGAGTCCTTAGTCCGTTAGTCGTCTTTTACGACACCTAAGAGAAGAGAGAGGGTGATAGTATTCTATGACCGCTACGCGACACCGTTATTTTTTTTTGTTTTTTGGGTGAGTTATTTTAAATACTACTTACTTACTAAAGTTCATCTATGTATTACATTTGTATGTTCTATGATTAGTGTTGTCATGCAAATAAATGTTTCTAAGCCTTATTCTCACATTATTCTATGGATTCAAATAGTAGTCAAATTGAGCTATTTTGATTCATAAGTCAAAAGTCAAAAGAGTCAAAATATATTTGTTCTAACTAAATTATAAAAAAATAAACTAAATTAATAAGTACTTTGAATCGTCCAAATCTTTTAATTTGATTTCTCATTTGTAATATTCTAGGGTAAATTGATTTCTCATTATACCCTTACAAACACGTGCAACAGACTAAAAGTCTTTGAGGAATTCAATTCAGAATAGTGCGATAAAAAAAACATAAGTCAAAGTTAGTCAAACGTGAAAAGTTACGTAGCGTACAGACATTCATTTTTCCCGGCTGCTGCCAAAGGTATTCGATGTGTCACCACAAAGTTTGTAGAACTAGCGACTACGATTGGAAAAACCAACCCTATAATAGCTATAGTGCTAAGAGTTCGTTTTTTGTACTCCGTTGATCACGATAATGACAAAAAAAGACAACAGGTTCATGTACCTATACATTTTTGTTATCATTTGAGTTTGGTAACATTATATAAACATGTCACGTAGCGGTGAAAGAACTACCACCCCCTCTCTTCCCTTAGGTGTCGTAAAAGGCGACTAACTGACTAAATGCTGTACAGACATCCTTTAGCATAGAGCGGCGATAGGCTCACCACCTGTCACGCTGAGCACATGTGCAGTCGCTATTTGGTGAAAAGTGGACTATGGCAGAGGACTGCTTTTGCGGTCCTCATTGCCTAGTCTCTGACTAACCCTTCAGGGATAATGGTCGTGATTAATGTGCGTATGTAACATTAAGTAACCCTCGGCGGCCAGGAGGTCGAATTCTAGGCTCGATATGCGGAGGTCACAATGGGGGTTCAATTCGCAGGTGTGATTTCGGATTTTTTGATACACAGCCCGGCCGGGGTAAAGGGGAATGGAGGCTTTTGCCCTGTATTCGCCCATGGCTGAAAATTAATAAATAATAGTTAGTAGGTACTTGTATTACTTTGTGGTACTTAACTGGTACCTTGTAGTAGCATGTTTGGTGTGGCACATAAAAATATAGATAAGTATATAAATTTATAAAAAAAAACATTGGTTAAGTTGTTGTGCGCACGCCTGCAAAGGTTTCCGACTAAAGCCATCAGACAAAATCCCATGCGATTTGAAGAGAGAAATATTTTTAAAAGGCGCTTAGCAACATTATTTTTCGATAAGGCTTTCTACTCAGTTAGAGAATTCTTAAATGATTGATCCCCGAAATATTTTTGGTGACTTTTGTAATAATATATCTGTATTCTGAGCTTAATATTATGATTCGTGATTTTAAATACTTCATACTTTTTTAGGTTATAATTTAGCTTTTAACCTCCGAGGGACGGGTAGGTATTTATTTATATGACTGTATGGCATGTATTAATGCCATGCTGTCCTCTGGGGGAAAGAAAATCATTATGTCGTCATCAGTTCGTAAGTCTGCGATAGTAAACCTTGTTTCTTAAAAAGAAAGTTCTTTCCGTGCTGAATTCAGCAACGATATTCTTTTTCACTCTTTTGTAAACTATATACTGTAAACAGCATTAGAAATACTGTAAAGATACCTACCTATTATAATTAAATTAAATTAATTTGGATTACGGTCACACCAATTATCTACACCAAGAGGAGTCTTCTTTCAAAACTCGTTAATATGTTAAGTTAACGGATAAATATAAATATACATAAACATAGAAAAACACCCAGACCTGAAATCGATTTAGAAAAACAGTTTTTGTCCTATTTGACCCGACCGGGAATTGAAGCCGGTCCTCAGAGATGGCGCGACGGCAGATCCGGCGTGCTAGCCACTCGACTACGGAGGTCGTCATAGAAAGACATTTTCCTTTTAACATGAGACTCCATATTATGTATTCTTAATTGAAGCAAATATTTCAGATCTATTACAGCACAAATTGTATAACGGCTCTGTCCCTGTCTTCGGAATTAAATGATCGGATAAAGACTGGTACCATTCAAATAGCTAAATTGGACACTGCTGCTTTAATAGTCCGCCCGTACGATACGAATACTCCATTATATCTCTATCTCCTTCTAGTTAAATACATTTCAATAGAACTCAATAATTAAATTGAATTTCCTTTCATGAGAAATCTGAAAATTATAGTTCCTACAAGACAGTTCCTTCAATTCATAAAAGAATGTTGTCATTTGATAACAACCCAGATGGATCGCATAACGATCGCAAGCTGAAAGAGAAAATTGTAAAATCTCTTTTCTGTCGACGGAGAACTGGAAATATTATTCATTTTTACTGAAACAATGTTTTTACTCGACATTCGTTTTGATATTCCAGCTTCATCTGATTGATTTGAAAAAATATGTTGTAGAACCAATTAAAGGCTGACTTCTCCTGTTGCAAGCTTAGTTTGCTGATTGGTACATATTTAAAAGTTCTTGCTTAACTACAAATAGTTTTAGTGATGAAATAAAATGAGATGAAAAATATTCATTCAAAACATAAAATATGCCAATTAAACATAATGAACATTTTGTAAACTAGAGGCATCATGCAACCGAAATAGTCACCACTCAGCCTACGCCGTGGCATTGATATGTCATGTGTGATTTATTGTTTCAAATAAAGATTTTTATTTTTATTCTAATGCGTTTTTCAGAGATTGGTGTCTATACTCACTCCGAAAGGAAAAGTTAATTATTTTACTATTAACACAAGCAAATAACTTTACAATGAAATAAAGTTCTCTATTCCTTAGTCGTAGTAACGATTACCACATGCAAGCAAAAATGAATTAAAACTGGTGAAGTTTAACTTTTATCGATAGTGCCGTAAATAAGATTCAGAAAGACATCACAAATGCGTTAGCGAAATGACATTTTTAACAGCTCATCAAAACTGACCCATAAAAATGTACAAAATAAACCTGAGCCAATTGCAAAGGTCGCTAGTAGGTACATAAATATATTTATCACCACGACAGTACTAAAGATAACTTCTAGATAATATGGGGCCCTTTAAACAAGGTATAGAGAAGCAACTTGTAGGTCAGCAAGGTGAGGACAGCTGGTGTGTCATAATTTTGTCTCAATTCCTCGCATTTGTCTTCGCGACAATTTTGCCTTTGCATCTGGACGCTGGTGAAGCGGAGTCATTTGTAATGACTATACAACGTGTTATTGAAATTTCCCGAAACCTGAAATTAGTTTGTTCAAAACCGAGAGTAGAAACGATTTCAGACAAAAATATTGGTCCGATCAAATTAGAAAATATTTAAGAACACGACGCTTTTTAAGTTTACTTGATTCTATCGCCTTCTAAGAAACTTTTGGCCTTCCTGCAATCGCGGCGGCAGGCAAACCGGAAACATCTCCCTTACAGGCTTAGATCGCACGTATTTACTAGAGTTGCTAATTTTCATGAAATTTAAGAATGGCGGAGTGGTTAACACAGCCGCCCGGATTGCGAAGGATGCGGGTTCGATTCCCGCCTGAGGTAGACTTTTTTTCAATGTTTCGTTATCTTTGAGCTTATTTGCGCGGGAAATAATCAAATATTATGAATCATAACTGAATGTTTAAAATATTGAAATATATTTCCAAATTGGAATAAGGTCTTATACCTAGATTAAACGCTGAATTTGTATAGACTAATCTCGGAGTAAGTCTTATTTCAGTTTGGTCAAATCCAGCCTAAGTGCCTTACAAATAAACAGAGAATAAGGTCAGAATAGATAATCCGTGTTTTGTCTCTTTTACCATAATAAAGAAATTACGTTTACATGACAGGAACAAAACACGAAATAACTATTTGTAGCTTATTTTTTGTTTTTTTTTGTAAAGGCACTAAGGATGTATTCTAAGAGGTTTGATAAGACACTGTTGCTATAAAAACATAAAGTCAAAAGCGTTGAAAAATTTCGTCAGGTCTAACCAATATCTCGGTGGCGGCGGAGTGGTCGACGACGCTGCCCGGATTGCAGAGGACGCGGGTTCGATTCCCGCCTGAGGTTGACATTTTTTCAACGTTTCCTTATCTTTCAAATAAAGAAACCAAAAAAAACAAATATCTTCTTAATTGTTCCGTTAATATTTGTTTTAATAATTTAGATCCTTTTTGCCTTTGCCCTGCATTGGGACAACCGTGGCTGCAATAAATAAATAAATAATATCCTTTTTACTGCACTCTACATTTTAATAGGACAATCACTGTACCTATATAAAGATAAGTAGTGGCTAAAGCTTTATAAGCACTACAGCGTATCATGCCCCTCAATATGAATAGAAATTGTGTATTTTATTTTTTTTCAAGATGGCTTTTGTTATAATATACTAAAACCGCTAGTCACATAAACAATAGTAATCCAACTTGGACTTACAGCATTTATCGCCTTTAAATGAGTCCATGAATGCCACATTAAACTTTTAAATATCCCCATTGGATTGAGAATTCGCATTATCCTTTAGAACAGTATTAATGGCGGATAGCACTGAAATCCAAAGCACTTGCAGTGAGATTCGGGCAGGCGTTAAATGGTTTTGCATTTGCCAAGCAGCTGCTAAGGTATTGCTCAAAGTTTGCACTTTTTAACGACTACGAATTCATTATAGTCGAATGAATGTTTTATTAGTTTTTGCGATATTTTGTAAATTAAAACATACATCGAGTATTAAATTTATTATCCTCACGTATTGGTTAAAGAGTTTGTAAGCGCATTCCTAAACTAGATAAAGATATGACACGGCATCCTCCCTCCAACATCTACGTAGTTATTATTGTATAAATAGTCTTGTAAGGTTTAGATAATAAGTTAGTTACAATGTAGTCACTGTAAATGTACAACATCACATAAAGAGGCGTAGTCGTTAATTACCATCGCCATGGAACCCTCCATCATCACAACTTCGCATACAACGCCCAACGGAACATCCCGAAATGGTTAGTCCGAGACTAGGCAAAAAAGACCGCAAAAACAGTCGGTTGGTAATTTTTTTTTTATTGGCAACGGGTAAGCGCTTGGCCTTCATCTCACCTGATGGTAAGTGACGATAAGGCCGAAGGTGGAAGCGCGCTTCACCCGGAATCCTCAACCACTGAGGAACTGGCTATCTTATCTCAAACTGCCGGAACACAACAATGCTATAAACATCGTTGTTATGGCGACAGACTTAGATAAGATGGTGGTAGCTAGCCAGGCGGACTTAACAGCCCTACCACCAACCAAACCGAGCACACAAAGATTTACCCCCCGCTGGGAATCGAACCCGGGACCTCTGGGTCTGAAACATGTAGCTTAGCCACTAGACCACAGAGGCGGTTAGTATTTTATATTGAATCAATAAAATAAACAGTACTGTTACATTATAGTTTTGTATGAAAAAAGTAACGTTAACACATAGATACAGTGTAAAATGTATTGAGCAAATGAACATTGTGTATTATATCGCTTCAAAGTAAGACGCTCTCAAGTAAGGCGCAACCTTAAGTTATTATTACTTAGATTAGTTAAGAAGTATTGTGTAGGCAGTTAAGTAACAACTATTTCAATCCATTTCACGCTAAGTAATAGTTCGAGAAGGTTCTCCAACTATACGATTATTACCTAAGTATTACCTACTATTATATGTTACCCGTTTAAGTAAGATTCCTGATTACTATTATATGTTACCCGTAACGGGTGTTTACTAAGTTTTTGCTATTAAAGAACTTACTGAAGTACAATAGGTACTGATAATAGATTATCATTAATTTGTCAAACTGAATATTACCGCACCTGTGGTCTAATAGTTAGACAGCCAGATCCAGATCCAGAGGTCATTGTTCGATTCCCCGTGGTAGATATACCAATGTTTTTACTCAGTTTGGTTGATGGTTTGGTGCCACCAACATGCACCAGCCATGGTCACGGCTTTTATTAGCTGATGGGCCCTTTTTAAATATATTTTTTTTGGTTAGTTGAACGTCTAAAGTTCCTTAATTAATTTTAGCAACAAATATAGCTCAAGTGTAAAACCAAAAACTTCCAAATAATTTCCAAAAGAAACCGGCGCAGAAATTAGGAAGTTTTTCTTTACTCCTTTTTTAAGAGCTAATTGAATTTGATTAATTAATTGCCCATTCTATGATAAAAGAGCACTCCGTGACAAGCAAAAGAAAAATATTACGATACTGTTGAAAGACAAAAAAGATAAAAATCACACTGTAATAGATAAAAATGTTGCTCTATAAATAACTAAAACGTGTAATATTTTTATTGTACGAGTAATACCTACTTAAGTATAAATGCCGAATCTATGGTCACATTCGCAAAATTTGTCATAATATTTCCCCACGTTGACCTAATGCGTTTGCAATTTGTGCGTGTTGTGTTTGTTTGAGACATAAAAAAAACAAACACCAGATCATAGTGTAACCATCGACATTCTCCACAACAGAGAGAGTAGGTTTACTAAAACAACAGATCCTACAAATTCGGACTTTTCAAGTATTTGTACGAGTATTGCGTGCTGCAAAGTTCTATACAACAATATCTCATAAAGATTTTCTTAGTAGGCGAGGGGAAAGAATATCCAAAAATCTTTCCGTCCACGTATCGAAATAAAAGAAATGTTTCCTTCCGAAGTCTTTAAGTACATATGCGACACTAAAACCGCCATTACAATACGTTTAATGTGTTTTGCGTGATGTGCACATAGATGGGATGTGCACATAGATGGGAATACTGAAAAGTTTCTTTACGAAATTCTCTGTCGTTCGGATAGTCCATTTTATATACCTACTTGATCTTGGAGCGTACGTTTTTGCATTCGATCACATAATTATAAAAACTAGATACATACATCCTATATTAAATCATAGCAGAAAAGTGGCAGCTTTGAGATTATAATTATTTTTAAAAAAAATTTTTGTTTATTTCATACAAATTCAGTACAAACAATAATCTAAGGTTGGGACCAACCTAGTAAGTATAATAATAATACCTTATACACACTGCAACTACTGTAAAAGGAAATGTGCATGCCTATTGAATAATACATAGACCTTATTATATATATTATATGTATACCTTTTACGAGAATAATAGTTTTTGTTTATTGTTTTCATAATGTTTTTAATTCAGTTGAATAGTTTTATTTATAGTTCCTTAACGTGGTTTAATCAGCGATGTATACGCGTTACACTAGATAGGCCCTTCCGAACACGCACTATGTTCCACCCATCTGCGGAGTCGACTCGGCACCTTGCTTTAGTGTGGCTTTGACATTCCCACGTGCGGAGCGACGAAAATAATTTTTTGTTTCTTTTCAAAGTGTACACCTAGACGTTTACCACAATTCAGTAGTCAAGTAAGTGAAATTAATTGTTATTCAAGTCATTATTATGTAGTTATATCGTATAAAAAGGATAGAAAATATATTTTTTCAATTATTGTTATTGACAATCTATTTGGGACGCCCCATCTTGATATACACTACGTTGTCTTTGACCGATCTGGCGCTGAGGCGCTGCGATGTCTGTCTGTTGATTAGACGATATGTTTAAGCGCTGCAGTGGCTGCAGCGAATTTTAGGTCTCTCATTCTAGAATTTAAACAAATGGTTTGTATGGCCGTTCTTGTCTATACTTCTAGGTCAATGTTATTAATGTGCTAAATGTACATTAGTAATAATTTTAAAATATATATATCTAGAATGTAATCAAAGTAAATGAAGCAACAGAAGTGTGTCAGAATCGTTGTAGCAAATGGGAAACTGTGGTGTCTGCCTATTCCGCCGGAAAACAGGCGTTATCTATGGATATGCATATGTACACTGTTTTAACTAAGTGGAGAGAGATTAAGTTGTGAATAAGTAGTGAATTGATGAAATGTTTAAAAATATGGAAAGCTTTGCCTACCTCCTCTTCTGGAAACATAACTTATTATTTTATGGCCCTCGGGGCCGGCCCCCCAGAGATGCCCACATACGGGTGGATGGTGTACCTGTCAGAGTTACGCCTCAGCTCAAATACTTGGGGCTAACGCTGGACAGCCGATGGAGCTTTGAGGCGCACTTTACCAGCCTTGCTCCGAGGGTGGTGGGAGCGGCGATGGCCCTGGCGAGGCTCTTGCCATGTTCAATAATGGAATCAGGCGTTAAATCGGAATTGTCATAAATATAAAAGTAACAATAATAAATAAAAATTACAATATATGTGTAAGTTTTTTTTTTATATAAAAGAAGATGGCAAACTAGCAGGCGGGTCACCTGATGGAGAGCAATCACCGCCGCCCATGGACACCCGCAAAACCCGAGGAGTCGCAGATGCGTTGCCAACCTTTAAGAAAGGAATAGGGTTAAGGAAGGAATAGGAATTGTGAGGGGGGGGGGGGGGGGAAGGGGCCTCAGGAACTCTCACTTGCCGGACGAAACACAACAGCACCAAGTGCCATTATTTCAAGCCGGAAATTCGTGAGAGGGTGGTATTATCCCAGCGAGCCGGCCCAATGCGTGCTGCAACGCAGCGTGGCTCTACCACTCAGTAAATGTCATTCATTTAGCACCACCCAGGGGTCACGTGTAGGGTCTCAAAGGTAAACCTACGGACGCTAGTAACTTTATCCCCCATCGTGTTGTATTGTTAATTCCGCTAAAAATTAAATAATATTTCTACGTAATATTTTCAGCCTTCTCATTTTTGAAGGAACATTAATCCCATTGCATAGCAGCCTGGAAACTGAATAACAAATATTAATTATTGTGTTAATGGATTATCGTGTCACGCAAGTGATTCATCACGCCGCGACCGTTGCTGTTTTGTTAACTGTGTAATAATGTATGTGTCGCAGGCAAATTGTATGATTCGGCATTTTACAAACACCGCCGTCAGTTTGTTTGCAGCTCGCTGCTTTGTAAAATGCCGAAGGCAAATTGATGATCGTATTTATGTGGCCTATAGTTATATATTAGGATAACCATGGCTTAAGGACAATCATCCGGTATTTATTTACATAAAAAATAACATACTATAAAGTAAAAAAAAATCGTATTATTTAGCAGGTAATGGAACGTAGCCGTGTGGTATTAGGGGCTCACTAAAAGAGTACAAAAAAACCTTCCCTTCCATTGGTGTCGTTAAAGGCGACTAACGGACTAAAACCTGCCCATACATTGACGACCTCCTTGGTCGAGTGGTTTGTACACCGGTTTTCATGGTGTCGCCATCTCTGAGGTCCCGGGTTCGATCCCCGGTCGGGTCAAATTAGAAATTATTGTTTTTCTAAATTGTCTCAGGGCTGGGTGTTTTCTTTGTATTATAAGTATGTATTTAAGTATTTTAAGTATGTTTATCGGTTGTCTAGTAACCATTTAACGAGTTTCTCTTGGGCAAGATAATTGGTGTGAGTGTAGGAAAGTTTATTTGCACATATTAAGACGGGATTTAACGCAAAATTACTTAGTTAAGGCATTCTACGCACGCCTCTACCAACACCAGGCGTATACAAGATAGACTGCAGCTGCCGGTAGTTCCTACATAAGCCAAACAAAACGGACTATCAATGAGAGGGTCAAGAAACATATTGCGGCTGTGAAAAACCGCCAGTCTAACAAATCAGCCATTGCGGAGCATCTCCTTGAAAGAGGCGCAAATCACTGGATCGAATTTCATCGTACGCAAGTCCTCTCCACAGATCGCCACTTTTATTCAAGAGTAGTGCGTGAAGCGATTGAAATTAAGAATCTTCCGAACAATTTTAATCGGGAAGATGGTCACAAACTATCATCAGCGTGGAATCCAGTTTTTGCAAAAACGCCACTTCGTTTTAGTCCGCAATCTGCTAAGTACCAGAATAAGGCTTGTATACGGAATAGGGACACCGTTAGTGTTTTGTGTGACGGTAGTTGGATAAATAATGTGATGGTGGATGAAGACTTAGCGACGCAAACGGAGGCGATACACCGCGACAGCAGTCCACCCGTGACCACGGCCGGTGCAACTCGGTCGAAACGTCAGGTATAAAAGGTATGCGTAGAATGCCTTTACTAAGTAGTTTTGCGTTAAATCCCGTCTTAATACGTGTGCATAATGAAACGCGAGAGTTTTAAAGTGTATAAAATTTATTTATTAATATTATTTATTATTATTATTTTATTAGGAGCTCGATGGCGCAGCGGCTAGCGCGTTCGGCTTGCGATCATGCTCGCTAAGCAATTTTCGCAATGCCGGGTCGCTGGATGGGTGACCAAATTTAAAAACATTTGAGCTCCTCCGTGCTACGGAAGGCACGTTAAGCCGTTGGTCCCGGTTGTTGTCGTAAGATGGCAGCCGTTAAAACAAACCAACCCGCGCTGGGCCAGCGTGGTGGGTTATGGCCCAATATCCCCACGTGCTATTGTTCACGTGGGAGGCCTGTGCCCAGCAATGGGACGTTTATAGGCTTATGATGATGATGATTTATAAATGAGATTTTACGCAAATAAACTACTTAGTAAAGGCATTCGACGCATTCTAAAATATAAAAAAATACAACGTACAGCATAAAGCGGCGATGAGTTCACTATCTATTACGCTGAGCACATGTGCAGTAGTAACTTGGTGCAACTACGACTATGGCAGTGGACTGCTTTTGCGTTCCCCATTGCCTAGTCTCTGACTAACTATTTGGGGGTCATCATCATCAGCCTATAAACGTCCCACTGATGGGCACAGGCCTCCCACGTGAACAATAGTACGTGGGGATATTAGGCCATAACCCACCACGCTGGCCCAATGCGGGTTGGTGGGTTTGGGGATAATAGTCCCGTATCTATGTATTTATGTATGTATATTTAGTTAAAAGGCTCTCCTTGGCGATCCAGCTTGGTATAACTTTTTATTTTTCTTTTATTATTCGACGACCTCCTTGGTCGAGTGGTTTGTACTTTAATAGTGTCGCCATCTCAACACATTAAGAGGCTTATTATTCTGTAGTAATTTTGCAGTTGTATTTATCGTTTTTATCGAAATATGATAATAAATTTATGCATAATATTACAAATGTCCACTCTGCGAGAATAAGCAGAGTTCAGATGGCCGGCGCTTCGCATTTTGTAGTAATTTTGCAGTTGTATTTATCATTTTTATCAAAATAGGATAATAAATTCTTTATAAAATCTTTATTCCTCATGAAGTAACTATTATTTTAGTATAAATTTTGCTCAATAATAATATCGTAGATAGGAGAAATTCACAGTTAACTTAAAGTAATTTTGGAAGTTTTTTGGTTTAGAATAAGATTGTTTTTCCACATAAAATCAATAATATCTAATAATTCCGAGGCCGTCGCACTATACGACTATATAAAGAGATAACATCCTAATTTTTTTATTTCATTTGTTTAGAACAGTAGTTCGAACAGTAGTAAATCGATGAGCTCAAAAAAGTGCCTTCGCGCATTTTATGATAATATTTCTCAGCAATTCTGGGTTTTATTAAAAATTTTAGCAAAATTTACAAAAAGCGAGACCGCTAATAGCTATTCTACACTATTCAATAAGTCATAATTATTAACGTATTTTTGTTTCTGAGATCAAGAACGCCAAAATTGGGCACTATATGCAAAAATCACAGTCGAGATGTAATAGGCCTCTTATTAATAGTCCTGTTAACCCATTCTGTTAATCTAAATGGCTGTGTCGAAGTGGAAATAACTGCCTCCATAATGGGAACCTTTGTGCCAGGAAAGCACGCGGTGGTTACCTAGATGAAATTTTTATTTACCACTGTTTGTTAATAGATTTATAATCCTGCAACTGGCCCTCGTATCCAGATTTTTTTTTGCTATCTATATCTTTAAACTTATCTGTAGTAGGTATTTAAGCGTATCGCGTGGCGGTGAAATAATACTACCACCCCTCTCTTCACTTGGGTGTCGTAAAAGGCGACTAACGGACTAAAGACTGCACATACATTCAACAGCATAAAGCGGCTATGTGCTCACCACCTATCATGCTGAGTACGTGTGCAGTCGTTTGGTGAGGGGTGGACTGTGGTAGGGGACTGATTTTGCCGTCTTCAATGCCTGGTCTCTGACTGGTCCTTCGAGGATAATAGTCGTTATTATTGTAATATATTTCGCCACACAGACACAAGCACTATTACGATCCAACGAAATAAAAAAAACGCCCAGTTCCATTAATTGTACCGTTGTGACTACTCACAGCAGTCAAAGGACAAAGCAAAAATATGAAAGTATGACAAATTAGATATTTTCTTTCTTTTAGTTGTCTAGTTTCTACAGAGAAAAACTTTTTGGAGATATAATTTTTTCTCCCTCCATCCTAATCTGCTTTTGCCTCATTCTTCTGCGATCGCAAACCTCTCGTATCATATCTCAAGCTTTATTAAAATTCTAATAGGAAAACTAAGAATGCAACAAATACTACGGAAACTTGAATATTTCTGTGTATGGGAACGTATGTACAGTGTTGCAAAAATATTATATGCCAAACATTTGGCAGCTTCTGTTGGTTGGTACTGCAAAAATTAGAACCAGTACTGCCGTGAATTTTGATCTCGAATAATTATAAACTTCAATTTAAATTAACAACCTTACGTAAATAAAATAAAAATAAAATAAAATAAATTTTTGTTTACGCTCACACCAATTATCTAGACCAAAATGAGTATTCTTGTGAAACTCGTTTATATAGTAAGATAACGGATAAATATACATAAACATAGAAAAAACACCCAGACCGGAAATCTATTTAGAAAAACAGTTTTTCTCTAAATTGACCCGACCGGGGATCGAACCCGGGACCTCAGAGATGGCGACACCATGAAAACCGGTGTATAAACCACTCGACCAAGGAGGTCGTCAATAATTGTTATATATTTGTAAGTTGTTTTTGAAATTATGTGTTTGATAATAACTTTGTATTATTGTTACTCGTCATTATTAATTGTCTGCACTGTCCACACCTATACAGGGCGTCCCACGGCTATGCCACATGGAGGGAAAGTACCTTGAATATGAATGGAACATTTTACTGAAAATAGACATTATTTGAATTTAAAAAACAATTTAAACTGCATTCTCAGATATTTAAATAATTACATGGTTGAACCGGGAATCGAACCCGTTACATGAGAAAAATAATCATACCGTAGCTTTATCATACCGATCGAATGGCTTCATCATAAGGATTATTTTTGCTACGTAGCTTAGTGTCACAAATAAAAGGAAGACCATGAATTTTAACATTTGATGTGAAATTTTGTTCAGAAAAAGGAAAAGCTGACATTGCCGTAAGGACATACAACTGACATTATCAAAGGTACCTATTATTGTTTTCTGAGGTTTAAGCGAGCACTACACATTGAAATGAAACACTTTTTTACGGATTAACTCGCGTTTAATTTACTATTTACATAGTTTTTATATTATCCTGCTGTTTCGAACCCTTTACAAGGTCCGTGGTCACAGGGAGACTGATCTGGTGTTGTTGGTAACGCGAGTTAATCCGTTAAAAAGTGTTTTATTTCAATAAGTACCTATTACTAATAAATGTACCCACTTGAGAAGTAACCAGTACGAAAGTGTACACGAGAAGAATTTAGACGTATTATTCTAAATATCCACCACAACAAGATCAAAAAATCGATAGTGAGCGAAATAATCAAAAGAGTGCGACTTTGTATTCGACAGGAAGGGACTCATTTTAAGCATTTGATAAATTGATTAATTTTGTATTAAATGTTAAAATTCATGGTCTTCCTTTTACTTATTACACTATGTTTTTTAGCAAAAAATAATCCTTATGATAAAGCCTTTCGATCGGTATGATAAAGCTACAGGATCATTATTTTTCTCATGTAACGGGTTCGATTCCCGGTTCAACCATGTAATTATTTAAATATCTATGAATGCAGTTTAAATTGTTTTTTAAATTCAAATAATGTCTTCTTTCAGTAAAATGTTCTAGCTACAATATTCAAGGTACTTTCCCTCCATGTGGCATAGCCGTTGGACGCCCTGTATAGTGTAGTAGTTTTGTTTTCAAAGTTGGTTGCTCGGTTGACTAATAATAAAAAAAACAGTTCGATAATTTTCAGTTTCGAAATAGTCAATGGTGACTTTAAATAAAACTCAAAGTACATACCCGTACTGGTATCATAGTAAAAGGTTTTGTAATCGGTAAAAAATTTGCACCCCGCCTGCATAAATTTTTCTCTTGCTACCACATTGTTTTCAGACGCTTTTGGATAAAAGAAACGAATTGCCATGTGCTTCATACGACGTGCATTATTCTCATACTCCGACCTAGTAGGTATGTTTAATGGATTACGTCCCAATTTCAAGATGAAAGTTTAATTTTTCCCCTAGTAGCGTCATAGAGTTGTGTGAATGTTAACATTTTTACTTGACACCATTTAAATATCCATTTAAAGAACAAATTTATCATAGGATTCCGATATTATTGTATTTATTATATCGATTCAAATGCATTTATATTAACATACATACATCTAATCTCGACTATTATATACGAAGGGTTAGTCAGAGACGAGGCAATGAGGACAGCAAAGCAGTCGCCTACCATAGTCCACTTTAAACCGCTCTATGCTGTTGGATGAATCTGCAGTTTTTAGTCCGTTAGTCGCCTTTTACGACACCCAAGGGAAGAGAGGGGGTGGCAGTATTCTTTCACCGCTACACGACACGGATAACTAAAGATTAATTTTTATCAACAAATAATTTATATCTCAATTGTTTTTTTGCCAATACAAAAACTAACCAGTCCTTGATATTTCAGAAAACCTAAAGAACAAGCTATACGCTTTATTCTAGTTTTAATATTATAAAGAGATTCTTCTAGTTATGTTGGTTTTAACACCATCTCTTCATAAACAAATACTCAAATCAAATTAAACATCTTATTCATTTACTTATACTTTTATAAATTTACTTTATTGTATGTTGTTATTCGTATGATTTAATTCGTGTGGAATATATTAGTTTTTGTAGTTTTCTACAATAATAATAAAATAATTTAAGGTAATTTGATAATCAAAACCGACTTACCAATTTTCTCTACCCCATCAATTGTTTCTTATCAGATGACAACTAACACTGCTCCACAAAATATGTAACCATAAAGTTTGAAATATTATAAAAATTAACACTTCAATTCATGTTCGTCATTACTTTAAACAACCACACAAATTTAGTTTTATTTATAACTCGGAATCATTGTTCATAATCGTAGCGCTCAGTTTCTAAAGTTCGATGTTATGAGCTCGTAGCACTTCGACTCGTCGTAGACGCCTCGTAGCGAGCGCCCTTCGTAGCGGCCAGCCATCTACTAATGCTACGGCCCAGCGAACTGTAGTACTCTCGGAGCAGCGGTACATCACACAGTGCGCCGTTACCACTTTACGAATAAGGTTGATTTTACAACTTCACGTGTTCGAAAAAGATTTACAAGAGTTTAAATGAATTAATGCGTTATCTTATATTTGATTGGATATAACGTGACTTCTTAATAATAGTAAGCTTTAATCACTTTTACCTCCTCTCCCTTTTTTCGTGATGTCACGGTTCCTGTTTATTGGTGCCATTTGCTCTGCCTATGATTTTAAGGCAAACAAATAGCGTTGTAATAAGTGACATCATCATTTAGCCTATAACGTCCCACAACTGAGTTTAGGTATCACACATCGTGCAAAAACCCACCACACCCGATTTTGGGATGAAGGGATTTCACGACTGCCTTTTTATGACAACAACCAACGGCTGATCGTGTAAACTGGCGGAGGAAGGAGCTCAAGATAAAGGTTGTTTAACTTGCAATATCGCAATGCGAACGTGCCTACCGCTGCATCATCAAGCTCCATCTCAAAATAGTGACGTCATTAATCTTTCGACGGCCTTCCAACGTATGTTTATTTATTTACTAGAAATGGCTTCAAACAAACCACAATCTGACCTTACAAGCTTTTATTTAGCTTGCACTGTTCGTATGTAAGTTGTCCGTCAAAATTTGCAAACCATTTTCGACCATTTGTTGGTATCCCATTAAGATGAAATTTTGCATACACCTTTAACTCTGATGACAATACAATGTGAAATACTCATTATTTTAATAATTCCAATATGGCCGCCGCCCCAAGATGGCGGATTGCAAATGTTTTCTCAACCCCATTAATATGGGTATTAAATGAAAGGCTTGAAATTTAGAAAACAATAAAGTTAGTTAACATTAAATTAAATATGGCCGTCGCTCTAAGATAGTGGATAAAATATTTTTTAATCCCCTTTAATATGGGTATCAAATTAAAGGGCTTGAAAAGTAGAAAACAATAAAGTTAATAACATTACACTAAATTCAATATGGCCGCAGCTCCAAGATGGCGGATTATAGATTTTTCAATCCCCTCAATATGAGTATCAAATGAAAGGGCTTAAAGAGTAGAAAACAATGGTAATAACATTACACTAAATTAAATAATGTCAATAGTGTAAATTAAAAAATAATTTAAATAAGTGAATAAAAAAATATTTATTTCCCTTTAAATAATTTTTAAAAGCTTGGGACACTGATTTACGCTACTTCATCACATCATCACATCAGTGCCTCAAGCTTTTATTAATATTTATTTAAAGGAAAACCCAGTGTTTGAAAAATGTCACTATAATTTATTTTTTTCTTTTTACTTCTCGTTATTTTTTTCTTTTTCATATTTCATTTTTATTTTAATAAAAGCTGGTTTTTAATATATTTTTAATATATTTTTTAAATACAGACTAGGTTAATGAACTAAGTAAACAACATGAAAAAACTATTCAGGTTGATCTAGGAAATTTATAGCTGTACTAAAGATAATTTTAAATACAATAACTTATCCTCTTTCAAGTTTGACATCAGTTATCAGTTGCATCACAGGATGTTATTAAACTCATTAACCGACTGATGAGAAAAAGGTTAAGTTATTACATTTAGTAAAATTATAAACAAAAAATTTGATTGGATTAAAAAAAGTGGTTCATTGTATTATACCCGTTTTTAACATCCACCGGTTTTAAGGTTTTCCTTTCGTTCATTTACATACTGTATACATACATATAATTACGACTATTATTCCCGAAGGGTTAGTCAGAGACTAGGCAATTCACCAAGACTTTTCACCAAATAACGACTGCACATGTGCTCAGCTTGGCAGGTGGTGAGCCCATCGCTGCTCTAGGCTGTTAGATGTACGAGCAGTCCTTAATCCGTTAGTCGCCTTTTATGACACCTAATGGAAGAGACGGGGTGGTAGTATAAGTACTTTAACCGCTAAGCGACACGGTCAAAGGTTGTCGAGAGAAAAAAGATAATTTTAATTTTCATTAAGTTCAGTTTAATAAACGTTATTTTTTTGTTTCTTCTTTTTATTTATTCTCCTCCTGTTTGTATTTCCATAATGCATAGGAAGTTAGAATTGACTGATTGAATAGAAAAATGTTAAACATGAATGATAGTATTTGTTACCGTAGGATAAAATTAAAAGGCCAATACAAAGGCTCTTTACTAAAATTGTTCGACAGATACAGAAATTCATAATAGAATATCAGGGGCTTACAGAGAAGTGGTAAAACTAGCTTTTAACCTCAAATTTACATAGTACATTGAGCTTTGTGCTGATATGCTAAAATGTTAAAGTTCTAAATATTTCTACGCGATAACACAAAACATAATAGTTTCACCAACAACATTATATTGAGCGCCTACGCTGAAAAGTCAGTTTATATCCGTCCTTTGATACTGACTATGAGCCCATTAGTTTTAATTTTCTTTAAGGTACTGATAGACATGCTCATTACTAGCACGAAATCATGCCACTATTGAGCAATTGCTACTTGTCTACACAAAATTAATGTATGTAAGTAATTCATTATTTCTAATAACCCATCCAAAACGCTAATAACGCTTGCGTTAGAAATATTCATGTCAAAATTGTAGAGACAACTTGACTATGGGAACTGAACTACGACCTACAACACAAGGGCTCCAGGGTATGTTGGGCCAATTGTCAGAATGTCCAGTGTGTCAAAATGACAAGGCAATAATGCCCAATTGTTAAAATGACCAGTTGTCATAATATTCAGGTGTCAAAACAACAAATTGCTAAAACGTCTAATGGCCATAATGTCAAGTTACAAAAACAACAAATTGTTAAAAAGTCTGATTGTCATAATATCCAATATCAAAACACCCAATTGCCAAAACGTCTAGTAGATATATAGCCAATTAAAAAAACACAAATTCTGCATTATGTCGGTAAAAACGTGATCGTGCCACCCGGTCTGGACGTTATGACTTCTTGGACATTCAGAGACTTGAACATATTGACTAACGCTCTTTATAACATCTGGACGTTATGACTTCTTGGACATTCTGACAATTGTGCATATTGACCAACGCTCATTATAACATCTGGACGATATGTCTTCTTGGACATTATGACACTTGTACATATTGACTAACGGTCTATATATCATCCGGACATTATGTCACCTTGGACATTCTGACAATTGGCCCAACATACCCCGAAGTCAACACGAGCTTCTCACCTTTCAGCTATCTACGCTTTCGGATAGTTCGAAGTCCACCACCATTGAAAATACAATAAAAAATGACAAATAAATATATGTATAAATGGCAACCATGTTTCCTGTGAACTAAAAACTAGACAATTAGTGAAGCGAAAAACCTAAAACCTTTTTGTAAAAAAAAACATTTAGGAGGCTAGTTCCTTCTATCGTATGACGTTTTAACGAGACTGTGCTAACTCATTAAAGTCCAAGGGTTACCTCCTTAAAGGTGTTGGTAATTGTCACGGTGGGGTAACATTCAAATACGATGTCAAGGTTGCGGTTATTAAAATGTCTAGTATTCCTGGAAAACTTTTGCGAAATTACTTTGTGCCCCGGGAGTTTGAAGTGTAAAATGGTGCTCGCTTTTGCTATGTTTATCTGTACCAAGGGACCGAACAACATCATCACTCTGCGGGTAATGTTATCAAAGTGAAAACAAGTAATTTTTTAGATTATAATATAGTACATAGATCATAGCAGTTTGTCGATTATGTAGTATTTGTAAATTGTAAAACTTGCTTTGAGAAGTAAGTAAGTAAGTAAGTAAGTAAGTACGTAACATATTTATTCAGCTACAACATTATTAAAAAAAATACAGACATGAAGAAAAAATAAAAAGTAAAATGACAGTAAAAATAAGAATAAAAATAACAATTAAAACTATAAAGTTTGGCCGAAAAGGCTAACCAGCTCAGCTATTGTTGCAGCTACGTTGTAGCAGCCGCAACGCTGATTTTCAGCTGGGCCTTGAAATAGGGGCGACGTCATTAGTTACTGTTCTGAGCGTCAGTCACAAAAAGAAAATATCATATTAAAATTAGAAACGTAGGTACCTAAAAAACAAGCAAAAATAATAACAAAACATTCCTACTAAATAAAACAAACTTAAATTAAACTTAATTTAAATTAATAACATCGACCTAGACAAATAAAATAAAAAAAAATATATAAATGCATCTACGTTAAAAAAAAATGAATGAAACATTTATGTGCCTGTATGCCTTTTATCCCTTTGCCTGATATACAGGGATAACAAACAAGGAATTAAAAGAAAAAAGGTAAAAGTGACAGAATCGAAAACGAACGAAACAACGAAACGAACAAACAGACCATAGATTTAAGTAATACTGAAACAAACCAATAACCAAAACAACAAGACAAGAGACAAGCATTATAGATATTTTACAATAATTTATCAGCCTGTGATTCGCAATTTGCTTAAATTTGGCGAATTTTTCATGGACGATAAACATACCCACAAAAATATTTACAAACTCAAATACAAATAAATACCCGGATTGTATCACCAGCCACGGCTTTTGTAATTGGATTGCCTCGTTATCGGTGCTGGGACGCGGGCTCCCCCAATCTACGCAATTCGGATTGTGCAGAACTTGATGGTAGGTGTAGTAGTGCTCTTTGAATTGCCATAAGATGATCTTTTAACCGTGTTTTAAATGTAACCATTGTTTGTAGGTCACGTATCGGCGGGGGCAAGTCGTTCCAGCACCGAGTAGCAGCAAATCGGAAAGAGCCCCGGAAGGCCACCGTGCGATGTTTTGCAGTTGTGAAAGTATGCGCACAGGCTCTCCTTGGATATCTACTGCTATCATTAGCCCATATCAGCTTATCGTGAAGATAACGCGGCTTTCCCGTCTTAATGACCCCAAACAAAAGAACAGCAAGATGAACTCTTCTGCGTGCCTCCATTTTGATGAGGTTTCCCGCATTTAAATAAGGAGTGACATGTGATCGCGGTGGTACATGAAAGCAGAAGCGCGCCACCGCATTCTGCACTCGCTGTATAAGCTTAGCTGACCTAGATAGAATGCAGGGTCCGTACACAGCGTCACAGTAATTAAATAAAGACAAAACAAGGGACTCGCATAGTGTAATCCTTAACTTTTCACTAAGGTATGGTCTTACTTTATATAACAACTTAAGTCTATAGAAACAATTGCGTGCAGTGTTTGCAACATGGTGTTCAAAATTAAGGCAGCTGTCAAAAATCAATCCCAAATTCTTAGCCTTGTCGGTGCGCTGAATTGGCTCGCCATTGATCTGTATATTTAAAGTAACATTGTCAAATTTCGACATGTTCTTTTTAGAACCAATTAAAAGAAGCTTTGACTTCTTTGGGTTTAGGACCAGGCAGTTGAGTGGCACCAAGCAGATATCTTGTTCAAGTCTCTGTTCATTTTCTCCACAGCATTGACATATTCTTCAGGTAAAAAGGAGCAGTACAGCTGCAGGTCATCAGCGTACAAATGATGCTGACAATGTGCTATGCTTCCAATTATATCCGCACTGTACAGAATGTAGAGAATCGGACCAAGTATAGAACCTTGAGGAATTCCACGGGTAACGGGTTGTAAGGTTGATAGTGATTTGGTCCCATCTGTCCTTCTTAACTCTACGTACTGGTGCCTGTTTTCTAAATAACTGGTAAACCATTTTATAGCCGCAGTGTCTATACCATAGTAAACCAGTTTCGATATGAGGAGAGAAACATTGATCGAATCAAATGCTCGGGAGAAATCAAGCAGTAGCAGCAAGCTCAGTCTCCCCTGGTCTTGGGCAGCTAGCAGGTTGTCCACAACATCCGCCAAAGCAGTTGCCGTGCTGAATCCCTTACGGAAACCTGATTGCTGCAACGGGAGTATATTGCTTTCCTCAATATTTCGAGTCAACTGATCACATACGATTCTCTCCAAGACCTTAGAGACACAGGAAAGCAAGCTTATAGGCCGGAGATCATTCAGAAAGATTGGGTTATTAATTTTTGGCAATGGCTTGTAAACAGCCACTTTCCAACTATCCGGGAAAATACCTTCTGCCATAGAACGGTTTATCATAGTGGTGATAGCTTTAAGAGACTGTGGCAGAGTTAACAAAAGCATATCTAAGGACACCCCATCATCACCCTGCGCATTTGACTTAAGCCCTTTTATTGCTTTCATAACTGTGTCCTCTGAGACTGGGTTAAGTGAGAAAATGGCTGTACTGAATCTTCGGCATTCAAAAAGTGCAAGTTGGGAAACCGTCACATGGTTGTCACCGGGTATATCAAGGAAGTGTCCGTTAATCAAGTCAGGGTCATCAAAAAGTGGTGGAAGTTCAGCCTTTGCTTTTCTATTTGGCACCACTGTTTGCTTCAAGTTCTGCCACAATTTTTTTGAATATTTCAAGTTATTGTTGATATTGTTTGTAAAATAGTTGCATTTTTCAATCTCAATGGCCTTTATTACTAGATATTTCTTACTTTAATATATTTCTTTGTTGGTCTCTGTTTTATGTTGTTTATATTTCTGATGGTGAACGTCTCTAATATGTATCATATCCTTCACTGTGTCAGTAATCCATGGGTGAGGAGGGTGCCTGAATCTGCGTGACCTTATCGGAGCATGCAGATCAAACAATCCAACAATCCAGGAGGTGAAGGCTTTGGCTTGTAAGTCAACGTTATCCAGTGTCAAAAAGTTGTTCCAGTCAACAGCATTGAGGTCCCTGGTCAGTTGATCTAGTATAATATCTTTAAATGGTCTAAAAGTTACCCATTGAGGAAGTGGTTTCTCATTTTTAATTTTGAACTCTGCCTGAAGCATTGCGTGGGCTCCAAGATCAGGAGTGTGTTTGACTTCAATCTGTAGAGCAGGTACATCTGTGCAGATAAGGTCAATCAAACTACAGCTATGTTCGGTAAAATGAGTTGGTGAAGTGACTAATTGCTTAAGGTTAATACTATTAGAGAATTGTGCAAATAATTTTGATTTGCTACTGCCAGCATCTAGAAGATTTATGTTGAAGTCGCCGACCAGGATCAAACCATCGCACGCGCTGAATGAGGTTACAGAATCCGCAATAGCGTCGAGAAACTCATTAATGTATTGCCATGGCGGTCTGTAAGCAGTACCAATAACTATTTGAGTGTTATGTAGTCTTACTTTCAGCCACATTTGCTCAACTGCTGGTACAATAGGAAATTGACAGGTCCGAGCTTTAATACCCTGGCGAATGACCCGCTCTGATGTGATCTGGCCTTGGGCTGTGGCGAAGCTTATAGTTTGTCAGCTTTGGAGCTTTATCGTGCTCTCCTGCTCTAAGCCAGGTTTCGTTAATCGCCAAGATATCTGGTGCCATCTCTTCCACCGCCACGATTAGCTCTTCATGTCTAGTGCCAAGTGACCCGGCATTGAACAGACCGACTTTCAAATATCTAGAAATCCTATTTTTTTTTTTTTTATAATAGTAGTTGTATTGCATTGGTATATTGAGATATTCCTGCACCATACCGCGTTAGCAAAACGTATGCGAGTCGTCTTGTTTGTTATCATTAATAAATATACAAAATAAACACCATCACATAGAATAATTAAGTATACGTTTAAATTAGGTAAATCAAGACAACATGATGATTGTAAAACATTTAAATTATACATGATTTCCCCCACTATAATGTATTTCACTGAAAAATATATTTTAATGAGTGTACTTGACATGATCAAATATAGATATGAAAAAATTGAGAGTCCATCGCTTAAATATAAAAAAATAGTTAATATTTGTAAATAAATTGTAAAGGTATGTTTCAATTGTAAGTTTTGATTGTAAAATACTTACTGAAAAATACATTTTTGAATAATAGTTGTAATTTCTATAAAATGAGTTTTTTTCTAATAAGGTAAAGGTGATGTTATTTACAGACAAACACATAAGGAACGCGATACAGAATAAATGTAAAACACCGGCAAGACATAACGCAGCTTGAAAAACATCCATACTTATAGCTTAATTAATGAAATAGCCTGCCCATGAACACAAGAATGACTACAAAACATTAAGTTGAGGCCCAAAAACTCTAATACAGTCATCATCCGAGCGCACCTGAAAAGCAGGTTGTCCGTCCGCCTGGCGGGCGAATATGCGGCCCCTTTTGGTCCACGAGTACAGCCACTGCAGCCGTCGACACTCTTCTCGGACGCGGTGAAAGAGCTGCCTGTTGTGGCGGGTCAAGCGCTCGTTGACGAATACCCGTGGGCCCGACGACGCCTGCTGTCCGGTGCGGCGCACGCGCGCGGCCTGCAGCAGCTCGTCGCGCAGCTGCCGGCGCGCCAGCCGCACCACCACGCGGCGCGCGCGGCCCCCCGCCTCCGCCGGCAGCGCACCCACGCGCTCCGCGAACACCACGTCCCGCTGCTCCAGCGTGACGCCCAGCCGTGCGGCCAGCACGGTCACCGCTTGGACGGTGCTCACTGCCTTGTCCTCAGCGAGCTGCCCAATCTCCAAATCAGTCAAGAGGGCCTCCTGGTCACGATCGTTGAGACCCTGCTTGAGCTCTGCGATGGTGCGTTCCAGCTCGGCCGTACTCTCCGACCCGGCGCCTGGTGGCCGCTGCTCCAGCACATCCAGCCGCTGCTCCACCACGCTTAGTCGCGCGGTTACGGCCTCGAAGGAGCTCCGCAACTGCGCCATCTCCTTTCTAAACGCGCGCATCTCGGCCATGCACTCAGCGAACTCCCGTCGAAAATCGCTAATGCTAGGATCTAGCGACTGGCTCGTGACGTCACTTTCATTGGGGGTGGAGACAGACTGCCCCTCGGCATCAGCCCCGCATATGTCCTTTACTGGCGTTTGGCTGTTGTCGCTCTTTCTTGCGGTTCGCTTGCAGTTGGGACAGACCCAATCTTTGCTAATTAGGGATTTATCCGGTAATGTGAGACAAGCCCTGTGGTATTTCATGGGGCAGACGCTACAGTTAGCGGCGCCCACTTGCGACAGAAACTTGCCACAGGCCCCACAGTGAAGCATGTTGTATTTTATATTGTTGCCCAGTAGTTTGAGCGACTGTCAGCAGATGGCGCCACTCGCGCGTCCAGCAATGCTCTGTAGCTCCGGTAGATCACGCTAGATGTCGCTGCCCAGCTGCCGCGCTGTGTTCCACTGTGATGTTTGTCGTTTATACGCCAGATGTCACTGAGTCCTTATAAAAGCGCCGATCAAAGTCTCGAGTAGGGAAAGAAAGAATTACCTACCCTCACCACTGCACAAAATCCGGTAACGACTGGACAAGCAAAGTGCCGTAAATCGATGAAGAACGTGAATAGCACTTGTTCCACAAAAACAGAGAGTCACTGACACTTGCTGAGTACGATACAAACAACCACGGCACAAAAACAAAGTTTAAAGTATTTTAAATAAACACGAAATCACGAGCGATATGTGTACAGTTTGACGTCTATGACGTACCCCCGAAGTAGAAGCACGACCCGAGGGTCGTCTCTAAATAAAATAATACCTCAATGACCAATGTGTGAGTCATAGCGGATCACTGAATGAATACTATCAACTACAGTCCAATTCAAATAGAATGGCGCCCGTGAAGTTAGTCTCAAGTCGCGTCGCACGCAGTAGCGAATTTTAGGTGTCACCCCCGCCCGCTAGCAGACCGCAACCCGCGGTGGCCCTCCCGCCGCTCGGCACCTGCGCACTGCGGCACTCGCAGCTAAATTCGCAACCGCCATCCTAATTGAATCAAACTGTACCAACCCTTCTTTTCCCTTGGGTATCGTAAAAGGCGACTAAGGAGAGCACATACATCCAACAGCATAAAGCGATGATGGGCTCACTACCGTTTGGGCTATGGCATAGAACTGCTTCTGCGGTCCTCATTGCTTAGTCTCTGACTAACCATTAAGGGGTAGTTCTTAGCAGGAATGTGAAGCGTCATGTCTGCTGGTTAGTTTTATTTTCTATAATTTGTGTTTTGTCGAATATTAATGTGAAAAATGGTGGATTATTTACTGTTAAGTGTCCGTGAACGTGCATGAGTGTTAGCAAATAAAACAAAACAGTGCAACATCACTTTTAAAATTCTCTCAAGAAGTCCGTGTGAGACCTCAATAAAGTCCCACAGCTTTATTGAGTCTCGAGGGGTTTGGGGGAAAATCATTTACCATTAAACGTTCATTATCACTCATTATCATCCACATATTGTAAAGAAAATAATAATTAATATTATATCATTACTTGACACTGGCTATATGTGCTGATCGCACGAAGCCATTATTTAAGAGAAAAAAAACCCATAAGGGATAATAGTCGTAAATCTACGTACGTATGTATGTATGTATGTATGTATGTATGACCGCAGTCCGTGGTTGCGCGTGACACCGAGGACATCACGCGCGCACCACCGTTCTTATACCGCTATGGAAGCGCAACGAGATAATGTCTCTACGTTCATACTTCACGTTCATGTTGATATCAAGACATCGTAACCAGTGGGATCTAATAATTCGTGTTCTGTACACTTATTGGAATAGCATTATCGTCCAATTGGGTCGGGAAAGGTTCGCGGCCGGCCTGCATATTTTAGCATGATTGTTAATAAGGGCTCCCGGAAAATACAAAGCAAACAAGATCTTATGCCAAATGCATTGTGTTCATAAGTTTGCCAAGTTATATACGAAGTGTAAGGAACTAAAACAGAAAGAATCTGGTTGTCACTACAAAATCGCTGTTTTTATAAAAAAGATGATTGTAGTTTAAGAGAAGTATGTTTTAAAATTACTTCTGTGAAATGATTGTGTCGTCGAAGAAGTACGGATTGAATCAACAAATCAAGAATCTTACAATATGAGCTTTGTATTTTTAATCACCTTTTTATGTACGTGCGTGCGTGTTCTGTGCGTTAGATAACTTTATAATAAATTTGACCAAAGCGATATTTTCCACTCACAGAAAGATTCCTTGTTGACTGTACACCAATTATTAAGGATGGGGCAAAACGTCGTTGGTATTATTTTTTATTGTTTTAAAGGGTCGGAGAACTTAGCATCCATGGTACCTCGTCAAATAAGAAAACCTTATCTTAAATATATAGACATAACATTGAATGTATAAAATAAGATATGAATTCATCAATTATTATTGCATCACAAATTTATGCGAATGCTTTATTTCAATAAATGTTTCATTTTTTAATTTCTTTCTGCCCTTTTTATAACTATCCAAAATAAACTAAATTAACGAAATTTTACACTGTATCTACACTATAGTCATGAAAAATTAATTATGTAAAGTAACGCTAAAAACGCGTAGATCCTTATAAATAAAGTGTTTCGGTTCAATGAAATGTTTGCCCAAATTATCCGTTATTCAAATTTACGATCTCGTAATGAATTGCTTATCAATTAGGAAAGGGATTTTGCTTAGTTCTATCCATCAACTTTGCCAAATGAAGAATTCTTCTCGGAGCAATCACTGAAATTATAGCTTCAGGACGATTCGCCACTGTCGGCTTAACCTTTACCTAGATAGTAGAATGTATATTGAGCCCACATTTTGAACTTTATAAGATTGAGATAAAGTCGAAAACCAATGAAAATTTCAACATGTTCTGCCTGTTAAAGGGTATAAGGTTTACCTCATACGTAAAACTTTCGAATGTCATCCAAACGTATTGTGATTTTCCACAGCTGTGTGCATTGCCTAAGTGTACGAGTGTTCAATCATAATTACATACATATAATCACGACTATTATCCCCCAAGGGTTAGTCAGAGACTAGGCAATGACTACAGCAAAATGCTCTGCCATAGTTCACTTTTCACTAAATAGTGACTGCACATGTGCTCAGCGTGACAGGTGGTGAGCCCATCTCCGCTCTATACTGCTGGATGTATGTGCAGTCTCCGTTAGTTGCTTTTTACGACACCCAAGGGAAGAGGAAGGTAGTATTCTTTCACCGCTACGCTACATGGTTCCTAGGTCGAAAAAGTCTTTTTTTTTATTTTTAGATGCTCTACCCGGGTTTGTGATTACCACCACTAAGGTAAGCAGTTTTAAATGGTGGTGGTTTTAATTAAACCAATAACTATCAATTGTACCGAGGACTTGATTTCAATAATAAAGATACATTTTCCCTGTTGGACAGCATACAGGCTGTAATTTACTTTACTTCAGAGCCATGAGTGCAGCTTCACCATCAGCCTATAAACATCCCACTGCTGGGCACAAGGCTCCCATGTGGACAACAGCACGTGATGATATTGAGCCATAACCCACCTTGCTGGCCCAATGCGGGTTGGGGGGTTTTAACGACTATCATCTTACGACAACAACTGGGACCAACGGCTTAACGTGCCTTCCGAATCACGGAGGAGCTCGAGATGTTTTCATTGGTCACCCATCAGGCGACCCGGCATTGCGAAAGTTGCTTAGCGGGCGAGATCGCAAGCCGAACGTGCTAGCCGCTGTGCCATTATGTTCCTTGTGTTAACTTAACAATGAATGCAGCTTACAGAAGGGGAGCTCCATTTTTTACTGTTCCTTGAGAGAAAGTTATCATTGTTAGTACTTTTCTCGGGAATATCTGTCAAAAAACAACAAAAATGTTAAAATATTTTCATTTAGTCGTAATAAAAGTATAATCTATTGATCTTTATAAGGTAACGACTAACACTCAACTAATTTGATACTATATTGATATGCAACTGTCGCGTAGCGGTAAAAGAATACTACCACCCCCTCACTTTCCTTGGCTGTCATAAAAGGCGACTAACGGACTAAAGACTGCACATACATCCAACAGCTTAGAGCGGCGGAGATGGGCTCACCACCTGTCACGCTAAACACATGTGCATTCGCTATTTGAGTGAAAAGTGGACTATGGCAGAGGATTGCTTTTGCTGTCCTCATTGTCTAGTCTCTGACTAACCCTTCGGGGACAGTCAAGGTTATATAAGATAAGATAAGATAAATATACTTTATTTTACACCACAAAAAAATCATTTTGACAAAAAATAAAATAATGACATATTAAGTTTACGTACAAAGGGCGGTTTTATCATTAAAAGTGATTTCTTCCAGACAACCTTTGGATGGACAAAAAAGATTTATTTATTAGACATATGTATTATACGAGTAAATGGTTTATTAAGCGCTGACCCTAAATACCAATTAATACAATATAATAATGGGAAAGGGTACAGTTTTGTTTCAGATTAATGGGAGCCTCCTGTCATTTCTCTCCCTTTGATAGTATCAATTTGTCATTCGTTGTATACGCAACCGCTTTCGTATAATTTGTGAAATATCTACAATTTCCTTCGCGTAATTTTCAGACATTCATTAATTGATTGATAGATTATTGCTTGTTCACGGGGTTGTATTGGTAGTTTGCCACTTAACATTCGAGACACACTGCTACCATATCGTTATTTAAGAAAAGCTTATAGGATTTCTGTTTATTTAAGTGCACTCTTTTTCTATTCATGTTATAATATTGTTTGTCCTTAATTAGTTATGCAAGTGTTTCTTGAATAAAATTTAATGTATAAGTTACCCTTCTTTATCCTCACGCCTCTGAGCCTCCGTTTGGTGTGGGTTGGGGAGAGTATTAAAATCACTTGACTACTATAAACAGCGCGGTGAGAACCTAATTCACATACACACACTCACACACCCATACTCACACACATACATACACACACCCACACACCCCCATACGTGCGCGCACACAGACACACATTTATGAAATTATTCTCATACTATCTCTTTCTCGCGCATGACTCGCCTAGGTTACAAGCACGAGTTTCTTTCGACACGATCGTATTTCTAATTCTTGCGCTATACTATACTAATGTACGATAATAGAAAGAACACAAGGCGGTAAAAACGATGAGCAGTAATTGCTATCGTTTTCTAGTATAAGATTCACGCACGGCGCGTAGTCGCTGACGTCTCCAGTCGTAGTCACTGCTACGACTAACTACTACGATTAAGGCTACAGTTCAGTAGCATAGTTGCTACGCCCCGGCCGCAAGCATAGTAAGTTGCTACGCTGTGTAGCGATATTTTCGATATTTCGGAAATATTTGGGAGTTGACGGGAATAGCGAATGCCGCTGAACTCTTTCGCCTTGTCAGAAACAATGCAGAGTTGACTGAAAACTTTCACTACTTGGAGAGGTACCCTATATAAGAAGAAGAAGTAGCGATATTATCAATCTCACACAAACAAACACTTTATAATACGAGAATGTAGATACGGCATACTTCGGAGAAATCGACTACTGTACAATGTCAACATAACAGAAGAATGAGTCAGCCTCAGCACGAAACAAAAGCCTGTACATAATTTCTTTGTTATCTTGTTCTTAATTATTAAAGACAACTTTACTTTAAACATAGTTCAAAAAGTTCCATTAGACAACTTTTTTCAAATAGTTGTCGAAAATATCCTAGTTTGAATATATCAATAACATTTAATACTCCACACTTCCGTATCCATAATTACTCCATTAACAAAAACTTACATTTCCCATTGTCGATTCGTTTCGAAAACTCGCGGAGTTTTTATTGAATTGAATATTGTAAATAAAATGCCTGATATCCCCTACAATTGAGGTTTCATTCGCATGCCTCACTTCCATTATAATGCCAGCGAACGGGGTTGTTCAAACCCATTTTCACGGCCTGTATTTTGAGAGCACTCGAAGCGATATATTTTGTATCTTTATTGCTCAATTTCTCGTCGCAATACCATAATTACTTTTTTTATTTGTTTACGCTCACACCAATAATCTAGAACAAGATAAGTTTTCTTATTAAAAGATAACTGATAAAAATTATACTTACATAAACATAGAAAAAACACCCAGACCCGAAATCAATCTAGAAAAACAGTTTTTCTCTAAATTGACATGACTGGGAATTCAATCCGGGACCTCAGAGATGGCGCGACGCCAGACCAGGCGTGCTAACTACTCGACCACTGAGGTCTTAAAAATAATGGTTGACTTGAAATGCAATTTGTCGAGGTGACTCTTGTTTTCTGGTTGCGATCATACAAGTATGCACCACCAATCGCGATCTTGTGACTACAGTAAAAATAGTTTTTTTTTTCTACAACGGGTAAGCGCTTGGCCTTCATCTCACCTGATGGTAAGTGACGATAAGGCAGAGAGTGGAAGCGCACTTCACCCGGAATCCTCAACCACTGAGGAAGTGGCTATCTTATCTCAATCTGCACGGAACACAACAATGCTAAACATCGTTGTTACGGCGACAGACTAAGATAAGATGGTGGTAGCTAACCAGGCGGACTTAACAGCCCTACCACCAACCAAACCGAGCACACAAAGATGTACCCCCCGCTAAGAATTGAACCCGGGACCTCTGGATCTGAAACCGGTGGCTTAACCACTAGACCACAGAGGCGTTTAAAATTGAGCTTCACCGTGCTTTGGAAAGTATATATGGTATGTACTTCTCAGTAGTAGTTTCATGCACATGTTTACACAGAATTCTATCGCCACGGCTTCACGGCGTCGGTTCGACGCGATTCTGTTTCGGCGTGCAGTGGTACTGGGGGTAGCGATGCGCATTTGTCTGGCTCAGACTATAGTTAGTTAGTTAGATTAGTTGTTAAGTCTTAACTACAAGATAGTTAACTGTTTATTTTTAATTATTATTAGTATTGACGTCAATAAGTTCCTGTAAATGTTTACATTTAATAAATAATCAGACTTTGACTTTGACTTTGCACCAGTACCATTATATCTTTAGTACATTAACGCTCAACCGCGTCGCGTAGCGGTGAAAGAATACTACCACCCCTCTCTTCCCTTGGGTGTCGTAAAAGGCCATTAACGGACTAAAGACTGCACATACTATCAACAGCATAGAGCGGTGATGGGCTCAGCACGTGTCACGCTGAGGACATGTGCAGTCGATATTTGGTGAAAAGTGGACTATGCCAGAGGACTGCTTTTGCGGTCCTCATTGCCTAGTCCCTGACTAACCCTTCGGGAATAATGGTCGTATTTGTATGTATGCATTAAAACTTCAGTACCATGTCATACCAACTAAGCCGTTTATACATAACTAGCCTAAATTGGATTTGAATTTATTTATTTATTTATTTATTAACATCAACAAGATTAACATCAAAATCATTTATAAGTACTTAAATAAAACAGTTAATCATTCCGAATGCAATCTTAATTAAAGATGTTAACGATAGGAATAAAAATAATCAAATACAATAAAAAAATAGAAAATTTGCAAATTTGTCCCGTATGATTTTGTAGAGAAATTAATACATTTTTTGGATAATTAAATTTTGAATAGCTTATAAAATGTCAAAAATACAATTAATATAAAAACAAACATTAAAACATCATTAAATAGAAAAATAGTATTACATAAAATGATAAAAATATTATGGAATTACGTTTGAAAATCGAGTGATAATTTTACATTCTTCTTAAAGCTAAACAAAGAATTAGAAAAAATGTCTACGTCAACTGGATCAGAAACCAGCGGTGGCAGCTTTCCGCTCAGAGGTCTAGCAGAATGCCTCCTCGTGATGTTTTTGTGCAAGCTATTATAGGCTATCATTGACGAGTTTTTTTCAATGAAATATGAACTTTTATCTTTTGGGATATATGAGGATCATTAATCGTTTTCGATTGGAGAAATTTGACGGTTTTGTATGGCGGAAATCGAACCACTCACCTCCCGCATTCCGGGCGGCTGCCTTAACCACTTGGCTACCGAGGTCTGGTTTTCACCCGTCGAAATTTGTCAGTCCTTGATGCTAATGTTTATGTCAACATTGCTTCATAAACATTGCTTCAAAAATTTAAAATTAATAAATTCTTCAAAAATCCGAAAGATTTCCGGAATGCGGAAGATGCGTGGTTCGATTCCGCCCGATGTTGTCGTCTTTTTTCAGTGTTTAAAAATTTACTTAAGTATATTTAAGCGTTAATAAAACGCTAAAAAATATTAAAAAAAAAATAGTTTTGTTTGGGTTGATCCGCAGACTTGTGAACAATAGCGAGTCCAAAACATTTTGTGGCTGTGGTGTGTGACCGAGCCCAAGTAACAAGGTTCTCCTGTAGTGCACAGTTTACAGGCTTACAGCACTAGTACCTCTCTTTTAGTGGTTTTAGGTTTTACTACCAAGCTTATAACAGGTTACACGGAGTTCGTTTGGGTTTATAGTACACCTGTTCTTATAATTTGACTTATAATCGTGTATAGAACGAAATTATAGGCGCAGTAAAAGCTAATATGGCCTATAAAAGAGTTGCATAGGTGTAAATACACTTGAGAAAACTTGTTTAAGTAAGTTAACTTATAATCGCCTACAAGAAGTAATTATAAATCAGCTATAAGTGCCATACGCCAGTTACAGTAATTTATAGACTTAGAACCATTTGCACTTGTTACTTGACCTTATAGGGGTGTATAAGTCAACTTTGTGTGCCAATTATAAGTGAATTAGTTCTACTGTGGTTTCTTCTAAGAGTAAGTGTACTTGGTATTATTGTGGACTCTCAAATGCTGTTATAGTCTTAGTTTCTATATAAAGGTTTCTTGTAAAACTATTAGTGTCCAAAGATATCTTCGTGAAGTCCATTTAAGAAGACAATTGCTTTTAATATTTATCGCATCTTCACGGCCATTTTGATTTCTTTTGAGTCGTTGGGTTTTTATTAAATTATTACAAAAATGGATATAAACAAATGGAAATATGACCATGATAGATCGATCAAAGTCACAACTAAAACATAAAAATAATAAACTCTCAGTTATTAAAATTAAGCATAAGACATTTGTATGCGGAACCCTAATTCGTCACAATATGGCGCGACAATGCTGTTAGGACTAATATTATTCTAAACACAACTTAGTAAATACGCCGTGTTCAAAAGGCGAACAAAAATTGAGATGTAAAACACAATATACTTCACCGAAAATACATACGCGTTTGCCGCGAAAACATGTATGCACGTTTAATATTACGTGCGAAATACTTGTTAATAAGTATATATATAAAATAGATGAAGTTAGCTTTTTTTTATTATTTTTCTCCACAACCGCACAACAAAACATCAATTCACAAATGTTTGAAGTAATATTAGAAGCGCGGAGTACGTTACAAGCCTGCCTGGTTCTATTAAATGCTTATAGTGAGCTTCGCGGGAGCAAATGGTTTTTCGGTGTCTAATTATAAGTGTATTATTGGTCTAACTGGTGCTCGCCAAGTCTACTATGAGTGTTTTATTAGCAAAAGTACGCGTATAAAATGGGCCCTTTTCCGTGGTTATAAACTTTTACTAGCCTGTTATAGACCTGACTCCGGAACCACTACAAGACCACATTTTGTTACTTGGGAGGTGATTGATTTATTGTTATTTTTAGTTAATGATGCTCTAAGCATCCGTACAAACAGACCAACTTTTTTTTGTTATGCTTATAAACAATAACCGAGTCGCGTAGCGGTGAAAGAATACTACCACCCCCTCTCTTCCCTTGGGTGTCGTAAAAGGCGACTAACGGACTAAAGACTCCACATACATCCAACGGGCATACATAGAGCGCACATACATAGAGCGGCGATGGACTCGCCATATGTCACGCTAAGCACATGTGCAGTCACTATTTGGTGAAAAGTGGACCTTTTTTTTAATAGCAGAAAGGCAAACGAGCAAGTGGGTCACCTGATGGAAAGTAATCACCGCCACCCATGGACACCCGCAAAACCAGAGGAATCGCAGACGCGTTGCCGGCCTTTAAGGAAGGAATAGGTTCGTTTCTTGGAGATCCCTAAGTCGTAACGGTCCGGAAATAACTAATATAACTGATAACGGACTATGGCAGAGGACTGCATTTGCGGTCCTCATTGAATAGTCTCAACTAACCCTTCGGGGGTAATAGTCGTCATTATATGTATGTATGTATGTATGTATGTATGTATGTATGTATGTATGTATGTATGAATGTTATAAACAATAATATTGTGATTTTTTTGTTTATTTAAAGGAAAAAACTGTTCTGTGTTCTAATATATGAAAAGCTTGGCCCAAAACCTACCACTCTGTTCCAATACTGGTTAGAGGTTTTACTTACGTAAAGCTACATATTATGTTTTAAACAAAGTTAGTTTAATTTTATACCATATTATTAAACACTTAAAATGTTTATACAACTCGCGTATTCCAAACTAAACTTTCATTACAGAATTATGACGTATTTAGTTTAATCCAAAAACAGCGAATGGTTTACCACTTTGAAGTCTTCAAAGGGAAATTAACAACTGTGCAAGCATACTTCGTCAACGCTTGTCTCGGGCGGTTTAGCATCCGAAACTGTTTTGCACGGTACTACTGACTGTCAAGCGCGGATATGACAGTATTAGCGGTATTCAATGATGGCAGCTTGGATTTTTAGAACGCAAATAAGCCGCAACGCATTTATATGCAATTATAATTAAATTAATTATTACCGTATCGCGTAGAGGTGAAAGAATACTACTACCACCCCAGTAGTATTCTTTCACCGTCATGCGACACGGTTAATGTGTAGCAAATTATTTTTTTTATAAGTACCAGCTGCCCTCCCGCGACACCATCCGCGAGAACATCCTGTATATCGTACCAAATTTCCAATAAAATTATTTCACACAAACATTTCGGCAATTGATTTAATTATTAATATAGATATGGCTGACGAGCTCAATGGCGCAGCGGCTAGCGAGTTCGGCTTGCGATCTTGCCCGTTAAGCAACTTTTTCAATGCCGGGTCGCCTGATGGGTGACCATAAAAAAAAATTTAAAAAAACATCTCGAGCTCCTCCGTGCTTCGGAAGGCACGTTAAGACGTTTGCCCGGTTATTGTCGTAAGATGGCAGTCGTTAAAACCCACCAACCGGCATTGGGCCAGCGTGGTGGGTTATGGCCCAATACCCCCACGTGCTATTGTCCACGTGGGAGGCCTGTCCCAGCAGTGGGACGCTTATAGGCTGATGATGATAGATATGGCTGATGATGTGGAACTCTAGTTTTCTATGATAGAGTACTGGAGACTTTAGAGGTGGAGGGTCAGAGGGGTGAATCACACAAAAGTTACCATCTGCGTCTAGCCGGGCGCAGTGGTATAGTAAGATTTAAGCAGAAAAAAAAATCCTTTGTGTCTTTTGTCATTATATTAAAAAGTATTTCGTTGACCTCCGTGGTTGAGTCGTTAGCACGCAATTTAACTAAAATAAAATAACTTTTACTAAAACAACTGTTATTTTTCTTTTGTTTTCTATCTTTAAAAAGTATGTATTAGTATAGTTTATCCAATATCACGTTAACCATTTCAAATCAAGTTTAATTAGATGGAAAGTTTTTTATACCATATTAATTTATACAATGTCACAAGAAAAAACACCGGATACCTGAAGAAAATTGTAAAAACAAATTTGATTTTAACTTGTGTACATTTTCAACTTCAGCTGAGACAGTTCCTTTGATCCTGAAAAAATAAAAGTATCTTGTTGGTCTTTAATCAAGTTAATCTCAAGGTCTCAAGGAAATTGAAATGAGGCTGAAGCTTAAGTAATTTGTAAAATAAAACCCAGGAACTTTATTAAGACTCATCTGCCTTTACCCGTGTCTCCCTGGAACGTTGGATCTCACTAATGTCATACTACGATCCGCCCCCGATTTACTTTGAGTTCTGTAGAAAAATGAGAAAAAAATACGAATGTTTTTCTAAGTTTTTCGATTTATAATAAAATTGCTGATGGAGTTGGAGTACGTTGGAGCTCACTAATGTCATACTACGATCCGCCAATTTACTTTGATTTCAGTGGAAATTAAAAAATAATGTTTTCCGAATGTTTTTTTTTTACTTTTTTATATAAAATATAATTGCTGAGTCCTGTGATTTGTTAATACGTGAGTTGTAGTTCGCTATTAAGTATACGAATTAAGTCACCAAAGACCACAGCCGCGATCACTTAGGCATCTTCGCCAAAACGTCGGGTACTTAAAATGATATGCCTAAAATGCAACGAGTTATTTAACTTAATGAAATGCGAAAGTTTCAAATTGTACATAAATTCAAATTCATTTATTTTTCTATAACGTCGTAGATAATCTGAAGGTACAGTTATCTTTTGTCAGTTAGCTTTTTGGCAAAGCCTGTTTCAATGTTTCTTAAAAAGTACATAAAGAAGTATAGTAGCCCTCATAATAATTATAATGGTGATAAAAAAGACTAATAGTTACTAGAAACATCCTTTCGAGTCTATATTATCTCCACATAAAAAACATATTAGAACATAAAATACTGTTAATACCTATCTAAACTTACAATGGTATTATATTTTTTTCACGATAATGTATTTCATTGACTTTCATACCCGCACATTATTAACATTAATTAGATAAACATTGTTTTCCAAACCTAATTAGGGCTCGAATTTAAAATTTACGTGAAACGAAAATACAAACAATCGGTATGCCATGAAAATAATTTCGAAGTAACGGACGTCGAGAATTCCCTAAATTGACGTCCGAACGGGTGGTAACATTTTTTACAACTGAATTGGCGTGAAAACAAAGGCCTATGTAAAATCAGTTTTATAATAGATCACGAAAGGTCACGGGTTCGAGTCTTTTCCAAGTCCTTTTTTCAATGTAAAATTTACTTTAGATTAAAATATCAAGCATTAATTATATAGTTCTATAAAGCTTATAACTCAAAATAATTAACAACTATGAACCAATTACACATCGCACACCACATTCAATTCATTAATTAAATTGGTTGAGCAAAACAAACTTTACTCACTTCGACTCCTTCAATTAGAGCTGAAAGTCATATATGTGGGTAGTTTGTCGATCAATATCTGTTAGTGAATAAAAAGTCACGCAAAGAAACAGAGACATTACTTAATTAAATAATTGGGATATATAAAGTCTGGAAACTTTCTTTCATAATTAATCAAACTTTCCAATATAGTTTTTACGGTGGGCACTGTTCTATGCACAATAATTTTCTAAGATTATTTTTAATATTAGTGTTTTGTATTAATTACGATAACAGCGTTGCGCAACCTTTATTTCTATTATGGAGCCGATAATTCTAATTGTTGTTCTCTCTCTCGAAAGTCTGACAACTCAATTGCCGAATAGTTTGGTGTAACAGATACAAAGTTTGGGAATGCTGTCGGGAACAAGAGTTTAGTCATCCGCCATGTGCCAGTGTCTTACTAATACTACCAGCGAACTTTCGTCAAGGGTAATTTGAGGGAGACGTTTGACGCAGATTGTTCCTTCCTAATACTCAGGTTTGTAAGATTGTTTGCGGAGGGAGGCTTACGCTACCCTTGCTGAGTTTCTTGCCGGTTTTTCTCTGTATAAGATAAAACTCACACGATATAAAACTTACGAAGTCCGATGCAGTGAAATTCATAAGAGCTCAATGATTTTATAGAGATTTCTTTCTTATTTTTTTCTGGAGCCTGAAGCCTCTTGAAGCTGGAATAAGTCAGCCTTCTTGTGGCAGTGTCATAATGGCCGACAAAGAGGTGAAGAATTTAAGAAAATAACGAATCAGGGACCTCTGGTAGCCATTGAGTTTTTACGTAAAGTAATCGAAATATGATTGTTTTGTGACCACACCTCTCCATGAGATGTTATCCATAAAAAAAAAAACCTCTGCCCAGCATTGGAATGTTTATAGGCTGATGATGATAATGATGATGAACAACATGTTAAAGGTCACATACTTTAATACATAAACAGGTACACGTATACGCGTACTTCATACACGTCTCAAACAATCTGCTAATTATCTTTCCACCCACTGACTCAGATAAATTTTTTTTTTTTATCATTAGGCGATATGACTAGCAACAACCTACAAAACCCAATATATTTTTATTTTAATAAACCAAAACGTTTGTATTGGAACTGAAAAAATAACTTTGAAAAAAGACTAGCTTTTTGCCTAAGTAAATAATTCAATAGCGTACTGAAGAAGTACTTGAAACAATCAAACCTATGTTTTGATTGCTTAGTTGTTGAAAGATAGGTCGGAACGGCGAAAGGTGCCTTTTGTCAAGAGCTATTTCCAGTTTTGAAACAAAGTGAATAACTAATTGTATGTAATGTATCAGATCGTTTGACGTCAGACGCCGGAGTTATTTTCAAGAGCGAAATCTAAAAATAAACAGCACCGAACTTTGTACATACGCCCACAGAACAGTCTATCCAAAACTGTCAAATTTCGACAATCAATGTTGATTCTTATACCCTAGTGACAAAGTTCAAAATGTATTGAAGACATTTGACATTTTGTGGTAGGTTGTAGTACTGGCGTCTGTACGTCTAATCTGACGTGACAGCTGGGCGGACTGATAGATGGACGAAGCATCAATCCTGTTGGTACCTACGGTTTGTGTGGTGGCCATTTTTTTCTTAGAACTGTGTTTTCTTTACTCAAGTGTATGTGTACAGGCGCTATTCATCAACATTGACCTTTGGGGAAGACGAGTAGAAAAATTGTAGTGGAATAGAAATTTTGTTTAAATGCAAAATTTAAAGATAACTCTATATAAGTAGACTAATTTTAGATAAGCAAAAAACATGATAGTGCTTGAAATATACGAATGCATCTGATGGGACTCGAACCCTCGGCCTTTCACGATCTGGGCATCTTGCAACAAAACCTCTTTTTTCCCAACGAATTTATATCCGTGTCGCGTACATAGCGGTGAAAGAATACTACCACCCCCTCTCTTCTCTTGGGTGTCGTAAAAGGCGACTAACGGACTAAGGGTGCACATATATATCCAACAGCATAAAGCGGCGATGGGCTCACTACCTGTCACGTTAAGCATATGTGCAGTCGCTATTTGGAGAAAAGTGGACTATGGCAGAGGACCGCTTTTGCTGTCCTTATTGCATAGTCTCCGACTAACCCTTCGGGGATAATAGTCGTGATTATATGATTGTATTTATGTAATGATATTTTTTTTTATTGTGGTACGCCATATTGGCTTCACTCTGCCTGATGAAAAGCAGCCAGTGAAGCCCAAGAAGTGAAAGCGTTCATCACAGCGCTACCACGCTATGCCGAACGCTCTCACTATGGTGGCCTGCATAAATGCTTTTTTACGCCCCGCTTAAATAACCCGGGAGAGAAAGAGGAAGGAAACACGTGTGCGGGAAGCGCATTCCACATACGGGCAGTTCGGCAAAAGAACGATTGTCCAAACTTTTTGGTACGTGTCTTGATGGTCAGCACGGTATGAGGGTGGCTTTTTAGACCCGCACGCGTCGATCTGGAAAGGAAAGGAAAGGGAAGGATGAGGTCAAAGAGCTCCTCAGAGCATTTACCGTGGTAAAGGCGGTAGAATGCACTAAGGGAAGCAATGTCCCTACGTAGCTGTAACAGCTCCAGACTGGTCATAACGTCATCGTTACCGATAATACAGACAGCACGTCTTTACAACCTGTCAAGAGCTTCGAGCAAGTACTTGGCGGATCCGTCCCAAAGATGAGAGCAATACTCCACGCAAGAGCGCACCTGAGTCTTATACAAAAGACAACGTTGCTCCGGCGTGAAGAACCGCTTCACTTTGTTCAGGATTCCGAGTTTACGTGAGGCTATGGTTATAATGCTCTCAATATAGCTCTTCGGGTTGAGGTCACTGTGTATGTCCATACCTAAGAGACTGAGACCAGTCTGGATGGGTAATAGGTTGCTCTGGAAGGAGGGTTGGGGGAGAAATGCAGACTTTTTAGCAGTGACAGCGCAGACCTGTGTTTTTTTGGCATTGAACTGGACCAGGTTATCAGAGCCCCATTTATAAATGCGGTCTAACTCCTCGTATAGCTTAATGACAATCTTCCGTCTCGACTCCACTACATCGGTCTGCTTTGCCGCAGGGTGACCCAAATAACGCCGATGTACTGTACTGTCGTCTGCATAGCAATGAATGTTACCCAAGGATAACATATCATTGATATGCAGAAGGAACAGCGTGGGCGATATTATAGAACCCTGTGGCACTCCGGCGTTCACCTGCAGAAACTGTGAGGCACTGCTTTCGCAGAGTACGCGAATGCTGCGCTCATACAGGAACCCGGCGACCCAATCGCATAGGCGAGGTGGCAAGCCGTATGACGAAAGCTTGGAGAGAAGCGAACGATGCCAAACTCGATCGAAAGCCTTGGAGATGTCCAGGCCAACAGCCAGTGCTTCTCCGTGCTTGTCCATTGCTTCACCTCACAGGTGTGTTATGAACGCCAGGAAATCACCCGTTGATCGTTTCGGTCTGAACTCGTATTGTCGATCATGAATCAGGGAGTGATCTTCTAGGTAGCAAATGAGTTGCCTGTTTATGATTCGCTCAAAAACCTTGCAAAGGACAGAGGTGACAGCAATAGGTCGATAGTTGGCTGGGTCAGACCTATCCCCTTTTTTGGGGACCTGCTGGACGTTCGCCTTTCTCCAAGCCTCCGGCACAATTCCAGTAGAGTAAGAGAGGTGGTATAGGCGTGTCAGTACTGGAGACAACTCGGGTGCACATTTTTTAAGGACGACTGCCGGTATACCGTCAGGACCGCTAGCCTTCAGCACATCAAGTGACTGCAGCACGGCACGGACGTCACGTTGTCTGATTTGGACGTCAAGCATTGCGGAACCACAGTGAGGGATGGTAGGTGGTTCCGCGCCGCAGTCATCGAAACGCGAATTCGCCGCAAAGAGCTTCGCTAAGAGGTTAGCCTTGTCTAGCGGCCGATGGGCCAACGAGCCATCAGGGTACCGCAGTGGGGGCAGAGAAGGCGCGCAAAAGTTGGCTTGCACCGCTTTGGCCAGTCGCCAATAACTTCGGCTACCCGTTGGGTGCGACAACAGCTCTTGGCCAACGCGAGCAACGCGCTGGGCATTCGCTCTCGAGAGAGCTCTTGTAACGGTACAGAATGAATGGTATCCGTCCGTTAGTAAGGAATGCATGGGAGTAGCACTAAAATAAATATTAATGCGTAGCACCATTAATAATAAGCATGAAAAGGGAATAATAAACTAGTTCAGAATAATGGTCAGTGGTCTAGCGCTTTATCTTTAGTTTGAATTTCGCGGGGACTGCTCTGTGTGCTCCTTGCGACATAGGCGCCGTCTAGCGTGAGTTATTTACTTGAGCTTCGTGTTAGGTTGGCAACGGGCCTTATCTTTATTTTGAATTTCGCGGGGACTGCTCTGTGTGGCCTTGTGACATAGGCGTAGGTTGGCAAGCCGGTAGACATACGGGCGGGCGCCACCTATGGTCGGAATACGGAACTTTTTATAATTTCACAAAATACAGGATTATTGGCTTAAGTGGATGATTATTGAGAGGGAATTGTTAATAGAAGGCTACATTTAGATATTCAACGATGAAATATTGGCTGTCGGACGAGATTTGGTTAGATTATGGAAAAATTTTAGAATTGCGCGGCGAAAGCGGCAATGAGCGAGCGAGAGGTTGAGAAAAAGACAGAAAGAGAGGTCGGATGATAGCTCCACGTGGCGCGACGCGAAGGCGGGGGGGCATCGGGGAAACGGCTAGTGATTGGTTGAAGGGAAGAAAAGCGGACTCGCGCGGGGAAATGTCTAGGCGCGCGTGGCGGGAAAGTTAAGATGCTTGGGAAAAATTAGCGGACATTCAATTTTGGGACATCGGCGGTGCGGTCCAACTTAAGAGTGCGGTACTACTCATACGGGGAAAATAGTGTCCGAGCTTTGATAGTGCGCTAAGTGATATTCGAGCTGCGATATTAATTAAGATTTGTGAAATTGAAAGTGATTAATAAAGTAAAACTATTGCGGTCGCAACTCGAATCCGTTAACGGAATGAAGTATTCTGGGGTACATCGGCGGAAACGAATCACGGTGGCAACAAAAACCTATGTACCTTTCAACAGACTTCGGTCTGGATGATCTTTGATTGTATTTAATAAGATCGGCGTTTTACATCATTACGCTAAACAATACACTATCTTCGACGGAGTAATGGGGGAGAGACAGTTGTCTCCCTAGTGAAAGTTGAAGATAGGTCAGACACCATTTAGCTGGAGGTAGACACGTATGACCCAGTCCAATCTCGAGTCTACCTCCGTACATACAGTGCAGTGATAGGAAAATAACACACTGAGTATACTGGCTCGACTGATAGAACATTTAGGAGTTAGTTGCTTTCAGGGGCAATGCGACTCTCACCACACACCACGAATTTAAATTAAATGAGGCTTGGCCTAGTTTGCAAGGTACACAAAAGGGACTGTTAGTTCGACAAAATATAGGCATTTTCAAGTGAGGAAAGTTGTAGGAATCTATAGGTAGGCGGATATATATATATGGTTAGTTATTAATTCAGACTAATAAGGTAGGGATAATTAAGTTACGGCGCTAAATAAAATTATGATGAAGTGATGTGGGTCCTAGCTAGGCAAGTAATCTGTTACCGCAGGCCGGTAAAATTCTAATTGTTTTCCTAAAGTTGTTACCAATTAATTATTCATTTTAAATAATTAATAGAAGCATGATAATATCGTACCATCATTACTTTGGAATACCTAAAAGTCTAGACTGGTTTCCTATTACAAGAAAAATACTAAAAAGTTATAGCAAATAAGCTTAGTCGTACTGTGATGTTTGATTTCTAATGCTGAAATGACCAAACAGGCATTTTTTAGCTTTCCCTGAGGTACAATACGGCCTTAAATAGCTACACTCTTCAAAGTATTAAAAAATTATACATCCGATACCTATTGGTAAAATATAAGCTGAAACTGAACAACTAAAACCAGTTTAGAACCTAGGTTAATTCGTTGAAGGAAGACATTGCAAGCTATGAGCTTCTAATAATCTGAAACATAGAAATAATTGATTGATAACAACCAGCTAATTAGCCTGACAATGGTCTACTAATACCATTTGAATAGACCTCTTAAGATATGTAAGTACTTACTTCTAATAATATGAAACATAGAAATATTTGATGGGAACAATCTAATCAATCAGACTAATACCTAGTACAGTCTAATTTATACTTATTAAAGTGAGTAAAAGATAACTTCTAAATGTAATTTATTTAATGATTAACAGTGATAATTAACTACCTAATTTACTACCTACTAAAGGTATATTGACTATGATTTAGTAGTCTATCAAATTAACCACTCAGTCTGAGAGACAGAGGGTGGAAGTTAATGGAAAAATAATTAACTTTAGTTCTCTTCCTAAAAGTCAGGGATGTTGAATGAATTAAACATCTTTCAATAAACTCGAGATGTAATTACACTTTATAAGATCTGTATAATGAACACTAAGAGTAACCCAAAGTAATTTACTTCAAATGATAGTATTCTATTTCAGTTCACTTCCTAAAGTCAAGGATATTGAATGAATTAAACATCCTTTAATAAACTTAAGATGTGATAATCTGCCAATGCAGCCAATCCAATGTAGTTATATTGGAACTTTATAAGACCTGTATAATAAATACTAGGAGTAAATAAAAGTAATTTTACCTGTATTAATAGCATTCTACTTTAGCCACCGCCTGAAGTGGCGTTTGATTAAATTATCCACCCTTTACGGAACTGAATATAAGTTATTGCATTGAATAATTAAGTTCTTAATGTGAAAAGGATATTTGGATGATAGCAAGCCTTGAGATAAACTCTATTGATTTATGTGGAATAATAAGAATTTAAATTGCTAACACATAGTTCATAATGTAAAATGAAATTAGATTTTGAGAGGAGATGTAAATTCTCAGTTTGAAAGAATTAAAGCTACAAGCTAATAATTAATGTTAAAGCCAAAGTGGACGGGGCCATAATTAAACAATGAGATGTAATGGCACGCTATGGAGCGGCGGTTGGAGCTCATAAACTTCCACAAGACTCTTATATTTCCACAAGACTTTTAAATTGCACAAGACTCTTATATTTCCACAAGACTTTTATATTTCCACAAGACTCTTATATTTCCACAAGACTCTTATAATTCCACAAGACCTATATGTAAATTGCACCAGGCTTCTTATGTATCATGCTACTGATAATAAATAATAATACCTACAAGCTAAGCTATCATCTGATTACCTTTGAGTGGTTACAAATCTTCCCCGCAGCTGCAGTGAAGGATTTAGGTCACAGTTCAGACGGAGTCATTGCTAGGCTACACATATCTATGTTATGATCTATAGACTGGTAGGTAATTAGGTCAGGAGTAAATAATTTAACACAGGGATAAGCCAATTACTAAACTTTCACGAAAGAACTTGAGTTACTTAAATGCGGTTAACAACGGAGGGTTCACTAGACGATCTGGCCAAAATAGTAGTTATTATAATATTACATTGCTTGACTGAAATTCACTGCAAATAGAATTAAGCTATGCTAAGGTTCCATCTTCATACAAACGCTACACACTCTACAAAACTCCAGACACAACCATTAGATTGTAGATAAATTAGGTTAATTAGTTTTAAGAATTAGATAATAATTTAAGTTAAGGTAAAGCGGCGAGGATGTGTGTATGTATTATAAGCTAGCTAGGCATATAGGTGTGAAAGGCATTAGATTTAGGTTTAGATTTAGGGGTAGCAATTAATATAGAGGGGGGGGAGGTTACAATTTGGTAAGCCATGACCAGGATCAGAAAGTTAAGTTATAAATTATCATTAATATAGTTGTATTGGATTTCAGTCAAGCGGTAATACTTTAATTTAGAAGTGGGATTTTTCCCACAAATTGTTGTCGTGTTGCGATGCGTGAGTTTAGAATTGGCTTAATAGGGAATAATTCAATGAAGATTAATTAATTCAGAGATATTGAAGAATTATAATTTGACACTTTTCACAATAAACGTTGTTATCTTCTAAAGTTGATTCATACACTTTGTATTACGGGCTCTTGATAGTGGGTGAATTATAATTTGACACTTTTCACAATAAACGTTGTTATCTTCTAAAGTTGATTCATACACTTTGTATTACGGGTTCGACCAATATTGTAGACAGTCGCAATGAGAGCTGGAGCAAAATTTTGTTGTACGAAATCTGTAACAAAAAGATTCTCAGGTTAGGTTAAAGGTCAAAGGAGATAAAACTATAAAACAATAATGTAATGAGTATTATTTGAAATACAATACCTTTCAGTTATTATCTTTTCCTTCTTTATTTAATGGTGGATTTCGCCAGCATCAGGTACCGTGCGGCTGTTAGACGTTGTTGTTTTCCCAAAGTATCATAAGTGCACGAAGTACATAGATATAGTTATTATCCGGGGGTCTGGAGTATTAAATTTTAAAATTGTTGAGTTATCTGTGAATACTGAAACCTTTAGTAATTGTTTCCTTGAATACTGAAACCAGGTATCCAATTTTTGTTGTTGACGTTAGGAGCTATGGTAACTGTAGTTTTGTTTCTATTCCTGGTGATAGATTTCATATAGGCATAGGCAACTGGTTCATACAGCCTTGTGTTGAGTTATTTTTAGGATCGTAAAAAGTCGATAGGGTGACATAGTTCAACATTTATTGATTTAGAAAGATTTGTAGAATAGGGGGCGGTTTAATTATTATTGCTGTCGGATGGAAAGGCAAGGGGGCGAGATTGGACAGAATTAACCAACTAAGTTATTGCAGGATTCAATTTATATTATAGGACGGCGATATGCTGTACAATATTATAAAGTTATGACGCTAACAGCATAATATAAAACTAATAATAATTATATTTTGACTAATAATCGTTGAGCGATTGCGGTTTTTAGTTGATGTGCTATTCTACGTATTATAATTTATTTTGTTGGTTATGTTAGAAAAAATATAATAATGTACTTGAGTCTCACGTCTGAAATCCATAGAGTAGTTTTAGGCTAGTCAGGGACTATTAAATCATTTGTCTATGGTTGGACCATAGACATATGATTTAGCTAGACCATAAACAATCTAGAATTAGGAATGATTATAAAACATGACGTCATAAAACCAATCGGAGAGGAAACTTCCTTAACGCGTAATCATATGATTTTGTTATAGCAAGCGGAATCACCTGTTATTTTCCATACCTGTTATTTTTAATACCTGCGATTTTTACATTGAAAGAGATTTTCCTAATACTTATCACGTAGTAGATTAGAATGCAATGACATTGTGGTGGAATTATTATTATGTGACATGTAGATGGGGACAATTGCTCTGCACAAGGAAAATGCCGCTTCATTTAGTTAGTTCGCTAAAATCCTAGGAAAAGTAACATAAAATAGTATTACGGTTCAAAATACACGCGTTGATGAGGAATCGCGATTATAAGTAATAACAAGTAGCAGGGATGTCATGTAGGGGATAGAATCATATGACTATTCATTGCTAGTAGGAATTTTGGGTTAAAAGCAACGTAGTTTGGGATGCATAATATAAACGGATAAATACGTCTAGTAGGCGATAAAAGTCGTTACCGTCTGGAAACAACTATCTAATATCTACTCTGTTGTGGGGAGGTTACCTATTAGCGAGGCTAGATGGCGTTGGATTACCAATAAAAGATTTTATTTTGGATGATGGTAAAAGGGTGCGGTCTAATAATAATATGTATAATTGAAATACTCTTGCAGCGTTGTGAGTAGTCGTTACCGGTAATCGTCGCTTCTTACCGTATAGTTGAAATCGTGTTAAATAGTTAATTATGAAGGTTTATAAAGGATTATTATTAGCTTAAGATGAGGTTAATGTACGCAGAGGTAAAGCTCGCTGGGCATAGCTTACTATACCTACTTAACTAATATTATCAGTTGTGAGTTACCTAGAAATATCTAAGTCGGGAGAGCGGTGAAAAGAAAAGACCTTACTACATGACTAATTAGTTAGGATAGGTAGAGATAGATAAATCATTAAATTCACTGGGTTGGATTAGCCTATTAAGAAGAGTATCTTGCACAATTGTCTATCTCCGTTGAACGATTAAGATGTTGAAAAAAAAAAAAAAAAATGATATTACTAGTTAAGTGTTGTGTGAGAAAGTGTAGGAAGTATACTAGTGGTAGCATAGCACAGAATAGGGAGTAGTGAGTTTATTCTACTACAAAATATTATATATATTTTATAAATCACATCCAATCAGTACTTGTTACAATACTCAATTACAGTACACAAAGCAAAACATAATCACCCATTTTACAGACAAAAACATTGAATCGGATGCTTGACCGCGTCTACATAAGCCAGCAGCTTTGCTTGTGGGTAAATCGAAAGAGGCACTTGTATAAGAGGCTGGTACTGACTAATCGGGTAGTGCCGAAGGAGAATATTCTGACGCGTATCCCAGACGCTAGCTTTGGTTAGTTGATGGTTCTTCTAGGGCAACCCTGCCGACTTACTAGGGATCATTGACTAGTCGAAGTTTGATTCTACACACACACGACACTAAAATATTATATTTATAATTATCTTAGAGCCGGCTTTAATTATATTTAATTGAGGAACGGTAGAAATTATATATGCTGAAGAGATGTTAGTAGGAATACGATAGGCGGATTAGTAGAAAAAAAAAAAAATGCTTCTCGAGGATACCTAAACGGATGATGGATAATTGTGGAAGGTGGATATTAATTGAGCTTGGGAGCAAAATAGGGGTCGAAAGAAAAATACAATAGTAAAGAAAGAATAATAAATCGAAAGAAAAAATAATAGTAGAAAAAAAAAATAGTTGACTGGCTTGAAGTCGAGATTTAACTGCAAAATTAACGAGTTATAGCACTGTTACGCTATAGGGATAATAATAGCGTATGTTATCACATCAATTATAAAGGCGAGTTGCGGACGGATGTCACGTCATAATCATTAGTTAAATCGTTTTATCATTTTAAAAGTTAACACCAGCTACTTATAAAACAGTGATCGATTTTATATACCACAATTTTAAGTTGTAGGATAAATTTAAACTCATAGTCCGCAGAAACATTCAAGCCGGAAATAAAGCGATGATATTGCGAGCTGAGAATAAATTTCTTAGTGTAAAATTTATTAATAAGTAAATCTCTGATATTGCGTTATCGAGATTACAATACAAAATCAACTATCCCAATTCGAATCATACAAAGTAATTATTTAGATGTTATCTCGCGTCGACAGGTACAAAATTTAATTTAGATGGGTAAAGAAATTAGAACTGAAATGGGTTTCGGATGTGTGACGTTCTTAGGATACGTACTGTTTAGTAGCATAATTTAAATTTAATAAAATCGGCCGAATTAGACATAATTCGTTTTGCGGATATATATATTTAATCGAGATTATTGTGGAGGTAGCCATAGTTCAAAGTTTACTAAACCCGACCTAGAGTCATAGCCTATCTTTATATGTCAGAAGGAAATAATAAATTTATAAGTAGTAGATTTTAAAGTCAATAGTAAATTTATTTTCCCGAGGTGCGACCTGAAACCTAGTTCGCACTAGGCCATTCAAATACTTTAACGGGTAATGTTGATTATATTAAATAAAGATGTTCGGGATTTATAATAATATTCTAATACTGCTATATTAAAATTGTTATTATGAAATTAAATAGGTTTGCTTAACAATTGGCAAATAATTATTAACTCAAGAATTTGTTTAGTATAAAGTAAATGTCTACAGGTTTAGAAATGATAGGACGAACGAAACGCGTTTTTGACTTGTGGGAAGGTCAGCGCGGACTGTCACAGCGGAATGATCTTGTTGGTTATTGATTAGAATTGCTAGAATTCTTAAATAATCTAGATTATTGGCATCTAATATGTACGTGATATAATTGTAGATGATTAAAATTAGTGCTAAGGTAGGTTATTGTCGAAGTTATGGCACAACCTTAAAATTGTTAGTTATTGTGAACTGCATGTTGCATCTAGATTGTTTTATACAAACTAATTAATTGACAGTTTTCACATATGTAGGCCGGGACATTGAGTTGATGAAATAGTGTTATCAAAATCATTCATCACGGAAAGATAAAGATATTTTATTTGCAAGTGTGAATACAAAAGTTTACTTCGGTTAGTATTATTCTGTTCTATACTAGTTTTGTGGTAGCGTTTTACCTAGGGTTGTTCTAAATTATAAGTAATTAATTGTTAATTGTCTGTTGTTGTCTTCTACGTTAGAGAAGGAACGGAGAAAGATAAGGGGGACTCATTTTGTTATAGTCAGCTGTATGATAGATAATCCTCCTAGTAAATATTTCTTGTGATTGCGGTAGCAACATAGAGTGTTTATAGGATGTTTTGTTCATTAACTAATTATCTTCACCGCAGCTGTGGATAGGGATGGCTAAAGTATGTGAACAGGGGTGGAGAAGATAGGTCATTATAAATTAAAATAAATACTTGAATTGCAATATGCCTGACTAAATAGTGCGAAGAGATGGAGTAACTATGTTAGAGAAATTCTCTATTGCATAATATTCGAACTTTTGACATTTTCAATTGTAACTTTAGAATTTTGATTAGAGTATTTAACTAAGCGGGTCCAACGAAGAAGGCATGCTGAAAGCGAGGTCTTTGGTCGTCTATGCACACAATAAAATTATAGATGACACAAGGGAGCATTCTTAATTGGCACTGTTAAATTAGTAAAAGTAGCTTGTTTAGGGTGTTCGAATATTTTTAGTCGCACTGGGCACAAATAGAACTTAGTTAAGCGTGTAGGGTTTATTTTGATTTACCTGGTGAAGTAATTGAATCGAAGTTTCGGAACTGTGCTGTAGAAGTGGGAATTACTCAGCACACAATAAAATTAAGTGGTTTCCATTTAGCTTCATTTCCTAAACTAGCCTTTCTTAAAGTTGCGGAAATTCTGCTGTAAGGTGGTTCCTTTGGGGGCGTCTTGTGAAGTCTAAATCAGGACAATTATACTTGACTAACCTATAGAGAGATAATGTCTTAGGCTGCAGAAACAGAGGCCATTGATGGCATTTCATTTTGGCGTGGTCAGGGGATCTCGTGTTGCTGGGGAATTTTACCATCTGGACGGAAGGCTGAAAAGTAAAGTAGAATGCATAATGAGTAACCAATTAGAGTTACAAACATTCGGGAGATTACCATCTTAATAATGTGTCTTGTGCGAGTATAAAATTAAAAACATCTAATAAAAAAATAAAAAAATAAAAAGAAACTAGCACTATTGAATCACGCAGTTTGGAATTCAGTAAATACGAGAAAGAACTCACGATATTAATTACCATGAATACTAAAACTAAGTGTCACCTTCAGTGGCTTATTATTTACCGATTTGATCGTTATTAGTTATATAAAAGGTAGGAAGTTAAGTAGAGTTGTGGGGGCGGATAAGATAGTTACCGGTCTGTTTATTTTAATAGGAAAATGATATTTTTCAAAGGTATAGGAAAGTAAGGGGATATTGACGTATTATATATTAGCAAATGAGACTAAATGTTGTCTTTCGTGCATAGTAATAACTAGGGATGAGACATAGTTACTAGATAGGTTTTGGCATAAGTATTTGCTTATACGTATAAGCTCAGTACTTGTCAATTAGTATACAATGTCCAACGCGTACCGGGGTATTAACAAGTACTTATCGATGACGCATACATTGACAGTTAGATATACATAGCACACAAACTTCTAATAGATCTGAACTACGGGGTAGCTAGTTCAAAACTCAAGGACGTGTTTCGAGATGCGTACCCCCTTAGAGTGAATGAGTTTTTCCTAGGTATTTACGATCGACAACCTTATTGTAAGGCGTTAAGACCTCTATTTGTATGCACGGTGAGTGGGTGTCACTGCGTACCGGACAGAAGCGAGTCTAGTATTCTATCTCGGTTATTTGCAGGATTAGACATTAGATGTATCTCATCTAAAATAAAGTTATAACTCTTGGGCGATGATGGTATGCCTAATGGTTTTGGTTGTTATGGGGGGGTTTGGTTAAGATTTCTTATCCGCGGAGAGGAAAATAGGTTTCGGTTGAAAGAAGTAGCTAATTAGGGATTGTGGAGGACGCGGGTTCGATCCCTGCCTGAGGTAGACAATTGTTCCGACGTTTCGTTAGCTTAGGTAATTATATAAGTTAAGATGAGATTGGTAGCGTTGAAATATGAAGGAAAGTTTTAATTCAAATTATTAATTATTATTCATTAGCCTAGTTGGAACTAAAACCATGACGCGAAGTGGTTGGTGCTTCACCCACGAAAGATCCCAGGTTCGATCCCTAGGTTGCAACATTTAGATGCGAAATAAGTTGTAAGAAAAGACGTAAGTTAAAAGAAGGCCATGATGACAGATGTACTTGAAATTATTCTAGGAGAATAATTTAAAGAATAGAATAATTGAATGGTTCGGAAGATGTTATAAACTTACGTCGGAATCGTCATAGAGTTGAAGAGTTTTCGCTAGGGGGCGTTACTAGACAGCGCAAGAGACTGTTATATTGATTTAAATTATATTAAGATTTGTTGTTATGATGGTAAACAAAAGGCAAATCATTATTCGGAGGTTGTGTATGATTAGAGACATGGTAGATGCCTAAGTTATTGGGAAATATTTACCGAGACTAAGTTTACTGGGATTTCGTTTCGAACACGAGAACTGGGTATGCGATTATGATTTTGTGTCAGTTGAATAGAATGAGGGGTGTGGGCTATTTTGCAATAAGAAAGCTTATGGAGGAAGGAGTCATTAGGGATTTGGGGAGGAACTATAAATAGTAGGAATATCTTTGAGGGCTAGGATGACAATGAGGTTGGCAAGGAAGGAGGTGCTATTTTGTACTTAATTAAGTACAGGGTTTAGATATAATTCGCCGCAGATAAGAGTGGTACTTTATCTGCTTAAATTCTATCGGGGGCGGCTGTAACGGTACAGAATGAATGGTATCCGTCCGTTAGTAAGGAATGCATGGGAGTAGCACTAAAATAAATATTAATGCGTAGCACCATTAATAATAAGCATGAAAAGGGAATAATAAACTAGTTCAGAATAATGGTCAGTGGTCTAGCGCTTTATCTTTAGTTTGAATTTCGCGGGGACTGCTCTGTGTGCTCCTTGCGACATAGGCGCCGTCTAGCGTGAGTTATTTACTTGAGCTTCGTGTTAGGTTGGCAACGGGCCTTATCTTTATTTTGAATTTCGCGGGGACTGCTCTGTGTGGCCTTGTGACATAGGCGTAGGTTGGCAAGCCGGTAGACATACGGGCGGGCGCCACCTATGGTCGGAATACGGAACTTTTTATAATTTCACAAAATACAGGATTATTGGCTTAAGTGGATGATTATTGAGAGGGAATTGTTAATAGAAGGCTACATTTAGATATTCAACGATGAAATATTGGCTGTCGGACGAGATTTGGTTAGATTATGGAAAAATTTTAGAATTGCGCGGCGAAAGCGGCAATGAGCGAGCGAGAGGTTGAGAAAAAGACAGAAAGAGAGGTCGGATGATAGCTCCACGTGGCGCGACGCGAAGGCGGGGGGGCATCGGGGAAACGGCTAGTGATTGGTTGAAGGGAAGAAAAGCGGACTCGCGCGGGGAAATGTCTAGGCGCGCGTGGCGGGAAAGTTAAGATGCTTGGGAAAAATTAGCGGACATTCAATTTTGGGACATCGGCGGTGCGGTCCAACTTAAGAGTGCGGTACTACTCATACGGGGAAAATAGTGTCCGAGCTTTGATAGTGCGCTAAGTGATATTCGAGCTGCGATATTAATTAAGATTTGTGAAATTGAAAGTAATTAATAAAGTAAAACTATTGCGGTCGCAACTCGAATCCGTTAACGGAATGAAGTATTCTGGGGTACATCGGCGGAAACGAATCACGGTGGCAACAAAAACCTATGTACCTTTCAACAGACTTCGGTCTGGATGATCTTTGATTGTATTTAATAAGATCGGCGTTTTACATCATTACGCTAAACAATACACTATCTTCGACGGAGTAATGGGGGAGAGACAGTTGTCTCCCTAGTGAAAGTTGAAGATAGGTCAGACACCATTTAGCTGGAGGTAGACACGTATGACCCAGTCCAATCTCGAGTCTACCTCCGTACATACAGTGTAGTGATAGGAAAATAACACACTGAGTATACTGGCTCGACTGATAGAACATTTAGGAGTTAGTTGCTTTCAGGGGCAATGCGACTCTCACCACACACCACGAATTTAAATTAAATGAGGCTTGGCCTAGTTTGCAAGGTACACAAAAGGGACTGTTAGTTCGACAAAATATAGGCATTTTCAAGTGAGGAAAGTTGTAGGAATCTATAGGTAGGCGGATATATATATATGGTTAGTTATTAATTCAGACTAATAAGGTAGGGATAATTAAGTTACGGCGCTAAATAAAATTATGATGAAGTGATGTGGGTCCTAGCTAGGCAAGTAATCTGTTACCGCAGGCCGGTAAAATTCTAATTGTTTTCCTAAAGTTGTTACCAATTAATTATTCATTTTAAATAATTAATAGAAGCATGATAATATCGTACCATCATTACTTTGGAATACCTAAAAGTCTAGACTGGTTTCCTATTACAAGAAAAATACTAAAAAGTTATAGCAAATAAGCTTAGTCGTACTGTGATGTTTGATTTCTAATGCTGAAATGACCAAACAGGCATTTTTTAGCTTTCCCTGAGGTACAATACGGCCTTAAATAGCTACACTCTTCAAAGTATTAAAAAATTATACATCCGATACCTATTGGTAAAATATAAGCTGAAACTGAACAACTAAAACCAGTTTAGAACCTAGGTTAATTCGTTGAAGGAAGACATTGCAAGCTATGAGCTTCTAATAATCTGAAACATAGAAATAATTGATTGATAACAACCAGCTAATTAGCCTGACAATGGTCTACTAATACCATTTGAATAGACCTCTTAAGATATGTAAGTACTTACTTCTAATAATATGAAACATAGAAATATTTGATGGGAACAATCTAATCAATCAGACTAATACCTAGTACAGTCTAATTTATACTTATTAAAGTGAGTAAAAGATAACTTCTAAATGTAATTTATTTAATGATTAACAGTGATAATTAACTACCTAATTTACTACCTACTAAAGGTATATTGACTATGATTTAGTAGTCTATCAAATTAACCACTCAGTCTGAGAGACAGAGGGTGGAAGTTAATGGAAAAATAATTAACTTTAGTTCTCTTCCTAAAAGTCAGGGATGTTGAATGAATTAAACATCTTTCAATAAACTCGAGATGTAATTACACTTTATAAGATCTGTATAATGAACACTAAGAGTAACCCAAAGTAATTTACTTCAAATGATAGTATTCTATTTCAGTTCACTTCCTAAAGTCAAGGATATTGAATGAATTAAACATCCTTTAATAAACTTAAGATGTGATAATCTGCCAATGCAGCCAATCCAATGTAGTTATATTGGAACTTTATAAGACCTGTATAATAAATACTAGGAGTAAATAAAAGTAATTTTACCTGTATTAATAGCATTCTACTTTAGCCACCGCCTGAAGTGGCGTTTGATTAAATTATCCACCCTTTACGGAACTGAATATAAGTTATTGCATTGAATAATTAAGTTCTTAATGTGAAAAGGATATTTGGATGATAGCAAGCCTTGAGATAAACTCTATTGATTTATGTGGAATAATAAGAATTTAAATTGCTAACACATAGTTCATAATGTAAAATGAAATTAGATTTTGAGAGGAGATGTAAATTCTCAGTTTGAAAGAATTAAAGCTACAAGCTAATAATTAATGTTAAAGCCAAAGTGGACGGGGCCATAATTAAACAATGAGATGTAATGGCACGCTATGGAGCGGCGGTTGGAGCTCATAAACTTCCACAAGACTCTTATATTTCCACAAGACTTTTAAATTGCACAAGACTCTTATATTTCCACAAGACTTTTATATTTCCACAAGACTCTTATATTTCCACAAGACTCTTATAATTCCACAAGACCTATATGTAAATTGCACCAGGCTTCTTATGTATCATGCTACTGATAATAAATAATAATACCTACAAGCTAAGCTATCATCTGATTACCTTTGAGTGGTTACAAATCTTCCCCGCAGCTGCAGTGAAGGATTTAGGTCACAGTTCAGACGGAGTCATTGCTAGGCTACACATATCTATGTTATGATCTATAGACTGGTAGGTAATTAGGTCAGGAGTAAATAATTTAACACAGGGATAAGCCAATTACTAAACTTTCACGAAAGAACTTGAGTTACTTAAATGCGGTTAACAACGGAGGGTTCACTAGACGATCTGGCCAAAATAGTAGTTATTATAATATTACATTGCTTGACTGAAATTCACTGCAAATAGAATTAAGCTATGCTAAGGTTCCATCTTCATACAAACGCTACACACTCTACAAAACTCCAGACACAACCATTAGATTGTAGATAAATTAGGTTAATTAGTTTTAAGAATTAGATAATAATTTAAGTTAAGGTAAAGCGGCGAGGATGTGTGTATGTATTATAAGCTAGCTAGGCATATAGGTGTGAAAGGCATTAGATTTAGGTTTAGATTTAGGGGTAGCAATTAATATAGAGGGGGGGGAGGTTACACTCTCTTGCAGACTTTGGTAGCCTTGTTGAAGACTACCTTGAGGGAAGAGATGTTACGATCGTTGAGCGTGCGAGCGCATTCGCGATTGAACCAAGGGCGCGCCTTACTTCCGCTGACGACATCAGTGTAGGGAATGTAATATTCCATCCCCAACATGATCTCGCCAGCGACAGCAGAGGCATTATCCGATGGGTCCCTACCCACAAAGCAGCGCTGGCCCCACGGGATGGACGCAAAATAGTCGCGCGTACCATCCCAATCTGCCGACGAGTAGTGCCATAAACGCCGTTTAGACTCCACTGAGGGAGAGCTTTTACGGCGCAGTACGGTGGCACCAACCAGGCAATGGTCAGAAGTGCCCAACGGAGCACTTATCGACACTCTGTACCCGGCTGTTCGACTCGTCACCAGTAAGTCTAGCAGGAAAGGCGCTTGACCCGATATATCTGGAATCCTGGTGGGCTGGAGAACCAGTTGAGTCAGATCATGCGTGGGCAGTTCGGCCTGCGTGATCTGTTTTGGAAGAGCCCAACCAGGTCTTATGGTGGGCATTAAAATCTCCCAAAAGTACCACATCGGCAGACGGAAACCGCTCCTGTACGTCGTCAACTGCTTGGCTCAGATAGTCGAATAACCGAGTTGTCTCATGGTCTCCGGAGTGGGAACGGTACAGGCAAGCGTAGACATGGCTCTCGGAACCAAGATCCACGTGTACCCATAGGATGGGGAAGGAGGAGTCCTCCAAGCAGCGCAAACGTCGACAGCAAACGTCCGTCCTGACGAAAAGGCATACTCCGGCTTTCGCGAGGAAGCATTCCTCAAGCACGTAGCCGGGGTAGTGCAGATATGCAATGTCGGCAGGACGGCGGATCTGTGTCTCCGTCAGAAAGTGCAATGCAGGTCGGGCCGTCTCAAGGTGTTGGTGGACGGCGTTGAGGTTTGAATGGAGTCCACGGATGTTAGTGAACTCCACCTCAAAAAGCTACTTGGTGGTGGGGAAGTGGGATGCCGCTGTCTGACCTGCATTGTTTTTAGGCACTGACATGTTGGTTGGATGGGGGCGTGAGTAAAAGGAGATGCTGTGGCGGCAAGGGGGAAAAGACAAAGTGTGGGAGACTAACATGAACTGGTGCATGTAGTTGTTTGGTAAGACGTTAATCGACCCGTCGGACGGAAGGGCCCCCGTACCTCCCCTGAAAGTAGTCGCCGGGTCCCACCAATCCGGTCACCAACCGGCACGACGAGCCACTTCGGGATTATGCGCGGCCTGGTGGAGCAGCCTCCTAGGGTGGTTAGCCCTAGTTGGGCTCCTGTACTATGCCGCGGGCGGCCAGCGGCACCACCGTTTCTACTGGTCTCCCTGGCCGGCGAATCGACCCAAGTCAACCGAACAATGCGTCCACAAACACTCCCACCGGACCTTGACCCTGCCGCCACCGCACCTCCCCAAGCTCCGGTATTACGGCCCTGAACCCTGAACGCGTCCTGTGTCGAGCACCGAACACTTGGCGGGTTTTACGAGTCCGCATGGTAGTAGCGCCGGACGAGCAAAGCTTTTCCACCAGCAAAATCCCTTTAGTCGCCTCTTACGACACCCGCTAAGATACAGGGGAGGGGGTGGTGCAATTCTGACCCGGCACCACACGGGGAAAAATATGATATGTAATGAAAGTGGAAGCGCGCTTCACCTGGAATCCTCAACCACTAAGGAACTGGCTATCTTCTCTAAGCTGTCGGAACAAAACAATGCTATTAATATTTTTGTTACAGCTCCAGACTTTAGGTAAGACGGTGGTAGCTAGCCAAGCGGACTTAACACGCCCTACCACCATCCAAACCAAGTACACAAAGATGTTCTTCTCGCTCCGAATCGAACCCGAGACATTCTGTTCTTAGACCGGTGGCTTAGACACTAAACTACAGATGCCGCTAAGCTCTATAAGATTGATTTAAAAAAGTTATGTATTACATAACCACTGTCAATGATTTAATTCAACGACTCCCTTCAACCACCAATTATAACGTAATTGTATTAAAATAAATAGCGCCTGTATTAATCAAGAATCGTATAGATCTCTATTAGTCAAAGAGACTTTAGAGTTGCTTTAATAATCCCAGAGATTGACAAACAAAACAAATTCTACCTTGCAGTGATAATTGAGTGTAGACTGAACGCTATCTGTCAAGACAAAGATTGATCTTACCCCTTTCGCAAGTACATTAACGCCCAAACACAAATATAGAGAGATTAGATTAAGGGCTGAGACCTGCGATCAACAAGTCCCCGTTGACCCAAAGTCCTATCATACAAACTATCGACGCCAAGAACTTCAACAGAGTTCCCAATGAACCCTCTTGATAATATCTAGTTCATACTAAGAAAGTTATTTAGTATCGTCAATGGAATACTAAGGAATGAAGAATAAATTCGTAAAAAAATTAAGGTACGTCATAGATAAGAAATAATAATGTTACGTAACCACCAATGAACCTGAGCACAATTAGATTATAGAAGAGCACTGTGTGTAATGAATAGATTGAAGTAGATATACCCTTTATGGCACATATACAAGAATAGAATAGTAAAATTCTTCACATAGGCGATCAGAAAACAATGAGAATAGTTTTCATTATTATTCTTCTTAAAGTTCTCAGATAACTAACTGACTAAGCTGGCGCAATGACTCAAAGTGAGTCTTGGCCTCCAATAATATAAGCCTTAATCAGAGTCTGTCTTTCACTTAATTTAATTATCTAATAACAATGTCTTTATGTATATCATTATTAATATATTATCAACCTGATCAACATTGTGCTGACCGCGCTTGCACTGTTTCCGAGAGTTAGTTTAACATTAATTTACGTTAGTAGTTGACAGTTATTTCATTATTTTAGATGGCGTATAACGCAAACATGCTATGAAATTCATACCTTTACAAATATGCGTCAACCCGTGACCACGGCCGGTGTAACTCGGCTACTCGGTTGAAACGACGAGAATTTCAAAAGGTATGCGGAAGTTAGGTGGACATAAACTAACTTTCAATTGCTGCGGTGAGGCAAAGTCTATTCAACAGATACGATACTAAATTTAACTCGATGTGGCGTATTAAACAAAGTTGAGTGCTAAACTATCAAAACTTATAAGCTGAATTTCATGCATATGCAACGCTTGATGCGCCGCCACGAAGCATTAATTGCTACCGGTAAGTAATTAGCTACTCAGTTGGTTTTTTGACGTGACAACGTCTTAAATTAGGTTGCGGCTGGGAGTCACTTATGAAAAAGTGTAACGCTCGGTAACGTTACGATGAGTCACCGAACGAGAGAGAGGCCCGCCGAATGCCTTGCGTCTCTCTCCCACTCAACTATGATCGGTCTGCATATTTGTTTTAAATATAATTCTTTTTATAAATAAATGTTTTAAATTGTTACTATTATTTCATCCTTCTTCCTACTATACGAATGAATATTCACATTAAAATTATTTTACCACTCAAAGTCGTTGTCACGTAAAACTTTCGCCCGTATACCGACTTTACAGGCAACCAATTTTTTTTATTTGGATTGATCGATATAATACATATTTTTTTATCATCCTCATGGACTACGGAACTTGGTGAGATCGGGCCACAACTCACCGCGCTTGCACAATGCAGGTTGGTGGGTTTTAACGACTACCATCTTTCAACAACAACGTGGACTCTACACTGTCGGTTGGTAAGTCCATAAGACCTTATACTAAAAAGAACTGACAAGAAATTCAGCAAGAGCCCATTTTCTTTCTACTGCTTATTATGGTACTTGACTGGGTTTCAGAAATCAAAGCTCAAGATCCCTGTCAAGGCAGCCAATATTGTCGGATGCGAACCGAGAAGTGGGTTAATGAGATCACATCGAACCTCGAATGCGTCAGAGCGAGCAACATAATCATAATTTGGCCCCAGACGGATTCTTTGAAGAGTTCATTTTATCAGGTAATGTTGGTCGTATAAAAATATAGTTTTGTAATAATAGACTCCATGTGACCAACAGACCCTGGAAAGGGTTCGCAACGTCAGGACTAAAATCAAAACCCTAAAATGTAACAAACGCGAGTTAGATTCGAAAAAAGTGTTTCATAATAGACTACGGTAAAATTCCGGAATCCGGTAATTTTAACAAAATATTTTTATTTATTACCATTTTTATTACATTTATTACAACGCCTCGGTGGACGAGTGAAGAAGCGCTCGGCTCAATATCTGGAGGTTCAATATCACAGGTGTGCAAAGTGTGTTTTCGGCACAGAAATATATCAATTCTGTGGTTTTCGGTTATTTCGATGCTAAGCCCAGGTTTGTGATCACCTACCCGCCTATGGCAAGCGTAGTTATGAAGCACACAATTAATTGGCTATTTGACAGAGTTGTAACAATAAAATAAAATGACAATAACAATGAAATATGTCGAATATGGTAGTTTATAATCCAATAGTTTCTTTTATTAAGATAATTTCTAATCATATTTTATTTTTACAAAATAAATTTGCGATTTTTCATCCGTGGATTACAAGACCCGAAACACGGGCGGCCATGATTGAGCTTCGTGTGATGTCACATTTCACAAAATAAACAAAAACTATCAGTCAGATATTGTTTTTTGAGGTTAAAACGAGCACTACACATTGAAATGAAACACTTTTTTACGGACTAACTCGCGTTTATTTTACTATTTACATCGTTTTTTATATTATACTGAAGTTTCGAACCCTTTACAGGGTCCGTGGTCACAGGGAGACTATCTATAGACTGGGAGACTATATATATAACTATCTGTCAAGTTTCGATAAAGGATAATTAGTAATAGCGTCCCCAACATTTAAGTTCGTTGTAGCATTATGAACATTACTGATATTTATTGTACTGATGAATACCTTCTTTTTTTGTATGACGACCTGCCGAAATTCCCTTGGCGAAAAAAGATATTCACGGTCAAAGATTTAAGTTTTCCTACAGTTTTTAATACCGGTTCAAGTCAATAGTTGCTTTTATATTATACATCCATATCTAAACACTATTTTACACTAAAGAAAAGCAAATAAAATCATAGCATTTCATAATGCTACAATCATAAAAAAATTTGGGGATGGGTCTCGAACAAAATTACTCATTATCCTTTGTGTTTATTGTAGTGTGACGTCACAGGGCTTAATGTCACGTGACCAACCGTTTTCGCACGAAATTTGAAAAGAATGAAGAGAAATATGTTTTTTTCTATATAGCTTTTTATCTAAATTATTGTAGGGGGAATAAAACAAGCGTTTGTAATTTTTAAAATAGTTTTCCGAAAACTGTCATGTAGCCAATTGTAGCGATGACTTGACTTCAATGATGGAGACCTTTGCCCTGCGGGACATACTGTGGGTATACAGGCTGTAATTGAATCTTTTACTTTACTTATTAATATAACTGAAGTCTCTTCCACTAACACAATTTCAATGCTTCTCCAATAAAAGAATTCGCTAGCACAGAAATAAATCATCTTGATTAACGTTTCGACATATAACGAGATTTCCGTTCAATCGGTTTATGGATCAACCAGTCCTAACTCAGTTTTAAACCTCCCCGTTTACCCGGTTACGCCCCCCGTTATAATAGCAATCTGTCAGAGTAAATGAAGAGGCGTCAGAATAATTCATCACTTCTTCAGTCGCTCAGTTTAAAATATTGTTTGTCTATTACAGATTAATGAGAGGTTTGATTGAGCGTGATTTAATAGGGGCGGTGTGCGATACGTTTATATCTCTGAATTTCTCAAATCTAATACGTTGGACACGTAATTTAAATTATCTTCTACGTATATTTATTTAAAAAAAATATAATGATGTTCCTTGGTAAGCACATCATTTGACAAGCTGAACAGATTTTGATGAAGTTATCTACTTAGACAGAGACTATTACCCAGACTAGGACATACTAATAATTTTATTAAAGAATATTTACACTTGTAAACATTCATTTGACTTTTTTGTTTCAGCCTGTGAGCCACGGCATTATGCAATTCGGCCAAGCCGCAGAGTTCTTTAAAATGTATACTTAGTATACTTATACTAAGAAGATTAGGTAAAACGACGCAAAAAATATAAATGAGGTTTTTAAGATTTGTTTAGAAGATAGATACGTATAATTCATCCATAATGACAAGTCTTTTGCTATTCATGAAGATGGCCTCTGCTTAGCTATCAAGCTTAGACTGTTTTATCGACGGAGAGATCATATTGTTAGCGTAAATCCACTCAAACTTCAGGTCCCGTTTTGCAATACACACGTGGGCTGTGTAGGAAAGTAATTTTCATAAACGCAAGTCTATATATTAGTGTATAATTTACGAATACATCACACTAATTGTCTTGCAGACAATATGGTTAAAATAATGTAAATGTAGTATTTTTATTAAACGGTTTTATTTAACTTGTCCTGTTTGTTGTTGTTGGGTCAAATTTAGTACTTAAAATTTTGCACCCTTCCTGTTGACCGAGTGATCTGAAATTTACTAAAACTAAAATAAAATCGTAATAAAATCGTGGGGTGCGTGAAATTTCTGTCAACAGGCAACCGATCATATCAATATAAATGTTGATTACACATTTATACAGATTATGCTACGCCCCACGATTTTATTTTTCGTCAAGATCATTGCCCTAGTGTGATGAGGAAAGTTGTGACCATGGTGCCTAGGACCTTTTTTATTATTTTGTAGCTTTAGTACATTTATCAACATCATTATTGTCTTTCTTTTCAATAAAACCTTTTAGTTAAAAATTTATTTTACCATTGAAAATGGTTATCAGATGCAAATCGCCTGAGACGTATTTTTGGCCATAGCTCTGAGGATCTTAAGAAGATCCAGATGGGAATAGTACCAAGAGTTGAGGAATTTATCGAGACACGTGTTAGCGTTTAAATTTTGGAAATCAGCAGGTGACTTTTTTGAAATTTTGAAAAATGAAAAAGAAATCGGGATTTTGTGGGGGGTGTTTGTTTATTAAATTGTAAATACATTGACAAAAAAGTCCTAGGGTATTAGTTTAGCTACAAAATGGAGAAAAAATTTTGAAAATCGGTTAATAATTGTGACCTGCAGGTAGTCCCTTTAGAATTGCAGAAAAACGGGTATTTCCGTTTAAACTAATAAGTAATGTAGCTCTAGTTTCTATGATTATTGACCGATCGTCATGGTAATAGTTTTAAAAGATGCGGATGCAAGCGAGAAGTGCAATCGAGTTGTAGTTTGGAAAATCAAATCAATAGGTTGTAAAAGAAAACAGAATGTTATTCTTTGTGTTGTGCAGTGTTATACATTTGTATGTTTATAATTCGATTTATAAGTAATGTAGTTGTGTAATTTCAGGGAAGATATAGGGAAAAACAAGCGTGGTGTCCCACAGGGTACAATACTGGAGCCAATATTATTTGTATTGTATATAAATGACATATTGCAAGCGACAAAACATAAATATATATTATACGCGGATGACATATCGAGAATTGTTACAACTAATAAAATTTTAATAAAATCATAAGTTTGACATTAATACAACTTCAGAAAATATTATTAATTGGCTTGAACTTAATAATCTAAAAATAAATTTAAATAAATCTAATTATATTCAATTTAATAAATCAAAACACACTAAATACAATTATAATCTAGACATCACAAAAATTAAAATAAAAAATAATACATAAATCTAATGACAACAAAAAACACATATTTTTAGACAACTTTCTTAATTTTACGCATGAAACAATAATTCTTACATGAAAATATTTGTATTGATATTCCGCAGGGCACCCCTTCTTTAAAAAGTAAATTTTAATTTTTCACAAGCGCGGTGATGGTTTGCACATTTCGCAGAATAAAAACATTGCTCTTATAAAATTTAGTAATTATAAATAAGTAAGTATATATTCAAAGCAGAATTGTTTTATTATTTTTATTATTCTCTAACCATCGTTAAATACCTTGATATTTGACGTGACATTTAACAATCGTTCGTATTACCTTCATAAAATTTATTCTACGATTAAATTTTACCTGACTTTGTAACAATCGGCCTTTAATTAATATGGTTAAGTATAAATTAGTAGTGTGAACATTGTTATTATCTTTGTTCTTTATACTATATTACTAAAATTAAAAATTGAATTGATTTTTTAATTATAATTTAACCATAATTATCTACTTACTTAAAACATCTATTAACTTGAAATTTTGGAAAATACTTTCTTAGATTATATATTTGAATGATTAATTTTAGTTTCATTTTATGTTTTCACAATAAATTTCACAAGGATAGCAATATTTTTTTTTTATCTAAAGTAAATCAAGTTAACCAATTTGCTTTTGAAAGTAGAATTTTATTAAAGGATTTGGTTAAGATACAGCAATAATTAAACCAAAAAGGGTAAAATTTACTAATATTATTTTTGTCTATATGACTGTTACATTAATTGAGAGTATTTTGTGTTAAGTGCAATTAAGGTATAGAACGCATTTACATTTATTTTTAATGTAAGAGACATGCTATTTCGGAATCCATAAAGATACTCTTAAAGTAAGTGAAATAAAAAGTGAAAAAAATACAAGCGACAAATAAAATTTGTTTTTTGCTTCTCCTGAAAAGTAGACCTTTGTCCCTTACATTAATTCATATTTCCATAATCGAATTTTAGGGAAGTATATACCAAATAAAATTCTTATTATTCAACTTGTAATGTGATAGTTTTGTATTACTTTATAATGCTCCGATTCATGCGAGGACTGCGAACTCTGTAATTTTTTTGTAAATTCTGATTTTTGACAAATTATGTACTTATTACATTTTTTTTGGATCCCGAATTTTTACGTCTTATACAATGTAATAGGGGTGGTACTTCTAACCTGTTAAAGCTAAGTACTACATCTAATTTCATCAACAAAAAAAATTATATGGACATAAAAGAAGTGATTTTAAATCACAAAATAATTAAGTAATGATTTTTTTTCTCACCAAAATAATCTCAAACATACGAAATAAAGTAATTTATTAGTTAGCCAGTGTCATTAGCTACCGTTTGCCATGTTTCTCCAACGTATGAAACCTTTGATATCGCATAAAGTAAAAATGGTCATAAATTATAGGGGGAGGGGGTAGGACTCCCCATATTTTTTTTTTGTCGATTAATTTAGATGTAGTAGGTACTTAGCCTTAACGGGTTAGAAGTACCACCCCTATCACATTGTATTTTCCTTTTCTTTAAAAATAATTGTAAATTAAAATAATCATTTGAAATTGTTTGTTATTATCGCATAACAATTGATAAAATGATATCTAACGACTAATATAATGATATATATGTATATAACTAATTTCCAGGACTATTTAAATTTTAACCGATAGATTAAATAAAATCCCACACTAAAGACCGAGTTTTGTCGGAAGGAATGGAACATAAATGAATGACTTAATACCAACGCAGATGTTTCACAAAAGGTAAATCTTAGAATACAAATAGTGTCCGACTAATGCGATCCATTGTCGGGCAAAAATGACGCATTCTAATGGTTCGGCGTAGAAAAGCCGGTAAGAATGTCAATCGGTTTGTAGGAACAAAAATTCGGTCTTGTGCGAGCTAACTTATCATTCGTTTCATTGCTAATGAGAATGCTTATCCAACATTTAAATCATTCATATTTTCAACGCTTTCGGCTTAATTGGAGGCTGTTTTTTCAAAGATAACACCTCAGAGCCCTTATCGGTGTGCATTAAGCCGAATAAATTGATTGGAGATGCCTATCGACCACGCTTTCAATTATATCATCTGCAAAAATGCTTGGAATATTATGGCCGTGTAAAATTAAACGTTACGTTTTTTTTTGTGGAAAAATGGCGGGTTGGTATTTTCAACCATACATCGTATGTACGTTACGTATCGTACGTTCCATTCAACGTAGTGTTATCAACTAATTCCTCGTAAATTGAGCTTTCCAATTGGTCCGTTTTGCGATCAATGTCGGCCAAGCATTTGAAACGCTATCATTCGTACGATATTTATCTCTTTCTATTCCGTACTTTTCTCTATTTGTTGAACTATTAACAAAATATTTTAAAAAATAAAAAAATATTTTAAATTAAATTAAATCGAATTTTCACGCTAATAGATATAATTAAACAAAAATTCGTTTCTGGTTTTGTTGTACTCAAACAGTCCTATTAAAATTAATCAACATATTCCTCTGAAACATGCTGCCTCACGAAATCAGGATGGTTACGAGTCGTGACGCTTTCAAAAAGAAAGTTCGCATACTCCTTTCTAATAGAACCATGGCAGAATCATCTCTATATCTATATTATGTAGTGTATGTAGGTATGTGTATATCTTGGTAAAAGTGTATATTTATTATACCGCCACTTAACCCGTGACGAATTTCCAAAAAAAATCTTTCATAAAAACCTTGTCCTGACAAATACAAACACACCAAAAAACAATTATCCAATTACATTTTTAATAATTTCCAGGACTATTTAAATTTTAACAGATAGATTAAATAAAATCCCACACTAAAGACCGAGTTTTGTCGGAAGGAATGGAACATAAATGAATGACTTAATACCAACGCAGATGTTTCACAAAAGGTAAATCTTAGAATAAAAATAGTGTCCGACTAATGCGATCCATTGTCGGGCAAAAATGACGCATTCTAATGGTTCGGCGTAGAAAAGCCGGTAAGAATGTCAATCGGTTTGTAGGAACAAAAATTCGGTCTTGTGCGAGCTAACTTATCATTCGTTTCATTGCTAATGAGAATGCTTATCCAACATTTAAATCATTCATATTTTCAACGCTTTCGGCTTAATTGGAGGCTGTTTCTTCAAAGATAACACCTCAGAGCCCTTATCGGTGTGCATTAAGCCGAATAAATTGATTGGAGATGCCTATCGACCACGCTTTCAATTATATCATCTGCAAAAATGCTTGGAATATTATGGCCGTGTAAAATTAAACGTTACCATGGCAGAATCATCTCTATATCTATATTATGTAGTGTATGTAGGTATGTGTATATCTTGGTAAAAGTGTATATTTATTATACCGCCACTTAATCCGTGACGAATTTCCAAAAAAAATCTTTCATAAAAACCTTGTCCTGACAAATACAAACACACCAAAAAACAATTATCCAATTACATGGGGGGCAATTGATTTTTATATTATGTTTATTTAATAGATATATTAGTATTTTAAGCTGAAATATTGTTGCAGATACATTATTGCACCTACCATAATTCATCTCTCAGGGCACATCGCTCGTAGAACCGACGACTGTCGTTTGGGCAGAACGGTTCTTGAGTGGCGACGCGCACCGAAAGACGCAATGTAGGCAGGCCTCCAACAAGGCGGTCTGACGATCTGGTGAATGTCGCAGGTGGCCGTTGGATGCGAGCAGCAGCCTTTATCCAGCAGTGGACGTCCTTCGGTTGTTGATGATGATAATGATAATATTATCTGTGAATCACTCTATGGTTAACTGGAAGAGAATGCATCACGCATCAAGTCCGCCATGTAATATAATTTTGCAAAAATAAATACAAAAAAATGTTCTTAAAGGCAAAAAAAGAAGAAGAGACGAAAATGAAATGAAATAGCAAAAACGTTTTTTGCTTTCTATCAAACAAACAAATAGGGAACCATAAAGGAACGCATTACTTTCAACTTTGGCAGCTTAGCAGCGACGAGGCCAAAAATAGTAGCACACTTGTGGTCTTCTTGCAAATAAATTATGTCTTTGCTAACTTTCTTGCCGGTGCTTCTCAGTACAAACTTTTACGCCCCGTGGACATTTTGAACCGATAACGTAGTATTGTATTATTCTTAAATAGCCAAAACAATTTGAGTTCAGAATCAACTCTTACTTCATACTTAGTAAGTGACAGACACTTTTAACCGCCTCTGTAGTCACTAGACCATCGGTCTTAGACCCAGAGGTCCCGGGTTCGATTCCCAGTTTAGAGATAAGATAGCCAGTTCCTCGGTGGTTGAGGATTCCGGGTGAAGCGTGATTCCAGCTACGGCCTTATCTTCATTAACCATCAGGTGAGATAAAGACCAAGTGCTTACCCGTAAGTAATAAAATTAAAAAAAGACCGAATATGTTAAGGGCTATAGTCCGGCAACTTCGTGCGCGACTGGCCTGCAGGGTACAGACTTTGGCGGGGACGAGGTAGCACGTTATTCTAGAACACGACTACACACAGTTGCACGCATTGCCCTTCCCCACTACACCACCCGCTACCCGCTGACATCTGGGGAATCTCGTCCCCGCCACCGTCTGTCACCCCACGGGACGGTCGCGCACAAAGTTGCCGGACTAAAGGCAGCCACACTTACTGCCGTACTCAGAGACCTCAATTAAATTTGTATGACAATTATTATGTCTCTTGCTGTCACTTTCTTATGTATGGTACTAAAAAGATAAGGAAAGATGGTTAAATGTCATTAACTTTTAATGGACGTCTCTGAGTACGGCAGTTAGAACAAGTCCTACACCAAGCAAAAGACTAACGAAGTGCCTGGTATGGTATTTAATATATTTCTTCGTTCATTGTGTACGCAAAGAACAAGTCTGCACTTAATTTCTGCACACCGTCGCATAATTATTCGCACTGAACTCCCCGTGTTGTAGCGACTTGACTTTGCATTCGTTAGCTCTGCGTCTGGCGGTATTTGCAAGTTTTGGCTAGAGCCGGCTCCAGACTTGTTTGCACGGGTATAAAATGAAGTGCAAATAACTTATCACTTCTTATCATAGTTGAAGCAGTGAAGCCGTATGCTATAAGTACTAATTTGAAATAGAGTTTAATGGTTGGTAATTACGTAATCTATGTATTTTACGTATGCCTTTGCCTAGCAGTAGGACAAGCAGGGCTAAATAATAATATTTTTTAAAGCGAGTGCTTTTTTACTTTAAACGCTTCGATCACGTTTTAACCCTTCGATCATAATCATTAAAGATAAATGCGTGCAAATCACCTTGAAGATGCGTGGAGATCAGACTGGAGCATGTTCGACGTCATTAACTCGGAGCTAATACAAGACCCCGCGCACAAGGTTCCTGGTTTTGACGTCATGAGAAAGATTTGGACCCGACTGAACCGGTGTAGGACCATACACGGCAAATCCAACCATCACCTACATAAATGGGGCTTGAGTGAGACGCCACATTGTGAATGTGGTCATTTAAACCAAACCCTATCACATAAGCGCCCTATTGCAAAATGGCCGCCGACAGATCAGGGGATATAAGCAATGACTGCCCCGCCCCCTTCATCGTTTCCCAGGTGGTATAACCGAGCTCCACACTATGACGGATGCGGCAGAAACTTGGCTGAGGAGTTTAAAAGTAGACATATTATGATCCATGCATGATCAACTTTGCCATACGCAATAATAATAATATTAATTGGGGGCGAAGAACAACTACCGGAAATATATCATGAAGGACGGCACGGTCGACATAATGTCGAGCATGCCGCCGTCCCTCAGAGTCACTCAGGCATATTATTTCCGGTTGTTCTCATCTTGCTAACGGCGCGTACTTGCACAGACACAATCTTGTAGCCAGGATTATTCACCAGCAACTTGCTCTTCATTACGGTCTTGTTGAGTTCGAGGTGCCGAGCTATAAGTACGCACCTGAGCCAGTTCTCGAAAATGGTTGTGCTTTGCTCTGTTGGGAGCGATCGGTTATCACGGACAGGACTATTGTTGCCAATTAAGCCTGACATCGTGATAGTCGATCGATCCCAGCGGCGGGCAGTGGTAGTCAACATCACCGTCCCACATGATGAGAACTTCGCGAAGGCTGAGAAGGACAAGCTGAGCAAGTACCTTGACTTGGCTTACGAGGTTACCGCCATGTGGGATGTTGACTCGACTATCGCTGTCCCGATAATCGTATCTGCAAACGGCCTAATAGCGAAGAGTCTCGACCTTCTTGACACGGCACGCATCGTCAGGAGGTTCCTCTCTCTACAGCCCTAACCACCGGCAGTTTGGGCCCTGCCCCGCTGCCGGCGGCACCCTAGGTTTAGGTTTTTTATAATGTTTAATAGTAGTTTTGTTTTTTTTTTTTTAAGGAATATTATAAAAAACCTATACGAGAATAATAATGAAAGATAAAGCAATTTTCTACTGTTTGTTGTTGGTTTCTTTTTATCATCATCTATTAAGATTTCCGTCGTAGGTACCAATATCAAAATGGTATTTAAGGTGTGTGAACTCTGGTGATTGCTATTGGCGGTGGGTTATGTGAAAACCTTCCGGCAAGTATCAACTACCGCCAGAGAAAGATCACCCAAAATGTTGACTTTGCCAAGAAGTCTTACCTCAAACCATACCGAGTACAATAATGTATACGACGTTAGTGTACCTATTGTCTAACTTTTTGAAACAAAAACGGCACGCTTAAAAAACGCTATTACGTTTGATGTTTTTGCCATCTTTCATTTTCAGTTCACTATATCATCATAAAAATAGAATCTAAATCGACTCCGGGTAGTTTGAATTGTGAACCGGAGTGCGATTCGATCTGAATTCGCCAAAAATACAAAACATTTTTGTAATAAATTTAAAACTTTTCCCATGCAGCAACTATTTTGCTTTGTCAAAACGTATAACGAAACTGAACTGAAAACTTTAAAATGAACATCATAATCATGCAGTTTTGCCTGTTTTCGGCCATTTGAGCGAAGTTTCGTATTCAAAACGATTTCATACCAATCAAAAAAATATTATAACTAAAACAATTTAATTTTTCTAATTTTATCTAAGTAAATATTATGGTTTAATTATAAAAAAATAAATCTCGAAAGGTTGCGATATTGCCGGTTCTTGTCCACCTATTTTAGTTTTCGGCTGTATTTTATGTCAATTTTCGACCATGTATTTTTTAGTTTTTTTTTTTTTTATAAAAGAGGGAGGCAAACGAGCAGGCACCTGATGGAGAGTAATCACCGCCGCCCATGGACACCCGCAAAACCAGAGGAATCGCAGACGCGTTGCCGGCCTTTAAGGGAGGAATAGGTTTAAGGAAGGAATAGGAATTGGGAGGAGGGGGGGGGGGGGGGGAAGGGGCCTCCGGAACCCTCACTGGTCGGACGAAACACAACAGCATCAAGTGCCATTATTTCACGCCGAATATTAGTGAGAGGGTGGTATTACGCCGGGCGAGCCGGCCCAATGTGTGCTGCAACGCAGCGTGGCTCTACCACTCAGTTGGTGTCACTCATTTAGCACCACCCAGGGATCACGTGTAGGGTCTCAAGGGTAAACCTACGGACGCGAGCAACTTTGACCCCCAAAGTGTTGCTCTATTTCTGTTTTGTGCAAATAATTATCATTATTATTGTAATTATATTTCGTGATAAATGGTTTTTCTCATATATCTTATTTCTATGGAAACAGATCACTTTATATAGGTATTAAACAGTGCCGAGAAGTAAATATAAATTGTTTTAAAGGATCCAGTTTTCGGCCGTTTTTAAAACATATGGCTGAAAACTAGATTCTTTATTATTGGTTTTCGGTCATCATAATAATATTAGAAGGGCTGGAATATCGTAGGTTAACTTAACATAGCTCGTTTCGTTAAATCTTATCACGGTTTTTTTTCGTCGTCTACTAAATTTTGGTTATTTTAAATGCACAATTGCATTGCTTGACATTCAAAGGTATATTGCGGAAAAAAATAAAAAGTTATTATGCTGCTAATTTAGGGAGATGTTGGGTACATTTAAAAAAAATTAGGAGGCATCGATTTTTAAAATGAGTGAAGTTTTTATATGGATATAACTACATAGTGGTCGAAAACCAGAGGTGGCCGGTAAACCGACTAAACCACCCTATTTTGCTTAGTCAAAACGTTTAACGAAACTGAACTGACGATTGTCATCATACAATAAACATCATAATTATCATCATCACCCTATAATCGTCACACTGCTGGGCACGGGCCATCTTACAAGGACAATAGCATATGGGGAGATTACTCCATAACCCACCACGCTGTCTCAATGCGGGTTGGTGGGTTTTAACGACATGTTATCTTACGACAACAACCTGGACCAATGGCTAACATGCGTTCCGAAGCACGGAGAAACTCGATATGTTTCAAATTTGGTCACCTATTCATTACCCGGCATTGTGGAAAGTTTTTTTTTATGCATAACGGGTAAGCGCTTGACCTTCATCACACTTGATGAGTGACGATAAGGCCGAAGGTGGAAGCGCGCTTCACCCGGAATCCTCAACCACTGAGGAACTGGCTATCTTATCTCAAACTGTCGGAACACAACAATGCAATGCTATAAACATTGTTGTTATGGCGACAGACTTAGATAAGATGGTGGTAGCTAGCCAGGCGGACTTAACAGCCCTACCACCAACCAAACCGAGCACACAAAGATGTACCCCTCGCTGGGAATCGAACCCGGGACCTCTGGGTCTAAAGCCGGTGGCTTAGCCACAAGACCACAGAGGCGGTTAACGACGAAGTGCTTAACGACGCGCAACGATCGCAGACCGAACGCATTTACCGCTGTCCTATCAAGCTCCTCTTAAGCATAAAAAATACTTACAGAAATCTTCAGTGAAAAACATGAAAAATAAATAAAAATGTGGAAGAATACTACCACTCCCTCTCTTCCCCTGGGTGTCGTAAAAGGCGACTAACGGACTAAAGACTGCACAGACATCCAACAGCTTAGAGCGGCGATGCTCTCACCACCTGACACGCTGAGCACATGTGCAGTTGATATTTGGTGAAAAGTGGATTATGGTAGAGGACTGCTTTTGCTGTCCTCGTTGCCTTGTCTCTGACGTATCCTTCGGGGCTAATAGTCGAGAGTATATGTATAGGTATGTATGAAAAGTACAAAGATGAAAGATATATCGACTTACAAACTTATGTTAACAGACATAGAACATAATTTAAGCTAACTATCCAAACTAATTTTATAAATGCGGAAGTGAGTTTGTTTCTTTCTTACGCCTTCACACATAGACCACATAACCAATTTTTATAAATTTTCGAATAGAGATATATGGAGCCCTAATAGAAAGTTATAGGTTACTTTCATCGCTCAAAGGATGACGTTTATAGATGTTTATAAGTTACTTTTTTAAATAAAAAATTACTAGCTTTTTCCGCAGCCTTGTTAATTTTTCGCGAAGTAACGTACTTAGCCTTATACGAGTAATAAGTACTTAGACAGTTGATAAAGCAGGGCATTTGCGCTATCACAATGCGATTTTTCCCTTCAACCTTTTTAAGCATTGCCCTGACACTGTTGAGACATATGAACTACGAATAAATTGTCCTCAGCCATTTGGGAATATGTCCAACTTGGGTCATTTTGTGTCGACGGACATAAGATAACATAGACTTTGAGCTATAGGTAATTAGATATTTGTCCTCGTAAATGGCAAATATGTTATACTTAAGTAAATTGTTTTAGCATCATCAATACAAAAGGGTATCCTGAAAAAAAAAACAATGGGCGAACAAAAGGCCTTTTTGGTTCCTAATTTAAGTATCACGCTACTTAATGGACTTTCATAAGAATCGATGTAAAGTAACAAAGTGTAAAGTAATACTTATAAAAGCAAAATTTAGGATACTTTTTTCCCGGAAAAGAAAATGATTTCCTAGAAGGATTGAAGCTAAAGGGATAACAGGTAAAGTTTATTTGAAAGTTTTGATAATTTTATCGATATTGTTGCAAAAGTTTACGTGAACACGAAACATTATCTGCTCGAGTTTATAAGATATATTATTTAATCTTGGCGTAATAAGATTTTCATTTTCCGGTTGTCTGCATATTAAATATCAGTAGGCTTGGCTTTCGAACGTTGCCATTCTTTGAAATTAGGTATCTAGTTTAAATATCTAAACGTATGAAAAAATCACAGACCACTACTGAAGTGTTTAAGCATCACTCTATGATTTTAGTCTACCCGAGGCCACTGCTCAAATAAAGTTTATTTAAAAAGAGTGTGCATATGGAAAAACCTCAGAATAATAACAAAAACAAATACGCTTTGTGTTCAGGACCTTTCAATACCTAAATCGATTTAAAATAAGAAAAATCAAAGATTTATTATGTACCCAAAATTTAAATGAGCTGCAGAATCAAGTAACACAACAAAGATTCTTTCCTTTCTATTATACGCATACGCATAAATTATTACTTAACTTTTTAAAGCAGGTATAAAGAACGTTGCCTAAAAAGTTTTACTGCTTATGTGCTAAAATTGAAAAGAGAATATATTTTAGGGCTTTTACATTACACCGAAAAGTTATCGCACCAATTTGGGCTGCCAGCATTTTTTTTAAAACGATTATTATTAATGTGCGTTTAACACATTAATAATAGTACTGTCTAAGTAGGGAGCTATAGGGACTGATCCACGATTTCTCGCGTTCAACCCGAGCATCTATCCGCTCGGCTACCGACGGCGACGCCTCAAATTACGGATTAATTTGTGAAAATTTAAATTCTAATTAATTACTCTTTAAATCTAATTAATTATCTAAATTAAAAAGATGGTAATTTTTTTAAATTGTAAATTATAATGAAACGTATTAAGGTAAGGTGGGGTAAGAGGAACATAGTTTACTGATTTTTTAACATTATGAGCTCCAGCCAGTAAATACACAGTTTAATTTTAATATTACTAGAAAATAAGTATACCTCCAGAAGTTAACTTACTATTATTTTAACATACAAATCAATTCATTCAGTATTAATGGACAAATCTGTCAATGAAGTTGAGTCTTTAAAATATTCCACTTACCCCAGATATGGGGAAAGTGGAACAACCTACACTTTTCGTGTTAAAACCTTTAACCTTTTTTTATTTGTATTCACACATTTTAAATGTGATTTTCAAGTAAAATGAATTGAGTGTTAATCGCAGTAAAAGCAAGGTTTAGTTTAGCGTAATATCGAGAAAATAAAGAGATTTTGATCACATGCAAAAATCATTGTAAACACGTGCTACAAACAAAATTTGGTCGGAAAATAAAAGCTCAACATGGACATTGCACTCTCCAACAAAAACAGCCTTCAAACAAATCGTCCTAAAATCATTGTAAACACGTGCTACAAACAAAATTTGGTCGGAAACTAAAAGCTCAACATGAACATTGCACTCTCCAACAAAAACAGCTTTCTAACAAATCGTCTTATCGTTTATTTAAGCACATATCTACCACCCAGTCGTAGTTTTGTAGTTTGACAACAGATTTTTTTTCTCTCTGCATTTCACTTACATGTGTCGAAGCGCCAGCTGTGTTAGAACATGAAAACTACACCCGGATATCTGTTTTGTCGACAGAGTAGGCACAGAGCTAGGCTTTATAGTATTTACGTGACGCTGTTCCTCTTCCCCCTCGTCCCTCTTACCCCTTACCTTACTTATTATTTTTGTTATTTTTTACTAATAACAAAAAATGGGAATTTATTATCTCAATCAAATGATTTATTTTACTATTTAATAACTAAGAATAAAAATACTATTCCATGTATGAGATAAATGGCAAAACCTTTTTTAATGTTACGTTGAGTTTAAATAATATTTGCCAAACTCTACCTTTTGTAACAATATAAAAAATATTTAATTGGGAGCAGTTATTAGTACTAAGTCTAAATCATAAATCTAATGTTTAACGATGCAATTTTTAAGATGCAGACTCAAATACTAGATATTTATCGAGATTAGACAAAATTAAAATATGGTCACGATTTATTTATTATGTCTCAGTCAGGATTAATAAATTACACTTTTTCGAAGTTTAAACTGTATTTTACTTCCGATAGTTATAGACAATATGACAATAGGTACAAGAGGACATAGACAAAATAATATCCAATATTCGCAATACCTAAAAAATATTAGTTTTCAAATTAATTGTTTAATTAAAATGTTCCCAAAACAAAAAAAACTGTCAGCGTCATAAACAGACCGCCCCGTCGTTAAAATAATTTACCATGAAATTATGTGACGGATTTTCCCTTTAATTAATTACCGCAATACCGATTAGCAAGTTCGCGCTGTTACAAGTAAAACGTTGCATAATTTATCTTAAAATGTGAACTTTTCCTTCACAGACTTTTTGTCGTGAAACTGTTTTTTTCGTAACAACCTACCCTTTGACTATTTTGCTGACACGCGATAATGGGTAAAATATTCCATGAATTGTTTTTATCTTCCTATTTTTGTTCATGGCAATCCACTAAGTTATATTTCGACTCCTTAAACGTCCAATTGCTGACATGAACAATAGTGCTCTTTATGATCGAACCACCAAGCTGCCCTAAAACACACACTAATACATATAATCACGTCTATTATCCCCGAAGGGTTAGTCAGAGACTATAGGCAATGAGGACCGCAAAAGCAGTCGTCTGCCACTGTCCACTTTTTACCAAATAACGACTGCACATGTGTTCAGCGTGACAGATGGTGAGCCCATCGCCGCTCTATGCTCTTGGACGTATGTGCCTTTAGCCAGTTAGTCGCCTTTTACGACACCCAAGGGAAGAGAGGAGCTGGTAGTATTCTTTCACCGCTACGCAACACGGTCTCAATACAGTGTAACGTTATACCTAAACGTATAGCTATTAAATACTTATATAACATTTTAATTTATAAATAAACATACGTAGATTATCTTATCCAAATTAACTTAATTCTAAATGTTACTTTAAACTAAATTACTTATCTAATAACTACAAAGAAATAAAGTCTTAATAGATTTGATAACTGCAAAACAGTCGCGCGCGCGCATCCCCCCGCGACGGTTGCGTGTTTGTTTTCGAGAGCGTTGATTAACGAAAATGACGAATATATTGAAATGTGATAAATGTAACATTGTGATTGACGAGATGTTAGCTTACATTCAAAATAAAGTGTCGGTCGCTGACGAAACGACGTTAGTACGAATTTGTTTATCGTCTTTTAGCAGTGACAAAATCAAGAAATCGAAATCACTTCTGTTTGACTCGATCTCAACAAAACTACGAAAAATAGTGCGCAAAAATAAAGGCAAGGAAGAACGCGACATTGCAGATATAATAAACTTGTTTAAATCTGCGGATACAGATGAAATGCCAGTGTTTGTGGCTCGACAATTAGAAAAGTTGCCGCCCATCACACTTAACCACTTGGATTGCACCAAACTTTTGAAGGATATCCTAAAAGTACAATCGGAGATAGCCGAGGTAAAATCAACATATGCTACGCTGGAACACAAAGGATTTAAAAGCTGAGTTCTTACAAATAAAATACGACTCCTTGCCACCTCCAACAAGTGCTTTTGTGAGTACGAGAAGGGGTGCGTGGCTGTCGGACAGCGGCCCTGTGGCACTTTCTCATACCTCTTTGATAAATGATTCGGGCAGCGAAAAAGACGTTAGCGAATATAGAAATATTATAAGGGAGGTAGGAGATGAAACAACGCAGCGCAAACGGCGGTCAGTGGATTCCGAATGCGCACCGTCACACATTGAGCCGACTATGCACGAAGGCGACCGAAGTGCATTATGCCCCGCTGTGTTGACGTCACGGCACTCGCCTCCCGCTCCCCGTCGGACAGCTGATAACGGCGCAACAGCTGACTACTGCCGATACCGTTACTTGCACTACGAAATGTTGTAAAGACACGGTTGCCTCTCACAGCGATGTTGAACCTTTGCACGTAGATAATAAGAACCGTGGAGGATGGAATAAAGTATTGTATCGGAAAAACAAAACTAAGTATCGATACCATGGTAAAGCGGGGCTAGCAAAAGACGCCGAATGCAACTTTAAGGCAGCGGATAAAAGAATTCCGATATTTATTACGAATATCCACAGTGACACCACCGAAGACGATATTATAAAATATATACGCGTTAAAACGCACGACTCCGTGTGCTTGGAAAAGATAATGATGAAGAAAGAAAAAGGCCATAAAGCTTACAATTTTTTTGTGCCAGAAACGAAATTATCTCTTTACCTTGATGAGAACTTATGGCCCCAAGGCATCGTGTTTAGGCGTTTTATACATTTTAAAAGCCAATACCCGAATAGACTTTCGTCTGTTGATGGCCCAAACAAAAGTAATAATGAATAGCAGCCTATACCGTTTTGCTACCTTCAATTGTAAGAACGTTAAACGCTCAGTAGATAGTGTTCTGGAACTGTGTCGCAGCTGAGGAGACGTGGTTACTACCGGACGATATACCGTATTTGGGAACCATCGACAGCGGCTTCGGGTACACGGGTACTTCGGCGGTGGATACGTCCGCGGGCATACCTACTGCGCGGGCGACCGTTTGGCGGAGTCGCCTTGTTATGGAAGAACAGTGTATTCCAACAAGTGTCTGTGTTACAATGTGATAGTGCTCGAGTCTGTGCTATTAAAACGAGAGTTCGCCCAGTGATAGTGATGAGTGTGTACATGCCTACGGACTCGCGAGAGAATTTACCGGATTTTACGGATTGCCTCAGTATGGTAAGCGCAATTGTAGGCGAATACGGTGTAGAATCGGTATTCATTTTGGGTGATTTTAATGCCGACATATCCACGCTAATTTACTCTGAGCTTCAACTTTTTTGTAGTGAGAATCTCTTGTCGTGTATTGATGTCGACCTACTTGGAGTAAACTCGGGCACGTACACATTCATCAGTGAAGCACATGGGTCTTGTAGCTGGTTGGATCACTGTGTAGTGACACAATCAGCAAAACAAACAGTTGTTAATATTAGTGTTAAATATGACACTCTGTGGTCTGACCATCTTCCCCTAATTGTTGAATGCAACTTGAACTTGTTAAAACTAAAATTGTCACAAACAGCACTAAGTGCGGATAAGGGTGTTGTTTGGGGTAACAGGGACGATGAACAGATTGTAAGATATACTGTCGAGTGTCATAAGCGTTTAAAATGTATTGGTTTTCCCATACAATTTGTGAGCTGTGCTGATAAATATTGTAATGACCCTGAGCATACGCATACTCTTGACAGACTGTACTCTGACATTGTGACCGCCCTGCGCGCTGCTTCTGTGGCGGGTCAGGGGCATTCGCCGCGTACGGGTCGGTGTGGGTCACGGATAGTGGGGTGGAACAAGCATTTTGGCGCATCGCACAGGAAGGCCAGAATAAATTTTAAGGAATGGGTATCGTGTGGTAAGCCTAGGGTTGGTTTCATGCACAGTCAAATGTGTGAGAGTAGGCGAATATTTAAGTCTCGCCTTAAATGGTGCCAGGATCATCAAGATCAGATAAAAATGTGCACTTGCGACGAGTCATTCCAAGGGCGACTTTTGTGGCTTCTGGAAAGGTACCAATAGGGTCAACGTGGAACCTGGGCTTCCTGTGAGCATTGATGGGAGGAGTGACCATAAGGGCATTGCTGATGTGTTTAGGGATAATTTTTCAGTGCAGTCCGCACTTGGCCCGTCGAGGGTATGCAATACTGGGCAATTAAAGGGAGAGGTTAATTAATACAGCCATTAAAAACATGACTACAGGCAAATCCCCGGGTCACGACGGGCTCAGTGTGGAACACTTGCAGCATGCAGGTCCACATGCTGCCAGAGTACTGGCAATGTTCTACTCGCTGTGCGTGAGCCACTCCTACTTGCCTGCAGATCTTATGAGAACGGTTGTAGTTCCCGTAGTCAAAAACAAAACCGGTGACATGTCCGATAAAGGAAATTATAGGCCTATTTCCGTGGCTACGATAGTAGCCAAAATGTTTGATGGTCTGCTTAATGCACAGTTGGTCAAATACACAAACCTACACGACAACCAGTTTGGTTTTAGACCTAAACTGTCTACTAAAAGTGCAATACTGTGCCTTAAGCACACCGTCAGATATTATATGGCTCGCAAAACACCGGTTTATGCATGCTTCCTCGACCTGTCCAGGGCATTTGATCTGGTGGCGTACGACATATTATGGGAGAAACTAAGAATTATAAACTTGCCCGATGAAATAGTTACCATGTTCCGCTATTGGTATGCGCACCAGACCAATAACGTCAGATGGGCGGGCGCAATGTCAGAGCCGTATCGGATGGAGTGCGGTGTGAGGCAGGGCGGTTTGACCTCGCCAACGCTCTTTAACTTATACCTAGATGCGCTGATTGTCGCGCTCAGCAGCCAACATGTCGGCTGCCATGTCGATGACGTATGTGTCAATAATCTGAGTTACGCTGATGACATGGTGCTGCCGAGCGCGTCTATATGTGGGTTGAATAAGTTGGTGAGGGTCTGTGAAGAGTATGCTGAGAGGCATGGCCTTAAATATAACGTGCTGAAAAGTCAGTTCATGGCGTTTGAGACCACTAGTGCTAGATGTCCAGAGAGTATACCACCTGTCATTCTAAACGGTGTCTCTTTAGATGAGTGACACAATTTAAATATCTAGGACATATAGTGACCACTGGTCTCGAAGACCATGCTGACATCGAAAGGGAACGAAGGGCTTTGTCGCGGAGGGCGAATATGTTGGCTCGTAGGTTTTCGCGGTGTTCGGTCGGGGTAAAAATTACCCTATTTCGAGCATACTGCACAACACTGTACACCTGTGCCCTGTGGGCCAACTACTCGCAGAAAGTGTACAACGCCCTTCGTGTTCAGTTCAACAACGCAGTCAGGGCGGTGTTGGGGCTGCCCCGCTATTGCAGCGCCTCTGGCATGTTTGCAGAGGCGCGGGCGGACTGTTTTCATGCGACCATGCGCAAGAGGCGCGCGTCGCTGGTGCGCAGGGTTTGGGCCAGCTCCAACACCGTCCTGAAGATGATTGCGGATAGGGTCGATTGTCCCTTTATCTGTAACTGCTGTAACGGACATGTCTGCGTGGCTTCGGGTAGGGCGGCAATAAAATATTTTTTTATTGTTACATGTCTTAATTATCATATATTTTTTTTAACCTTTTATTTATTTTAATTAATTAATTGATTGTTGACATTTCTTTATATTATTTATTTTAATAATTATTTTATTCGTTTTAATGCTTCTTTGTTAACTATAATTTATTAATTTTACTATATTATTTGTGTCATTGTTGTAAATGTAGGAATTTCATAATTTTATATATTTTTTTTAATTTTTGAATTGATTTAGTTATTTCGCTTTTAATTTAATTTGTTGAATGTTAATTTTGTTATTTTAATTTTGTAATCCATATTTTTAATTCTATTTTTTTTTGTTGTTATTTTTATTTTTATTTTGAACTATTTGATTTTGTACATGATTATGATCCCATGTTGGTTGAAATAAACACATTTTAATTTTATTATTTTTATTTATTTTTAAAACAAACGTAGTTTGTTTCTTATGGTTTAATCGTTGCGCGTACGGTACCCTGAAATTCCTTTTGTATTTTTTATTTGATGAAAGTAGGTAAGTTAAAAATTACCTGCGCGCGAGCAGTTGGCGTCGTCTCATACGCCTGAGAGACAGCGATACTACACATACGTTGCTTTTGTAAATTTGTGCAATTTCATACGTTTTTTTTATAAATATTTAATAGGTCACGTATTTGACCAAAGCTATTATTTATAAAGTATCCAGCCTTATCGTCATTCTACGATAATTGTGCTACTTGTTCCCCGTTAGGGGTTCTACGTTCTACGCTTGGATTGGAGTTCTACGCTTGGACTGAAGTTCCACGTTCCACGTTCCACGTTCCACGTTCTACGTTTGGAGTTCTGCGTCCGGAGTTTAGAAGATTTCTACGCGACCGTCTTCGCATTTCGACGCGGCCGCCATTTTGTGAACACACCACGCAGCTTGCAGCTCCTGTACAGCGACGCGCCTCCCAACATCTCGGCGTTTCCCCAAGCTAAGTCAGGGACGAGAGCAAACTACCCAGCTAGGCCTTAATAATAAATTTGTATGACCGTAAGTGTGGTATCATTTAATATACCCCTACGTCACAACAGGTTGGTAAAATTTCACTAAAACACATATAGTATGTAACGGTACAGAATGAATGGTATCCGTCCGTTAGTAAGGAATTTGTGGGAGTAGCACTAACATAAATATTAATGCGTAGCACCATTAATATAATAAGCATGAAAAAGGGAATAATAAACTAGTTCAGAATAATGGTCCGTGGTCTAACGCTTTATCTCTAGTTTGAACTTCGCGGGGACTGCTCTGTGTGCTCCTTGCGACATAGGCGCCATCTAGCGTGAGTTATTTACTTGAGCTTCGCATAAGGTTGCTAGTTTGACTTCTTTATTTTGAATTTCGCGGGGACTGCTCTGCGCGTCCCTTGCGACGTAGGCGGCGTCTAGCGGGAGTCATAAGGTTGTGAGCTTGACTAGGACCGTATTTTTATTTTGAATTTCGCGGGGACTGCTCTGGGGTCGGGAAAGTGGTTCACCTACGGGCGGACGCCATCTATGGTCGGAATACGGAACTTTTGATAATTTCCCAAAATATAGGATTATTGGCTTAAGTGGAGGATTATTGAGAGGGAATTGTTAATAGAAGGCTACATTTAGATATTCAAAGATGAAATATTGGCTGTCGGACGAGATTTGGTTAGATTATGGAAAAGTTTTAGAATTGCGCGGCGAAGGCGGCAATGAGCGAGCGAGAGGTTGAGAAAAAGACAGAAAAAGAGGTCGGATGATAGCTCCACGTGGCGCGACGCGAAGGCGAGGGGCATCGGGGAAACAGCTAGCGATTGGTTGAAGGGAAGAAAAGCGGACTCGCGCGGGCGTATGTTAGGCGCGCGTGGCGCGAAAGTTAAGATGCTTGGGAAAAGGGCGGAAAATTAGCGGACATTCAATTTTGGGACGTCGGCGGTGCGGTCCAACTTAAGAGTGCGGTACTACTCATACGGGGAAAATAGTGTCCGAGCTTTGATAGTGCGCTAAGTGATATTCGAGCTGCGATATTAATTAAGATTTGTGAAATTGAAAGTGATTAATAAAGTAAAACTATTGCGGTCGCAACTCGAATCCGTTAACGGAATGAAGTATTCCGGGGTACATCGGCGGAAACGCGTAACGGTGGCAACGAAAACCTATGTACCTTTCAACAGACTTCGGTCTGGATGATCTTTGATTGTATTTAATAAGATCGGCGTTTTACATCATTACGCTAAACAATACACTATCTTCGACGGAGTAATGGGGGAGAGACAGTTGTCTCCCTAGTGAAAGTTGAAGATAGGTCAGACACCATTTAGCTGGAGGTAGACCCGTATGACCCAGTCCAATTTCGAGTCTACCTCCGTACATACAGTGTAGTGATAGGAAAATAACACACTGAGTATACTGGCTCGACTGATAGAACATTTAGGAGTTAGTTGCTTTCAGGGGCAATGCGACTCTCACAACACATCACGAATTTAAATTAAATGTGGCTCGGGCCTAGATTGCAAGGTACACAAAAAGGGACTGTTAGTTCGACAAAATATAGGCATTTTCAAGTAAGGAAAGTTGTAGGAATCTATAGGTAGGCGGATATATATATGGTTAGTTATTAATTCAGACTAATAAGGTAGGGATAATTAAGTTACGGCGCTAAATAAAATTATGATGAAGTGATGTGGGTCCTAGCTAGGCAAGTAATCTGTTACCGCAGGCCGATAAAATTCTAATTGTTTCCTAAAGTTGTTACCAATTAATTATTCATTTTAAATAATTAACAGAAGTATGATAATATTGTACCATCATTACTTGGAATACCTAAAAGTCTAGACTGGTTTCCTATTACAAAAAAAAATACTAAAAGTTATAGCAAATTAGCTTAGCTGTACTGTGATGTTTGATTTCTAATACTGAAATGACCAAACAGGCATTTTTTAGCTTTCCCTGGGATGCAATACGATCTCATATCGCTACACTCTTCAAGGTATGGAAAATTTTACATCCGATACCTATTAGCAAAAATAAGCTGATACAAACTGAACAATTAAAACCAGTTTAGAACCTAGGATAAGTCGTTGAAAGAAGACATTGCAAGCTATGAGCTTCTAATAATCTGAAACATAGAAATAATTGATTGATAACAACCAGCTAATTAGCCTGACAATGGTCTACTAATACCATTTGAATAGACCTCTTAAGATATGTAAGTACTTACTTCTAATAATATGAAACATAGAAATATTTGATGGGAACAATCTAATCAATCAGACTAATACCTAGTACAGTCTAATTTATACTTATTGAAGTGAGTAAAAGATAACTTCTAAATGTAATTGATTTAATGATTAACAGGGATAATTAACTACCTAATTTACTACCTACTAAAAGTATACTAACTATGATTTAGTAGTCTATCAAATTAACCACTCAGTCTGAGAGACAGGGGGTGGAAGTTAATGGAAAAATAATTAACTTAAGTTCACTTCCTAAAAGTCAAGGATATTGAATAAATTAAACATCTTTCAATAAACTTGAGATGTACTTATACTTTATAAATCTGTATAATAAACTCTAAGAGTAACCCAAAGTAATTTACTTCAAATGATAGTATTCTATTTAAGTTCACTTCCTAAAAGTCAAGGATATTGAATAAATTAAACATCTTTCAATAAACTTGAGATGTACTTATACTTTATAAATCTGTATAATGAACACTAAGAGTAACCCAAAGTAATTTACTTCAAATGATAGTATTCTATTTAAGTTCACTTCCTAAAAGTCAAGGATGTTGAATAAATTAAACATCTTTCAATAAACTTGAGATGTACTTATACTTTATAAATCTGTATAATGAACACTAAGAGTAACCCAAAGTAATTTACTTCAAATGATAGTATTCTATTTAAGTTCACTTCCTAAAAGTCAAGGATATTGAATGAATGAAACATCCTTTAATAAACTTAAGATGTGATAATCTGCCAATGCAGCCAATCCAATGTAGTTATATTGGAACTTTATAAGACCTGTATAATAAATACTAAGAGTAAATAAAAGTAATTTTACCTGTATTAATAGCATTCTACTTTAGCCACCGCCTGAAGTGGCGTTTGATTAAATTATCCATCCTTTACGGAACTGAATATAAGTTATTGCATTGAATCATTAAGTTCTTAATGTGAAAAGGATATTTGGATGATAGCAAGCCTTGAGATAAACTCTATTGATTTATGTGGAATAATAAGAATTTAAATTGCTAACACATAGTTCATAATGTAAAATGAAATTAAATTTTGAGGAGAGATGTAAATTCTCAGTTTAAAGAATTAAAGGCACAAGCTAATGATTAAAGTTAAATTCAATCTGGTCAGGGCTGATATAATACAATGAGCTGATCGGCATGCTAATAGCGGGGAGGGGCTATTAAATTACCAGAATCCTCTAATATGTCATGTAAATTGCACAAGACTTCTTATGTATCATGCTACTTTTAATAAATAATAATACCTGCAAGCTAAGCTATCATCTGATTACCTTTGAGTGGTTACAAATCTTCCCCGCAGCTGCAGTGAAGGATTTAGGTCACAGTTCAGACGGAGTCATTGCTAGGCTACACATATCTATGTTATGATCTATAGACTGGTAGGTAATTAGGTCAGGAGTAAATAATTTAACACAGGGATAAGCCAATTACTAAACTTTCACGAAAGAACTTGAGTTACTTAAATGCGGTTAACAACGGAGGGTTCACTAGACGATCTGGCCAAAATAGTAGTTATTATAATATTACATTGCTTGACTGAAATTCACTGCAAATAGAATTAAGCTATGCTAAGGTTTCATCATCATACAAACAATACGCACTAAACAAAAACTCCAAACACAAGCATTAGATTGTAGATAAATTAGGTTAATTAGTTTTAAGAATTAGATAATAAGTTAAGTTAAGGTGAAAGCGGCGAGGATGTGTGTATGTATTATAAGGTAGACTAGGCATATAGGTGTGAAAGGCATTAGATTTAGGTATAGAAATTATAAGGGGGTGGGGAGGTTACAAGTAAAAATAGTGACAAGTTTAGTAATCTCAAGTAATTTAAAATAAAAACAAAATTGCAAAGAATCTATTATTCACTCCAGCGCCAAAACAAGAATGATTTAATGTGACCTCAAACAACCTTTGTCGGCAGGTTTAAAGATTGGCGACATCATAAAACATAAAATTTGGGCAAAGTTTTTTCTTTATCGCTCAAGGGCGAACCGCTTGGCCTCATCTCACCTTAAGGAAAATAACCTTTACTTACCCGGAAGCACATTTCACCTCAACTGTAGAGCTGGCTATCTTATCTCTAACTGGCGAAACACAGCAATGATAATAACGTACTTTTAAACTTCCACTTCTATCAAAACCTGGGGGCCAATGTCTAACTTCAAAACCTATCGCTATACCTTTCTAGTACATTACTTTGTTGCTTGATAACCTAGCGAAACAATGTACTTATACATACATACATATACCCAATCACGACTATTATCCCCGTAGGGGTCAGAGACTAGGCAATGAGGACCGCAAAAGCAGTCCTCTGCCATAGTCCACTTTTCACCAAATACCGACTGCACATGTGCTAAGCGTGACAAGTGGTGAGCTATCGCCGCTTTATGCTGTAGGAAGTATGTGCTGTCTTTAGTCCGTTAGTCGCCTTTAACGACACCTAGGGGAGGAGAGGGGGTAGTAGTTGTTCATCATAAACAAGTGTTAATAATTATTATCAGTACAGTAGCGGCCGCTCACGGTTTCAACCGTGTGGTTCCCGTTCCCGTAAAAATAACGGGATAAAAAGTATCTTAGGTGTTAATCCAGGTTATAAACTACATATCTGTATGCCGAATTTCATCCAAATCTATTCAGTAGTTTTTACGTGAAAGAGGAACAAACATCCATCCATACTTATAAACTTTCGCGTTTATAATATTAGTAGGATACAAAAAGTGTTTATACGTAATTCTGTTTAAATAAAATAATTAGGACCAAACTGGTTGCCACCAATATCCACAATCCGATTACGTCGCTGAGTGATATCTAAATCATTGGTGAGTTCTAAGTAATGTCACCATTGTTATTTAGGGTAAGGATCCTAGGGACTGATAAAGTGCCTCTATTATTAGACCCGTAGGATCATTCTCGTACAACACGCGATCCCTTGAGGGTTGCGTCACTGGAATGAAGGGCTGAACTTGAGGAGATATTAAGCGAATATGATAGCGATCACGGTTGTTGAGCAACTTTCGCAAAGCCGAATTTCGGATTGGTAACCGTTTTAGGTTCTACACCCTTAATTTTTATTCGTAAAAAAATTTCGACCTCCCATACAAAACTGTCGGGTCTATATTTAGTTCTCCTAATTGTCAATGGCACACAAACCATACGCGTTACTTTTTTTTGCGCAATTTTACTTTTCCTGAATGTGTTAAGCCTATTTTTACTTCGCCTAACTCTTTATCGCCGAATTTAAACTTCCCAAATGCGACATTAGGCGGAACCATTCATAATCCCTACTATTTACAATTAGTAAATTGTAATTCGCACAAAGTTTAAACGCACAAGAGTATAACGCCTAATCATTTTATATGGCAAACTAACTTTGCATGTTACTTAATGTGTATGTGCATGTGCATGCAAGCAAGCATGCACGCAACCAAGCATGTAGCATGCAAGTACAAGTCTAACCTGGTTAGGTTGCATGCTCTATGTATGTATGCTTGCCTGCATGTAGCATGCAAGCAAGCATGCAGCATGCCACGCTGCGCTTCGCGATTTTTTTTGTATTTTTTGCACATAGGTTTCTGGGGGAAAGTTGTTCAGTTTCATGGGTGGAACTCACCCTTAATTTCATTAAAACGAATAAAAATTAAGAGTGTGTACAAAATTAAATGCTACTAATGTATATACTCGCGCATCACTTCATAACGGCTGCACCTAGGCTAACAAAATTTTTGTTGCGTTTGAAATTTGCGGGACAAGGTTTATATAAAAGATTTATTGAAAATTTGTCACGAGGCACGGGGTTTTCACGCAGATAAAGTCTCGGTCGAGCCGCTATTTAATAATATAACTCCGTCATACTTCAAATTGCTTATTTGGTATTTCCTAGTTCGGTTTTAAGAAAGGTGGGTGCGGTATTCGGCTGAATATGCTATCTTAAATATTATACTATTAGCTAGTCTAAATTTAATTGCTTTTGGATTATTGGCGTAAGATCCGGATCCGTTATCGGATATCTGTACGAGCGGATATACGGTTAAAATAACTGTTTCACAGCTAGGACTTTTAAATGCTATTAACCATAATACACAAGCTCATGTCACTTGTCGGAACCGAACTATGAATTGCCAATATTTGGGATTGTACTTATACGTAAAGTTACTGACTCTAAAAAGGCTATTTATTACGTAACTGTTCTGTGATGAAAAGAAGATGTGTGGTGATGGCTCATTAAAAGAAATGATGTTGTAAAAGGCGACTAACGGACTAAAGACTGTACATACATTCAACAGCAAAGATCGGCGATGAGATCACCACCTGTCACGCTAAGCACAATTGCAGTTGTTATTTGGTGGAAGTGGACTATGGCAGAAGACTGATTTTACGGTCCTCATTGCCTAGTCTCTTACTTACCCTTGAAAACATTAGAATATAGTTTCATTCGCTTCAAAAACTCTAAACATGAACCGCCAGTTAGGCTCCATATAATATTCCGCAAATAATTTACAAGGGTAAACGCTACCCGAATGCTTAGACACCAGCGACCCAATTCAGCGCTAACGAGGAAACGGAGTACAACACATAAAGTTATTATACTACAGACAACCGGGAAGCAAGATTTTGCGCATTGCTTTGCGGCCGGAAGGTTCACAATCGCTTGGACCACTTGGATTGTGAGTACAATCACTGAGGCGTTTGCAGCCCATGAGCGGCAAATTAGTGCGAAAAAAATGTTTCGCGATGTCGTCTCTAGTTTATAATACCTCAATGAGTACAACACATTATGTGGGCCATTCGTAACTTAATGTTCATTTCATGAATATTTTGTAGGCGCCGCTTTTGCCTCTCTGCGTAATGCTGACCAATGGACAAACTACCTAATGCTTTACTTATGGCCAGGTCGAACTGTATGCTACTAATTTTTTATGTTCTTAACTTTATTGTAAGTAACGGTATAGCTGAGAAAGTACAATTCACCCAGATTGTATCAATTTAGAAATCTGATTTTTTTTATTGATTTCGGTGTCAGGATGTTTTCTATAATAACTATGTTTATCCTTATCTAACCAACCAAATCAAGTTTTAAAAGAAGCTACGCCTGGGCTAGGTAATAGGTGTGAGAGTTTAGAACTGGGTTATTCTATTATTGATTATTCTAATGGAAAGTAGTATGAACGTCCATTATAGGTTGCACTATGGGAGAATTCTACCTAGAATTTGACTGGATGACGGCCACCCTAATCCCTACTTCTGCTACCGAGAAGCATTGTTTTACATTGCTGCGTTCCAAGTTTGAATGGTATTTGATTCAGTGACATTACAGGCCATAGAGGCATAAGATAGTGATTGCCCTCAGTATCGCGCGAGAAAAGGATGCACCAACTCAAAACCCAAAAATCTGGAAGACGTTATCTCCGATAACCCTTAGGATGCTGTCATATGTTATGAGTGACATTTCACTTGAAATAGTCGATTAGATAAATCCAGCAAACAACCTCCCGGACACCGGATGAGACCATCATCGATAGCCCATGGGCTAAGCTCACAGGATGTTGTCAAAATACTCGGAATATAGTAACAAAATATTAGGTTAATTAGTAGATAAGTAGGTACATCGGTTTAAAACGGCCTGCGTGCCATATTCGATGTTCATTCGCTCATCAGCTTTCTTTTGTAAAACATCATTGTATTGTATTTTGATAAATTATTCTTTTACGTCTCCAGTTCTTCAACATTAACTCGCGCGTGATTCCCTCCATGTCGCGTGCGTTCATGGACTGCGGGGACCGCGCACAACCACAAGGGCCATACGCTCGTTTGCCTACCCAGGACGAGAAAAAAAGCTTGACGGTTTTAGTCTAACATTTTTATTCTGTGTAGGAATTCTTGAAATCTTTTTTCTGTGTAGTTTCGGTGACATTGAGTTTCATACATTTTTATTACCATCTTTATTGGAATAGCCGATATACATTTAAATTAAGCTAAAACCCTATTATGCATTGAAATCACGTTTTCATTAAAAATCACGCGACACGAATAAGTTTGACAAGAACTTCGCAAAGTTTTTCCAGTAATTAATTTTTACTGGACGATGAAATAGTTCTCTCTATTAATTTCTGAGCTACGATATTTTTTAAATTGATTTTACAAATTAATCTAATTTAAATGCATCATACTCATTTTCAAACCCATTGAAATGTGTCATTGTGCGTGTTTATAATTATGTGTGTTTGTCATTATGCGTGTGTCATATTGCGTGTGTGTCATTATGCGTGTGTCTCATATTGCGCGTATGTCATTATGCGTGTGAGTCATTATGCGTGTGAGTCATTGTGCGTGTGAGTCATTGTGCGTGTGTGTCATTATGCGTTTAGGTAAAATTGTGTACACTTGTCATTATGCGTGTAACCCATTTTTACACCCATAAATTTCGATTTTATTAGACATGCATTTTTTTCTTTTTAAGGCTCTATTTGATGAGTTTTTATGAAAGTCATTACGATAACGGTCCGTAAATCTATGGCGGAAACTCTTGCACTGACAAGAATTTGGTGAAAAACTCGGCTAAAATGTTTCTTTTCACCCTGTCTTTTACAGCGTAATATTGAAAAGTGCCCTCCCTAACATAAAAGGACATTTTCCGGCACAAAACAACATACCATTATAATCATACCGTGTTATTGATAAGCTTTTTCAAAGAAATATTGGTCAAAACATGACAAAAATATTTTTAGCAACACCATACAAAACCGTGCTCCTTATTGAATATTGTTCGTCATACTTTTGCTACTACGACGTTTGTTGTTTAGTTCCACGTCCCACGTTCATGTTTTTATGTGGCATCAATAAGGTTATTTCTTTCTCCTCCAGATATCGAAGCGCGTTGCTACTCAACAACCGACGCTTTACAAAACATTAAGAAGAAAGTAACAAATACATTACCTTTAAGTAAGTAAATTACTTTACTAGTTATAAGTAAATTGTGTTAAGTTTTATACTGATTACTTACGAAATCGTTAATTAAAACGAAGCAGCCGACTCACAACTTTTGTATCATTTATTAGGCAACAAACAAGTCAAGTATCTACACCAATATTCAAACATACATAAATAAAATCACGACATATTAAAAACCACTTTATACTTACATGTACACATCTTTATCGCCACTTACTCAGATAATTATGTTAGTAACAAATATTTTATAAAAAAATATTTACTACATAAAAATTAAGTCGGTTACTATAAAACTTAATAAGTTACATTACATTGAAATATCTTTTAACTTCACACAACCCAGTCAATAAAAGCTCACTAGTTAAATTAACACACCACACGAATTGATCATCAATCATCGAAAATATTTACTGGTAACAGTAACAAAGCCTTCGTGGGCATAATGGTGTATTGAATTTCACTGTCGCTCACTGATAGAGCGGCCATTGTAACGCTGCCGGACCAACATGTAAACGAAAAGGGCTTATTACAAAAAGAGAACTTTCGAACATCTATATTCGTAAAGTAAAGTACATCTTTATTATTGAAATGTTAACTGCATTCACAATGCTATATAATAATGTTTACTAGAAAAAAATAACCAGTCTCAGGAAAGCTCGAATGGGATTCGAACCCATGACTTGGCTTGCAGCGTAAATCACAAAGTAGTCAACAAGTCTTCTGGGGTATCGGTAGCTTAGTGGTTAGAGCAGTGGACCGGCAATCCAAAGGTAATGGATTCGAATCCCATTCGAGCTTTCCTGAGACTGGTTATTTTTTTTCTAGTAAACATTTTTATGTAAAAATTTTTTTTTTTTTAAACACTGAAAAAAGTCGACAACCTCAGGCAGGAAAAAAAAAAATTTACTTAAGTATATTTAAGCATTAATAAAACGCTAAAATATAAAACATTAAACATTTTTATCCTAAAGTTAAGTACAGTCTGTATACTGTCTCACAGCAGGGCAAAGGCCTCCGTAACATTAAAATCAAGTCATTGATACAAATGAAAGGTATTGAATTAGTCACCACGCTTGCCGAATGCGGGTTCATCATCATCATCATCGTCATCATCGTCATCATCATTCATCATCAGCCTATAAACGTCCCACTGCTGGGCACAGGCCTCCCACGTAAACAATAGCACGTGGGGATATTGGGCCATAACCCACCACGCTGGCCCAATGCGGGTTGGTGGGTTCGTCATCATCATTGCGGGTAGGTAATCACAAACCCGGGCTATGCATCGAAAAATCCGAAATAACTCTTTGCCCGAGAGAATGAGAATTGACCCAGGGACCTTCAGGTATCGAGCTGAGCGCTGACCATTCGGCCGCCGAGGCGTTCCATTTAGTGAATCACTTCTGGCGATAACTGTACATGACACTGTAATCGTTTTCAACTAACAAGCAAATGCGTCCCATTGTAGTGAATCATCGTTATGGCCAAAAGTTTACTTTTGTCTATAGAGTCTGGCTAACGAAAGCTGAACCAGGAAACACGCGGCAAATTTAAAAATAATCATGACTGTAACACAGGGTCACTCACACAGCTGCAATTTTCTCAAAAAATTCAATTTGACATACGACATGACACCTCAGATAGACACACATAGAGACAAAGTGTTACCAATCATGTTTGCGCCAAATAATAAAATAACTTAAAATTAAATTAATAATTTACATACCATGGGGAAACGTGAAATTGCCCAGTTACATTCAAATAAAATATGTTATACACGCATATTTTGAATAACGAACATTAGCGCGCTGGTTTTATAGCCCTCCTTGTTCCTCGGACTACTGTCCTCTGTCCGTCTCCCTCGCACCTTGTCACAGAAGAAGACGGAAGCTAAGCTAGCTAGTTCCGCGCCTTGAAGAATTGACGAAGAAAACGCGTGTGCTCGTGAAAAATAATTAAATAGGGCGATAAATTGCTGCCCCTATCAGTGCATCTTACCTTATTAAGTTGCGTGTGTAAAATTAAGCGTGTGAACTTTCACCTAATTAAAAGTGGCCACTATAAAATCATAAAAAACTATCTCTAATAAATGCGTGTGCAAGCGGAGTCGCGTGGCGCGCATGCAAAGGGGCTTCGAAGAATCGGCGAAAACCGATCAAGGTGAGATCTATTCCTTTTTTCTCCCAGCATTCACATCCTTCGAATCAGCGCAATTAAAACTACGAGGTTCAGCTTTCGTTGGCCAGACTCTAACTGTTAATGACACTGTAATCGTTATTAAGTAACAAGCAAACATCACATTTTGATTTTGTAATATTTGATTTAGCATACATACATATATATAATCATGACTATTATCCTCGAAGGGTTAGTCAGAGACTAGGCAATGAGGACAGCAAAAGCAGTCCTCTACCATAGTCCACCTTCCACCAAATAGCGACTGCATATATGCTCAGCGTGATAGGTGGTGAGCCCATTGCCGCTCTATGCTATTGGATGCTTAGAATAATAACGCATAGAACGATAGTCTCGTATTAGAAAACTGTCATGGCGTGAGGCAAGAAAAAAATGGATGTAGGAGATAGTTACTCATACTATCTCGGCGACACGCACACAAGTGTTTATGTAATGTTGCTAGAGGAATCAGATTTGCCCCAAAAGTAAGGAAATTGGAACTGTTGATAGATAGATACGTTTAGATTTTTATTACTGACGCGGGCCGTTTCGGTACCAAGCCATTATGGCTTGGTTTTTCTGCACATACATCCAATCATAGTTATTATTCTATGATTGGATGTATGTGCAGTCTTTAGTCCGTTAGTCGCCTTTTATGACACCCAAGGAAAGAGAGGGGGATGTAGTACTCTTTCACCGCTAAGCGACACGATTCACTGTTTAATATTAATTCGATTTTCATAATAAGCCAGCGCTATGTAAACCACGTTTGTTGTGTATATAATAGTAACGATACGTCGTGTGTATGTAAACTGTTATGCTTCCCTTTATTGTTTGTGTAAACCGTACAAAGTAATTTAGGGAAGAATTCTTTTAGCCATTGAACATGAGAAAATGATTTCCTCGTCATAGGGAAAACGTTGAATTGGTTTTTTTTATGACGTCACTTACATGGCAGAGGTGCTTTGTTGAATTCTACCTGCGAATATAATAATGCTGTATGTACTTAATTCGAAACACTTTTCATTTGGTTTTGGTTTGAGACCTTTTGGCGGAATTGTGAATAGCAAAATAAGGAGTTATGTTATTTTTTTATCATAATATGCAAAAGTGACACTAACTGACATAACTTTATGGCAGACGTCGATTTCAAAAATCTACAAATTTTCTGGAATAATAAAATGTTATTATAAAAAAAAACTGCACCATCAACATCAAGCTGTGAAACATAAAACAGAACCTTAACTGCAATATTAGTTTTACTCTTTAGATATAGGTAATGGCTTAAAGTTCATATTATATGTATCATGTGTCTTACTTCTCTGTCTAGTTCCTCGTAGCATAAGTGCTATCTGTGATACATGACTTCTAATATCACGCTATATATTTCACACACTCTGTAGAAAAATATATTAGAGTTTTTATACACTCTCTGTAGACACTAATACGTTTTATACAGGTAATAACATCAGATATAAACAGGGTGTGTATCTAAATTAATTGCCATGAATACACGCATCTTTTAAGAACAGCTGCACCGTTTCGGCTAATTCTTTTTTGTAGTTTTGTTTAATTTTTTTTTATCATAGTGCGCGGGTTGTTCGGGCGGATGAAGTCACGGGCAGGTCGCAACTTAGGTATAACATAACCCCGTCGTTACGTACCCCCCGTTTTACTTTTATTGTCAATCATTTTATCAGATCACAGTAAAAATCGTTTTGAATTCTGAAATGACATAGGTACCAGTACTCTACACGCGTACTTTGATAAGTTAAAATAACTTGCGTGTTAATTTTCCTCCGGGAATAGAAGGTGCGCTGTTATCACAGATAACCGAAATGTTGTTTCGGCTAATATGTCGGTGAAACACGCGATGCGTTTTTAGTCAATTAATTTGCACGTCACGTTGGTGAAAATTACATACATACACATAATCACGACTATTATACCCGAAGGGTTAGTGAGAGTAGGTAATGAGGACTGCAAAAGCAGTCCTTTATCCTGTTACGTTGTAAATTCAGGGCCCTGTCTGCCTTTACTTATCTACAAAAGAAGTTCGCAATGGTTGAATAGTACTTACCTGAAATCATTGCTTTAGAATGATCAAATGTCCAAAAACATTAGTCCGTGTAGCTTGTTTGAATTAAATCCATTTTTCTTCACATTAAAGACATAGAGCCTTGGCTGACACATTACAAGACACACTTTTCTTGCATTTTCAATTAAAACATATTTCTAAATCAGTTTTAGTAAGACTTAAACTTAAATCTAAAGAGATTTTATTCCGTGTTTACGTTTTGTATTTGACATAACACCATAGACAAAATGACAGCCACCGTAGCGACGCCTAGCGGTAGCGGGGCGAAGTAGCTGTCAGCTTTTAATTTCACATAAAAGATTCAATTTTAAAAAATAGTCGAAACAGTTCTAATAATAAATTACATAATAAATTAATATGTATAATAATTACTTTAAGTAATTTAATTTAATTCAAGCAAATCCGGAAATAGAACTATTTTTTCTATATGGACTTTTATCTAGAACATTCGAACGGGAGTAATATTTTTTATATGGATATTGTCTCTGCCCGTAGGGGTTACCAGAGAGGAAACTAATACTCCTTAATATTAAGACAGGGTAATTAGTGAGTTAAATATCACAAAACATAATTTTAAATTAAAGAAAAATGCATTTCACATTGCTAAACGTTAATTTTTTTTTAGGTCGTGTGTTGTTATTGTTGGCAAATTCTGTTAGCAGAGGGCGAGTTGTGACAGACGTCATATTTGACGTTTTGTTAGTTTGAAGGAAAATTCTAAAAGAACAATTTCTTATGAATTACCCGACAATGGGAGTAGAAGTTATAAGCTGGCCTTCGATTTATAAGTGTTTCCGGCGAATGGAAAGCTGCCGAGTTGCGACGCCGAAACGAGTTCAATCTCTGGCGTGACGTGGTGCGATGAGTTGAGATCAATGCACTCAGGTAGGCATGAGTCGTAGTCACCTTTTGTTTTAATCTGAGGTCGTAATAATGTAGTGGATTTGAGGCGTCATTAGCTTGAGAATATAGTCAACAAGTGTGTGGTTTATTTACAGGAATCCGTGCCACAACCAACCGGTCGTGACGCCGCTGGCAGCCACGCGTAGATATAGGATATCCCAGCGCGTAAGTATCTCAATAGCATTGTTTAAATATAATAAGCCGTCATACTAGGAAAGCAAATCGATATTTCATGGTGTCCGAATCATGCCTTGTCGCCAGGCGACGCAAGGCTCTTGGCCATGTGGCAGACGTGTCAAACCCTTTTAGGAGTGGATATTGCATCATCCCACAATATTCTAGCATTGTTTGGTTTTGTTTATTGGAATATCGTTGCCGTGTAGTGCCTTGTGTACTAGTTAAATGTGAAACAAAGCTAAAATTAAAACATGGTGTTAAATGTTAGTGTTGGAGTGTGAGTTTTTAGTTGTGCAACAGCGTTGGGAAGCTTTTGATAATCCATGGCGCTGCGAGTCCCTGGTTATGATAGGTTGCAGCCCCAGATACACAGATAGCAGACTGCGGGACCCTAATTTATGTAACAGTTAAAACTAGGCGTGTAGTGTTATAAATAGGCCCCGTGTTGATAATTTCAGATGCTTCGAGAGGCCCGTCTCGCCGCCAGGATTTAGAGCTGGGCCCTAAAGCCTGGACGCGAGACCTGCCTCTTCGGGGCACCAGCGGCCACCTGCTGCCAGCGAGCTGTCGCCGCACAGGCGTTGACGGTTTTTGTACCCCTACTCTGGGTTTAATCGTTCTTTATTCAGGAACATATTTTTACATTAGGGTTTCGAAACCTTAACATAGTATTTTCTTTTATATCCAACTACACCAAGCGTTGGTGAAGTTGTGAAACCTTTGAGGATCTGCGAGTTCGACCTGTGTGAAGTGGTATGGTGACATCGTCTCCAGATTCGGGTCTACATCCAGACCCTGGCGCCCAAAATTATTAATTTTATATCGGTATAACCCCACGCTTCTCTAGAGTATCGGCTTTAAACGTGTGAGAGTTTTAATACGGTTAAACGGTTTAAAACATTTAATTTAATATTTTAATAGACGGAGTAATTTAATTTTAATTTCAACATCATACTCCGGACGTTACTGGTTTATCCCGACCCCCCACGACCTTAGCTTGTACGACTGAAATATTAGCTGGCTGGTTAGGCAGTAGTAGGAACAGTATTATAAAATTTATTTTAAATTAAAATTATCACCGACCCGCTTGGTCACTTTTGACTCTTAGGATTTTAGTGTGTTTTAGGGGGTGATATAGCTTTGGAATAAGGTTTAGATTACTTTAAACAGTAAATTTTAGTTGGCAAAATTAATAGAAAGTTTGTTGAACTTTCATTTGAGATTGACCCTAGGGTCAATTTCGACTGATAGTTTTTATTTGTGATTTTCGGCTAAATAAATTAAAAGGAGTAACGTAGATGAATTGTACCTAACATAATATAAGACAAAATTGTGACTAACCCCCCTCTTTTAAATAATAAGAATGAAATAAAATTTATAATTTTATTTTATTGTTGTTGGACAAAATATTTGTGTGTTCTTTTACAATATACTGCCTAGCTGTTGAACATTTTATGGTTTTATTTGATAACAACCCACTGAAGCTTGCATTTGGGATTTTCTTCCTTTTCCCCAAAAGGGACAAAATCTCAAATGTAACAATCCATAGTCCACTTTACACCGCACATGTGCTCTGCGTGACAGGTGGTACATTCAGGGTTGTACATTTTTTAAATATGAATATGCATACGTGAGGCGTACTAAAAGTTTCCGGAATGAAAAAGAAAAAAATACTATTAAAGGTCAAAAATGAATTTTTTGTTTCTCAAAATATTTAGATTATAAATATTTAGATTATTTCTTAGAATTTTTTATTTCTCCCTTTGCGTAAATGCACTTTTTCATTCGATTAAACCAATTTTGAAAACTTTTTGCTACTCCTCCGTGGTGACCCCAGAAACGTGTTTTTCATACTCTTCGACAGCCTCTTCTGTGATGAAAATCGTTGACCGCGTAATTGATTCTTAATTTTTGGTAACACAAAAAAGTCACAAGGTGCCAGATCGGGACTGTATGCAGGATGGCTCATAAGTTCTACGTTCTTCACCTTAAAAAATTGGTTTGTCTGTCTGGCCGTGTAGAAACTAGCATTGTCGTGGTGCAAGATGACACGGCGTTTACGGTTATTTTTACGGAATTCGTCAATAATTTCCGGCAAACAAATGGTCGTGTACCAGTCACTATTCACGGTACGATGATTCTCAGCAACAGTAGCCACGTGTCCAGTTTTATTAAAAAAAAGAAGCAATCATCCGCTTAGATGCACTTTTCACGCGCGTGGCTTTTTTAGTTGGTTTCAGCTCATCTTGAAAGACCCATACGCTCGATGGCTGCTTTGTTTTGGGATCGTAGCAATAATTCATGTTTCGCCACCTGTTACTATGCCTCACATTAAATTTGACGCACCTTCATTGAATCTGGTAAGCATGGCACTGCACCAATGCACTGTACGGTTCGTTTTTGAGCCTTGGTCAAATTGTTTGGGAACCACCGCGAGCACAGCTTTCTCACACCCAAATGTTTGTGTAGGATTGATTGTATTTGACTCATGCCTATATCTAAGGATGCGCGAATCTCATGGTAGGTCACATGTCTGTCTGTTTCAATCATACGGCGCACAGCATCGATGTTTTTGTTGTTCACAGCGGTGGACGGGCGACCATCGCGAGATTCGTCACTGAGATTGACACGACCGCGCTTGGATTTTGCAAACCAGCTACAAATAGTCGTCGTGCGACGGTGCTTCATTGCCAAAAGCAGATTGAAGCAGAGCGATGCTCTGTTGAGCTGTCAAATTACACTTAAAATCGTAGAAAATCATACTACGAAAATTTTCCCGAGTTAAATCCATGTTAATGTAAACACGCAATTTTTAAAATGGCGCCACAGGGTAAAAGCAATTGACAGTCAGATGAAACAAACTGCATTCTACAGCCAAAGAGTTCCATTTTCAAATGTTGTAATTACTTTTTAAATATTTTTTTTGTAAGTGGCAAGTTCCGGAAACTTTTAGTGTGACCTATGTAAAATATGAATGTTTTTCGCAAAGTTTATATTTGCAATATAACAGTTGGTAGTAGCACTTTCAGTTGTCCGCGGCTTAGTACCCCCTTCCGACGAACGTTGTTTATATATATATATATATAATATCAGTGACGAAGGTTCTATACAACTCGATTCCCACCGGCTTCCCTTCAGAAGTTTAGAACACAACCACTCTCTACTTGAATTGAGAAATGGCACAATCAGTAATTATAAAAGTAAATATATAAAAGAAACATTACAAAACACCTACACAATGGACATTAAATCAACAAAATTTGCTTTTCAACAACATATTGCTATAAAATAAGCCGCAGGCGCGATCGGCTTTTGGCAGTTAAACTTCTGTACAAAATTTACGTCATGACGTCACATAAAGGTCAATAAACCCACCCGCGTATTAGCAGCCGGTAAGCCGTCTTTATCCAAGTTACTTGATAGAGAAAGTTATACAATTTGCCTGCGCGTGAGCGGGATGGAGGAATGTCGTTTTCGGTTTGTGTTCTGTTGACAGATAATTTGACGTAATTGCAATTTATCATTGAATGCATGACTGTGTTTTATTAGTATTTGAATTTATTAGTTAGTTTCACCTATTAGAATGATTAGTATTGTAGTTGGACTTTGTTTATTTGTGTTGTGTGTAGTAATGAAAGTAGTTACGAAGACGTACGTTGTAATTAGGTATTTGCGGTAAGTAGATATTGTAATAAGTTGAAATTACGTATTAAGAATAAGTAGATTTGCAAAGTAATCGGTAGAATTGTAAGATGTCGGCATTAATAGCTTTAGATTCTTCCCGGCTTTTATGATAATGTCTTAGCGCACTTTGTAAGAAAGAATAGACGAATAGCTTTAGAGTATAAGTAGTATTATTAGTACTTAGTCTATTAAGTTTTGTTTAATTTACATCATATCATCATTTCACCACAAACGGCTTTAATCAAAGCCACTTCTATTATGCTTGCAAGACACTGTTTCAATATCTCAGTGCTTACACGTATAGTAAAAGAGGACTGAAGATACATCTGCCTATACAAGACTGAAGCCAGGATGCCAATCACAGATTTTCGTTAAGGACTCAAGACTGCGTGCCCGCGCTCGGAGTAGGTAAGCATTTTTTTTTTGTTACGGCTTACCTCTCTCATTATTTCACGCTTCGCCACTGAAATATATATATTGTACTAGCGTTTATGCCACTTGTCTAAGGCTGATCAGATCATCCCCTCTCCTTATTTCACTAAGTTTATTTGTACTGGCACCTCGAGACCAACCGTTAGGTTATGCAAGAAGTGCCAGACGTCCCTGCGCCAGTAGAACACTCGCGCAGGAGACCACCAACGTTAGGTCTTGACGCCAAATTAGTGCCCGCCGCAGCGCGCTCTTCATTCGGTACTCATAAGACTAGTGTCTCAGGAGAGTATCCCCGTGAACACGTGTAGTTCACTGCCTATTGTCCAGATAGGTAACCGGAGCTGTCAAGCTCGCTCACTTCTCGTTGCACGAAGGGCACAACTCGCAGTTGCCACTGTATCAGATCAATGACGATACTATGTCAGATGGCCATTATGCATGGAGTCGTCCCGCGTCGCCGGCCCATCTGTCTCCGTCAACCTCTTTGCATCCGCCGTAATGTTCGGTGATTTATAAGATGGGCCCAAGTTTTTTGTATTACTCCGGAATGTGTTCCTGACTTGGGCATTTGAATTACTGCCTTTGGAAATCGTTATGGCGGAGCATGTATTGAACTGTAAAGGATGTGAAAAGCGTTACTACTTGTAACTGTGATTAAGTTTTCGAATGTATTACGTCATTAATAGTAAATATCTCTAAACACATGTCAAAGTTTGTAATAGTTAAAAATAAGCCTATCCTATTATTTTGGTTTTCCCTAACAGTTTATCTAGATGATATGCAATAGGTGCCTTTACATTATTTTACTACGTATATTTTAAGTATTTTTTACGTAATTTATTAAGAAATAAATAAAAACCCTTTTAGGAGAGATAGGTACGAACAAAAGAATTGATGTCACATGACATTAAGGACCGATTTCTCAATCCTCGGATAAAACGTATCAATCCGATAAAGTATTACGCGATCAACCTAAAATGTCACCTCTAAAAAAAGAAAAGACAAGATTTGCCAATATTTCTTTAAAAAGGTTGTATATTACTACAAGAACTGATAGGGTACATACATATAATCACGACTATTATGCCCGAAGTGTTAGTCAGAGACTAAGCAATGAGGACAGCAAAAGGAGTCCTCTACCATTAGTCCACTTTTCACCAAACAGCGACTGCACATGTGGTCAGCGTGACAAGTGGTGAACTTATCGCCGTTCTTTGCTGTTGGAAGTATGTGCAGTCTTTAGTCCGTTAGTCACCTTTTACGACACCCAAGGGAAGAGAGGGGGTGGTAGTATTCTTTTACCGCTATCGACACGGTTAATTAGAACTCATTAGAACTCAGCTGCCGTAAAACCAGACAATTAAGACGATTTAGGCTTTTTCGTGCTATGTCCCGGATACTCAGTAGGGCTCTTTCGTAGTACGGCCTCTTCGTGGTACGGCTCTTTCGTGGTATGGCCCTTTTGTGATATGGCCTTTTCTAGCAAGGGCCCGTACTCATGTACCGCACATTCTACTGTGATCATTGACCTAATTATAATTAGTAATTTTATAGAGACACAATAGAAAATTTAATGTTAGGAACCCCTATGAGTTTTGGTGACAGACAAGTGGATAACAAAGTACAAATTAACGATTTTTAAATAACATTTCAAAAAGTATTAAGAGAATTAAATTTACCCTTTCTCAAGTAATTGTCATCTTACATATTTCTTTTTAATGTTTGTATAATAAGAAGGTTTTATTTAAGCGTATTCTAGGATCAAAGATTGTAAGCTGAAAGTATCTATTGTATTTTCCCTTAAATCAACCAGCCCGCAACAATATCAGTAAAAAGGCTATAGACATACCTACCAGTGACGAAGGTTCCATACAACTCGATTCCCACCGGCTTCCCTTCAGAAGTTTAGAACACAACCATTCTCTACTTGAATTGAGAAATGGCTCAATCAGTAATTAAAAAAGTAAATATATGAAAGAAACATTACAAATTGCCTACACTATGGACATTAAATCATCAAAATTTGCTTTTTAACAACATATTGCTTTAAAATAAGCCGCAGGCGCGATCGGCTTTTAGGCAGTTAAACTTCCATACAAAATAAACGTCATGACGTCACATAAAGGTCAATAAACCCACCCGCGTATTTAGCAGCCGGTAAGCCGTCTTTATCCGAGTTACTTGATAGAGACAGTTATACAATTTGCGTACGCGTGAGCGGGACGGAGGATCGTTTTCGGTTTGTGTTCAGTAGGGCAAGCACGAACAATTTGCGAAAAAGTGTTCGTATCGTCATCGTCAACAATTTGTATGAGAATTGAGCAGCGCCCCTACCGGACGTAAAATTAACTAAATTTGGAAGCACGAATGCTAAGGTATCGTAAGCGTATCGCCTTCGTATCGTATCACCAACGTTACTTGATATGTTTATATGAAAGTTTGCGAGCACGAACTTAGTTTTGACATAAGGTATCGTGGATGACGAAGGCTGGCTAGCGTGAACTACGAATGTTTCTACACGGAGAATTTGTCGGTGAAAAAAGTATCGTTGTGACTTTAAAATCATTTAAAAATTATTTTTTTGTTGTTTCTATGGCCAAAGTGCACTTTCTAGGCATATTTATCAATAAAATTAAGTAGGCGATGACTAAGTGAGGGGAAGAGCAATATAAAACATGCTAGTATGGAGAATTAATGAACTTAATTAATACATTTTATTACGAAGACTTTGTTTAATTTTTTTATTATATCTTTTATTTCTTATTCTATTTTTTAATATTATAATTAACTAGCGGCCCTCCCGCGCCGTCGTCCACGCTAACTTAGGAAGACCGTCATAGTTCAGCCATTTAAAAAAATATATCTACAAAATATAAACAAAACCATCCTCAGTTAACGCCCTATCTTTGAGTGAAAACCGCATAAAAATCCATTGCGTGGTTTAGGAGCATAGTGCGGTGCCACAGATAGAGGAAAACGGCGACTTTACTTTATAATTATGTAATGATTCAAAAGTACATCCTAATGTACAAAGTACCTACCTATACTTTAATTTATTTATTTATCTTTTTTGATACAGAGCAACACAGCAAGGCGAACTTTGTACCAAAAGGTGCCTTTTGCTGTGTATCAATAGTCATAGTCAATAGTCATTCTCTGTTAGTTAGCTAGTTTACCAATAAGGGTGGCAGATAGGAAAATCGGCGCAATAAAACAACTAAATAAAACAAAATTAAATTTATTAAGTACATAGGTATTTCCCCTTTCAAAGTTAGTTACCTAACAAACATACATTCATAGCTTCTTTCATGAACTCTAACCATTGAGCTTGATAAAGGAGCTCCTTAACCCTCTGTGTCAAGGGGAAAAGCGAAGTCTTGCTCTTTATCATACTCTCTTGCAATCTCTCCTCTAACTTTCATAGTTTTGCAATGTTATCCGTTTTGTTTTTCTTTGGCGCCGAAGGGTTCTAAGGCTCCTAAGGTTAATAACTATTGATAATGGTAGGGAAACTATAGTAGGCTGCTGCTCGTCTGCTGGAACAGCCACAGTATATTGGCTGCTAGTTCCAGGAGCATTTCAATCCCCTGTAATATAAATAAAATTCCTGTTAATCAAAATCAATCAATTAAACAAAATCTAACATAAAAATATTTATTTCGCGGCCTTGATGCATGAACTGCATTGTAATGCACGCACCGATAATTTCATTTAGTATGATAAAAATATAATAAAATAAATGGGTCAATCTTCGAATAATAAAAAAGAAAGTTTACCTGTGCCTTCCTCCTGCGAAAAGAACCTCAGAATTTGACTCCTCGTGTTGAAATTAAAAGGTGTCGAAACTTGGAAAGCGTTGCGTCTTGACCCTGAAAAATATTTTATATGATTTTTATTATTGGTCCCTATTAATATTGTTAGTTTAAAGTTTACTAAATATAGATTCCACTTAGAAATAAGGCCGCCATTGGATACGTATAGGTACACTGCACAATATAGTGTGTATGTATTAATATGTTGTTAATGTGAAATGATAAGCAGTGGAACCAGCTTCCACAACCACCATCCCGGTAGCAGCTTGTACTCCAGCATGTACGCATGACCCTGTTCTCTAGGTCAGTCAAAGATAATTTAAGTGCTGGACTTCCACCGGTGCCAAAAGCAGCCCTATGAATTTGAACCACTTCTTTTACGTGCTACTTTTTAAACCACAAAACCTTCAACATTTATACAAAACCAAATACTATTTATGTAGGTAGTAGTAAGTACCTATATAAAAAAAAAAAAAAATATTAAATAAATATAAAATAATGTTGCTATAGATCAATAATGTTGATTTGTAATGAGTTAGTGTTAGGTCGAGCACTTATGAAGTTATAGAAAGTACTAACTTGAAACTAATTTGCTCCTCTTTTTTTCCCGCCGAGTGCGAGTGTCCTGTCACATTGCTAGGTATTCATTTTAGCGTAAGCTCCTTCCATTTCATTTGTATGAAATGGCGACCTCGCAGGCTTCCAGAAGGTTCAGATAAACTCCATTTCTATAAATAAAATAATAATCACACAGCTTAGCCATCGAACATATGTAAACAATCATACATAAACTCGCAAACACGTCACAAACAACAAAGTAAGTATGCTTACCTTTCCATAAACTCTATCATCATTGCGTATTGTGCATGGCTTGTCCTCATTTTGATCAATCCAAAACAATAAATTTTATTATTTTCAGACGTAACACTAAATTATTCACCTTAAAGATTGTTTGTGAAGTGCTCAAGTGCTGTTACCTACTCTTAATAAAGTAACAAAGTTGGCTTTGCCGCGACAGCAATTCTATGTGATGTCGTTCAGAAATCAATCAAAATATTTCATTATAATTTTATTAATATAAGGAGTAATTATTAATTTTTAATAGTATTTATACAATAATAACAATTTAAATAAACATTCCTAATTATTATATAGCATTTGACTCTAATATTCACATAAAATTCTTGTGTAGCTTTTTAAAAACCACTTCATCTAATTTTCGAACGCAAGCAATCGTTCAATATGCTGCGATTGTTCATTCACTGTGCACATCTCTGCTTACGTTAGGATGACGTCACCTTCGCCGTTGCATCGAGCTCGCGATACGTTAACGGAACTCTTCGTGCTTAGGACTAGCGTTGTACTACGTTTTCGTATCGTGGACTCGATACGTTTACGTTACGAATACTTTAAAAGTTCGTGCTTGCCCTACTGTTGACAGATAATTTGACGTAATTGCAATTCATCATTGAATGCATGACTGTGTTTTATTAGTATTTGAATTTATTAGTTAGTTTCACCTATTAGAATGATTAGTATTGTAGTTGGACTTTGTTTATTTGTGTTGTGTGTAGAAAGTAGTTACGAAGACGTACGTTATAATTAGGTATTTGCGGTAAGTAGATATTGTAATAAGTTGAAATTACGTATTTAGAGTAAGTAGATTTGCAAAGTAATCGGTAGAATTGTAAGATGTCGGCATTAATAGCTTTAGATTCTTCCCGGCTTTTATGATAATGTCTTAGCGCACTTTGTTAGAAAGAATAGACGAATAGCTTTAGAGTATAAGTAGTATTATTAGTACTTAGTCGATTAAGTTTTGTTTAATTTACATCATATCATCATTTCACCACAAACGGCTTTTATCAAAGCCACTTCTATTATTATTATTTTTTTTTTATTTTTATATAAGAGGGAGGCAAACGAGCAGGCGGGTCACCTGATGGAGAGTAATCACCGCCGCCCATGGACACCCGCAAAACCAGAGGAATCGCAGACGCGTTGCCGGCCTTTAAGGGAGGAATAGGTTTAAGGAAGGAATAGGAATTGGGAGGAGGGGGGGGGGGGGGGAGGGGCCTCCGGAACCCTCACTGGTCGGACGAAACACAACAGCACCAAGTGCCATTATTTCACGCCGAATATTAGTGAGAGGGTGGTATTACGCCGGGCGAGCCGGCCCAATGTGTGCTGCAACGCAGCGTGGCTCTACCACTCAGTTGTGCTTGCAAGACACTGTTTCAATATCTCAGTGCTTACACGTATAGTAAAAGTGGACTGAAGATACATCTGCCTATACAAGACTGAAGCCAGGATGCCAATCACAGATTTTCGGTAAGGACTCAAGACTGCGTGCCCGCGCTCGGAGTAGGTAAGCATTTTTTTTGCTCCGGCTTACCTCTCTCAATATTTCACGCTTCGCCACTGATACCTACAGCTATGATAGCTTTTCATCAATGATATTGTGGATTCCATATTTTTTTCCAATCAACTTCAGACGAATGAAACCCGGCGACCGTCCATTCCGGTAAAGGCTTCTATTTTCGGCTGTCGGCTGTTGAAATCTCAGCGTATCCGGTTACACAAACAAATGAAGGGCGGCAACATGACACCTATCCGCCTGCGGTACGCACAATCGCGGCCACGTGGTTCTGTATAATGAATCCGTAATTCGAAAGGTACTGAGTGTAAGCCGATACTTATTTACTAACACCTTAATAACTTACTTACTTACTCCTGTGGCACATCAACCTAAGTGAGTTTTGGCCTGCGACACAAGAGATCGCCACTTTCTTCTGTCATGTGCAGTCTCGCGCCAGTCGTCGACGCCAAGTTCGCGCAGGTCAGCCAGCACTCGGTCTTGCCTAGGACCAAAAACAGTAGTTAATTTTTTAGGGCTGTTTTTATAATCTGCGCCGTTTAGAATGAAAATGCCCGTACTGAGTGTAAGCCGGTACTCATTTAATAGTACCAAAATAATTAATTATATATTGTAGTAGTTCTTACACACACGCGCACGCTAGTACACGTACGCACACACGCATTACCACTTTACCATACATACATATAATCACGACTATTATCCCCTAAGGGTTAGTCAGAGACTAGGCAATGAGGACTGCAAAAGCAGTCCTCTGCCATAGTCCACTTTTGACTGCACATGTGCTCAGCGTGACAGCTGGTGAGCCCATCGCCGCTCTTTGCTGTTTGATGTATGTGCAGTCTTCAGTCCGTTAGTCGCCTTTTACGACACCCAAGGGAAGGAGGTGGTGGTAGTATTCTTTCACCGCTACGCAACACGGTTATCTCTTTAAACTGCATGTAATAATAAATGATTATTATTATTAATTTATTAATAATAATAATCATTTATTCAAGTAACAAGACTCATCACATTTTACACATTAATACATTTTCAGTCACATTATTCAAATTATAAGATTAGGTAAGTACATATCATTCATACAAATATTAATTAATTATTCCGAAAATTTCATATTACAAACATTCAATTCTAATTAAATTAATTTAATTTAATTCATTAATTCATTTTACAATTCATTCACAACAGTTAATGTAATTTCTATTTTTTCATGAACCATTATGATGACGCATTGTTTTTGTTCTTTCTTAACAATCTCTTTCCACTATAGGAAATGGTTGTATCTGAGGGATTTGATCAAATCCCTCAGATACAACCATTTCCTATACGCCCCACTGATGGGTACAGACCTTTCCATATTTTATTACGAGTATATGTACAATGTGAATTAAATGTCAAAAAGCACTAAGCAAGATTAAACAATAACCAGCTTAGATTATCACAAAGAAGTAGGTGAACAACTAATTATTTTATGACGATAGAGAAAATCAAACTTTGCACCTCGGAGAAAGCGAAGAAAGATTTACGTATCGCGCTTACGCAGTACGTGTGGAAAAAGAAACAAGAAAACAACTTTTGGAAGATCATCTATTTTCATTGGTTCACATTTGCAAGTCACTATCAAATAATTTATTTTTATTTTGAATATCTCTTTTTTCTTATATCAGGACCACCGACCGATCAGGACCGGCGACGCAAAACACTATAACCCACCCGAGTTGTTGTCGAGTAACGGTAGTAATTATTTGCTGGGTCCACTGCTGGTTAATCTTCTATTAGCGAAATCAAATCATCGCTCTAATGAGTAGGTAGGTATTGGTATTGGCTACATATTTGAAGACGGCTGGTCAGCCATCCAGTCAAAGTGTTTGTGTTTCTGCGAAACTGAATGTCCTTTATAGCGTTGTTTTTTATTGTATCTGTGTTTTTATGTTATTAATTTTATATGCTGTAAGTAAGTTAGTTATGTAACTGGGTTCTGCTGCCCTTCTTCTTCTTTTTCTTCTTCTTTAGCCCTTTTCTAGCCAATGCTGAGTAAAAACCTCTTCCATGCTTTTCCAAATGGTGCGATTCTGGGCTTTTCGCATCCAGTCCTTCCCCGCTATTTGGGTTAGGTCATCGGTCCATCTCCTGGGCTGTCTAACGTAGGACGTTTCTGCGCCCGTTCCTTGGCCTCCATTCTAGCACCTTCAACCCCCATCGTCCGTCAGACCTGCGGCATATGTGGCCAGCCCACTTCCACTTCCTTTGGGCTATAATCTTAGCTATGTCGGTGAATTGTGTTCTACTGCGGATTTCTGCATTGCGAATTTGATCGCGGAGGGAAATACCCAACATAGCTCTCTCCATAGCCCTCTGGGTGACTAGCAATCTGTGGATAAGCTGTCTAGTGAGTGACCAAGTTTCTGACCCATAGACCATCACAGGGAGGACGCACTGCTCGAAAGTTCGACGTTTGAGGTTAAGGGGCACTCGTTTGTCTTTAGATACCTCCTTTAGTTTGCCATAGGCTCCCCACCCAAGTTGGATGCGACGGCTTATTTCGCGATTTTGTCCATTCCTTTCTAGACTCAAAGCCTGACCCAGGTAGGTATACTCCGCAACCCTTTGAATCTGTTGGCCATGGACCACAACATAGTCAATGTCGGCATCGCAACACATAATTTTGGTTTTTGAAGTGTTCATCTTCAAGCCGACATTGAAAGATGCGGAATACAGCTCGTCTATCATTATTCTGCAGATTCTCTGTGTTGCTGGCAAACAAGGTGATGTCGTCTGCAAAGCGTAGGTGTAACAGATGTTCTTCGTTGATGTTAATGCCCTTATTGGACCAGTCGAGAAGCTTGAATACGTCCTCCAAATAGGCTGTGAACATTTCACATCTGCTGCCCGTGTAACTAGTAATATAAATAATAAATAAATAAATAAACAAATAAATGAATTGGCATAAACCACGCTTTGCAACAAAACCGAAAGATCAATTTCCCGAATCGACGAAAAAACAAAGATTTTGTTTGAAACGGCGTTTCCAAAACCACATTTTTCAACACATTCAGGCGATACGTAATAACAGAGCTAAGCCCAAAACTGTAGCTTAGTTTTGCACGAAACCCGTTAGCATTTCTCGGTACAAAACGGGGTTCATCTGGAGCATATAACAGAAATTATTTGCACGAACGAACATTATTGAGCAACGAATAACTGGAAACGTCGACCCCCGGCACTTTATTTCTGATCTGGAGGCCAATTCTCATTTTTCGAGATGTAGTCTCGAATCGAGTTTTGATTTCGATCTTTATCTCGACCATAAAGTCTCGTTATTAACATTTTGTTCACGAATCTCCTATTCTCAGCGCTAATCGACTTCGAGTTTGATTTGAATTCGAACTTTATCGAGTGGTAATCCAATTTAGTTATTCTACACATCTCGAACTCGACATTTCTCGAAGGAGAGCCGCTCGAATTGCTTCGAGTGGTCGGCAGTGGTCGAGACGTAATTTCGAATACGAGAAGCTAATGAAACGTCAAATAGCGGCGAAATTACGGTGGATATGGAGGAGTTAATTTCCAATTTTGTCGTGGAAGTGATTTAAAATATTGAGAGAGCTCGCTCTCTTTTTTTTAAAAGGTGGAAGAAAACTTTTCACTCCTTAACTGTATATCGGCTTCCAACATTTGTAGAAGAAGCTGCTTCTGCTGTGGCGTTGGGTATTTTTTGTTGACATTGTGACATTGTGTGTGTCTTGTGAATACTAAAATGATCGTTTCGTCACCAAACAAGCACACAACCACAAACAAAAAACATAAAATTTATCGACGATACGTCACGTTTTAAACAATACAAGTTGTTTAAGGAAATTAAATTTGATCACAACACATTAAATATAATGATTTTTCGATACTTATTAAAAATTTACTTCTTTAATTAAAAAGCAAGTTCAATACATTTAAATACTTTTACAGTAAAAATATTTGAGGTACATAGTTGCAACCGGTTTAAAACCGGATGAAACGTGTCAAACGGAACGCATCCCGAGTTGATTGCATTAAAAAGAATGGCAATATTTATCAAAAAAAACTCTAAGTCTATTTCGATTAGCGCTGAGAATAGGAGATTCGTGAACAAAATGTCGATTATCGAGATTTTATGGTCGAAATCAAAACTCGATTCGAGACTACATCTCGAAAAATGAGAATTGGCCTCCTGGGGTTTAGTAAACAAGCAAGGATTAATTTAAGTGCAAACAATCGGTTTAAAAAATCTACTTGTTCCAACTCATTCCTTCTGTTTGAGCGGCGATCCTCGCGGTTTAATTAAATCTTTTCATTACTTCATTCTGTTGCTAAAATCTAGACAAACGTTTTCTGCGCTTAGTGTAATAATGAATAAATGAATAAATAATATACCGATGCGGACATCTCGACAGCAGCATGCTGAAATTCTTGGACACACTATTAAAGGACATACTTATTTATTTTGAGTTGGTACCTAAGTATGTAGTTCAAACTCAAAATCAAAATATATTTATTCAATAAACTCAATTAATAAGTACTTTGAATAGTCCAAATCTTTTTTAACTACCACCCCTGCAGGACATCAATTTTTACTGTGCAAAGAACAGGCGCAAGATACCACAGCGCACTGAAGCAACCACGAAAGAGTTGGTCAGGCAGATTTTTTTTTATAAAAGCAGGAGGCAAACGAGCAGGCGTGTCACCTGATGGAGAGTAATCACCGCCGCTCATGGACACCTGCAACGGCAATCTTAATAGAAGTGCTTCCACTGGGAACTCGGAAACTTCTATGAAGATTGCCGTTGCGAGTTAAATGGAGTCCGTACGGAGCCTGCTCCGCTCTTAGTGGAAGGTGGGCATTAGAGTAGAGCCGGCCGGCTGGCCAGTAGAGTGGTTAGGCCATAGAATAAGTAAGGTATAGGTAGGTAAGTATGTAGGTAGGTCACACAATGTATGCGGGGCGGGGGTGTTATTATCGCAGTTCGGCGCGAACTATGCCCTAACTTGGAATCCAGCTGGTGCGCACCGCTACCCACGGATGAGCTGTGGGTGAGTATAACGCTACGAGCCAAGAAAGCGGTCACTGGCGCTGACGAAAATGGCTTGGTAGTGGCCGGGTCCAAGCCATTACTTACAACATCTTATTACTTGGATCTTTTATCTTTATTACAATAAGAAAATAGTCTTTAAGAAGAAATCCTTCGTAACATCTTTGTTAATTGAAGGTAACGATAAAATGAAAACGCTACGTTGGTAACCAAAATAGACGGAAGCATGTTGTTTTCTACTTCATAAAAACAATAAAATCTTGATTAAGATTCTGGTTAGGCTATAAAAGTGACTAGTCGGGAGCAGACTGAAGCTCGCGGCGAGCAATGGAGCTGTCGAGGCGTCTTTTCGCCACGCAAGGTACTTACACTCTTTTCTTCTATCTTGGTATATTTCTGTGGGTACGACCGCCTTAAGTTCTCGTTTTAGAGCTGTCCCTAAATGACAAAAGGTGGCAGTTCAAGACGGTACGAGAGCGGTACAAGACTTTATAGTTGTAGATAGTTCCTTAAGAATCTCTGTGACGAGTTATTATTCTGAGGGTAAGGCGCTCGGGTTTCATTACCAGGTGGGCAAAGTGTCTTTCGGATTCTTCGATGCATAGCTCGAGTTTGTGATCACCAACCCGCATTTTTAGCGTTCAATTGTAGGGATGACTTGATTTCAATGACGGATGCCATTGCTCTGCAGTGGACAGTATACAGGCTGAAGTTCCCTTTTTTTAAAAACAAATAGAAGAATAGAATAGAAAAAAAGATATTAACATACACACGCTTACATAACAATTATTTAAAAAAAAAACAGATTGACACAAAAAAAGAACAGATGGGACGGGACTTCTTGGCGGGAAAGTGAAACGTCATGCTGTAGTTTTGTTTTATTTTCTCTAATTTGTGTTTTGTCGAATATTAATGTGAAATAATGGTGGATTATTTACTGTTAAGTGTTCGTGAACGTGCATGAGTGTTAGCAAATAAAACAAAACAGAGCAACATCACTTTTCAAATTCTCTCAAGAAGTCCGTGTGAGACCTCAATAAAGTCCCGCAGCTTTATTGAGTCTCGAGGGCTTTGGGGGAAAATCATTTACCATTAAACGTTCACTATCACTCATTATCATCTCCTTAGTGTAAAGAAAATAATAATTACTATTAAAAACTTGACACTGGCTAAATGTGCTGATCGAACGAAGCCATTTATAAAGAGAGAAAAAAAAAGAACAAATAAGTAATAAAAAATAAAATAAAGAGCGTGAAGTTAAATAGCCCTGTCTCAGCATAAGCTGCTGAGTTATTCATGGATGTTCAGAATAACACAGAAGCGCTGTTATTCTGACAGGGCCTGTAAATAGTAAGTTAAAAATATGTGGTAGTAAAGTAGTACTGTTGTGGTCCAACAGTAAGAGATAAGATAGCCGGTCCCTAAATAGTTGAGAAACCAAGGTTAGGAGCGCGTCCACCGGCCTATTTCATCAACTTGTTTTTAAATGTAATTAGGAGGCAAACGAGTACACAACAAACACGCAACGAGCGGGTCACTTGATGGAGAGCAATCACCGCCGCCCATGGACACCCGCTAAACCAGAGGATTCGCAGATGTGTTGCCGACCTTTAAGAAAGGAAAAGTGTTAAGGAAGGAATAAGAATTGTGAGAGAGGGAAGGGCCTCCGGAACTCCCACTGGCCGGACGAAACACAACAACACCAAGTGCCATTGTTTCACGCCGGATATTATTATTATCAGTCAGTGTTACTCATTTAGCACCACCCAGCACCCAACACCCAACATCAACTGGAAGACCTCTTACCCGATCTGAGGATGGTTATCAATCCACTTTGTCACAGTCTGGTCAGCTTCATGGATCTTCCGGAATGCGTTTTATGGACCACCAGTGATGTGATACATTATCTGTGCCTCTCCGTAAAAACATTAACGGATCTGTCCCAAGCTCCTACCTGCACATCAGTTCAGCACATCTTCCCTGCGAAGGTCGGTTACCTGTTATTTTGAGTGAGCAAGTATCTTCGAAGTAAATTAAAACCTGGCATTCATGAGTTAAGGTCGAATAATACGGCTGAAAATTTAATCACGATTCAAATTATTCAATGAACAATTTTAACATGGAGTTCAACATTTTCGTTGACTACACACGTACAAATCACGACTATTATCCCCGAAGGGTTAGTTAGAGACTAGGCAATGAGGACCGAAAAAGCAGTCTTTTGCCAAAGTCCACTTTTCACCAAATAGCGACAGCACATGTGCTCAGCGTGACAGGTGGTGAGCCCATTGCTGCTCTGTGCTGTTGGATGTATGTGCAGTCTTTAGTCCGTTAGTCACCTTTTATGACACCAAAGGAAAGAGAGGGGGTGGTAGTATTCTTTCACCGCTACGCGGCACGGTTACTACAATTAGTCAAATTTACGGTTTTGCTTATTTAGCTGTGTAGCTGTAGCTTAACTTCTACTATCGTAATCGTAGCCGCCTAGCTCGCCCCCATTTCTGATCAACGAACTAACACAAAACAAAATGTCTGAAAAGGCTTTATTCGAGCAATTTCATAAGAACAAAGTAAAGAAATTGCTGTTGTGTTTCGTTCGGTCAGTGAGGGTTCCGGAGGCCCATTCTCCCTCCCCCCTCTCACAATTCCTATTCCTTGCTTAACCAATTCCATCCTTAAAGGACGGCAACGCGCCTGCGATTCCTCTGGTTTTGCGGGTGTCCATTGGCGGCGGTGATTACTTTCCATCAGTTGCTCGTTTGCCTCCTTCTTTTATAAAAAAAAATAGCTCAGATTTTTTTTCTCAACAAATAAACTATAAAGTACCTATACTACTCTTGAGTAACTTTTTATAATTCTGCTGTTGGTTCACTTGGAGAGCTTTTACGGATCTCGAACTTGACTTGTAAAAAGATAAATCTTTAGTAAAAATACTCGAAACCTCGAAAACTCGAAAGAGTTGCAAATAATATGAACAAATATGAATGGAGACCAATCGACTTACTCAAGGAATTTAATAAAAAAAGGAATAACAAAACAATTTGATGTATCCAACGCTTCGATATGTAATCGAAGATCCAAAGGGGCATTTTTGCATACATACCTACATAATAATCAAGACTATTATCCTCGAAGGGTTAGTCGGAGACAGACAATGAGGACTACAGTTCTCTGCCATAGTCCACTTTTCACCAAATAGCGACTGCACATGTGCTCAGCGTGACAGGTGGTGAGCCAATCGCAGGGGCTTTTTCAAAACTTATAATGTAGAACTTATAGTTAAACTCAAACATAACGAAACGTTGAAGTTAAACCTAATACTTATAATTAGGTTATCATTATAACGGATCCTTCCGTTGTAATGATATTCTAATTGCTTAATTGGATTACACTGATCCCGAGTGAAGTTAGCCGCAATTAACGTGATTAGATTATTCAACAGTGCGTGCGTATCCGTGATATCAAATTTAGAACTAAAGGCTTGAACCACAGAGTAACCAACCCGCCATAAGATTAGAAGCAACACAGATTGAATGCCGGCCCGCACTCTTTGTAATACAAGTGACGATTTGAACCACCAAATTGTGGTGGTACACAGATTGAGTGCAGGTTCAAGAGGAAACTGAAAACACTTAATAAAAATATTTTTAAAAATACAGTCTTAGTTAATATTTAATAATAATTTTTATTCTTTTGTGAAATATATAATTACTTTGCGTATAAAGATAACCCTAGCGATGCGTACATTGTCGCATGTGATTGTCCGGTAATACGACAGTCACGAACGCCTGTAATAGTTTTATCGGTATTTATATCGTACAACACATTTTATCGTATGAAGTGAATTATCTGTACATTAAACATTTCATTACAACTAATAATAATATTCGACCACAATATTATAGATCTCCAATATCTACTAAAAAAATATGATATTATTAAGTTAGTAAATTCTTTTAACATTATTATACAAACTAACATGAATTGAATATTACGCAAACTTTGCATTCTCCGAATATTAATAGAGAATTATTATTGCATTCCTTTTTCGGGCAGTCAATATCGCATGCTACGGTATTCGAGTATTTTGAGGGCCTTACGCTGGAAGCCTGCGAATTTGAGAACTTTACCAATATCGCTGGCTGTTAACGAGCAGATCGCGAACGCGAATGTATTTTGTACAATACACAGGGTAAAGCAGCAGATAGTTGGCGTTTATTTGGCATCGTGACGTGTCGTAAAGTTAATACCGTATACATTTTGGGAACATAGAGACATGAAGCTGTAGATTGTAATAATAGTTTTATTATGAAATTAATAAAAATAACAATTTCATTATTTGATGCACTGTGTGGTGGCGGCTCATCAAAAAAATACTGCGGACACATCTCTTCCTTTGGCTGTCATAAAAGGCGACTAACGGACTAAAGCGTGCACATAAATCCAACAACAAAGAGCCGCGAGGGGCTCACCACATGTCACGCTGATCACATAAGCAATTTTTATTTGGTGAAACATGTCCTATGGCAGAGGACTATTTTGCATAGTCTCTGACTAACCTTTAGGCTTCAAAAGTCGTGAGTGTATTTATGTATGATGTCATCCACCTTGTAAGTATAGCCTACATACTTACTGTACTAGCGGATCCTCACGGTTTTACCGGCGTGGTACTCGTTCCCGTGGGAGTATCGGGATAAAATATAGTCTATATCACTTGGGAAGAATGTAGCTTTGTAACGGTCAAAGAATTTTCTAAATCGGTTTGGTAGTGTTGGAGCCTATTCAATTCAAACAAACAAATAAATCTTTCCTCTTTATATTATTAGTATAGATATAGACCACTGCTGTGCATAGGTCTCTATCGTTGAAATCAAGTCTTCGGTACAATGCGGGTTGGTGAAATCATCGGGCTGTGCGCCGAAAAACACACTTTGCCCTATATGGGAATTGAACCTTGGACCTAGAGTTATTGGGCCGAGTGGCTCATCCACTCGGCAACCGAGGTTTGATCATTCATATTAAAGGTACAGATAGACATGCTCATTACTAGCACTAAAACATACCACTATTGAGCAATTGCTACTTAGTATAGTATGTGTGTCAAAGCGTTGCTAGTAATTAGCATGCTTACTACGTATACGCTTTTTTTTTTTTTTTTTTATTGGCAACGGGTAAGCGCTTGGCCTTTATCTCACCTGATGGTAAGTGACGATAAGGCCGAAGGTGGAAGCGCGCTTCACCCGGAATCCTCAACCACTGAGGAACTGGCTATCTTATCCCAAACTGCCGGAACACAACAATGCTATAAACATCGTTGTTATGGCGACAGACTTAGTTAAGATGGTGGTAGCTAGCCAGGCGGACTTGACAGCCCTACCACCAACCAAACCGAGCACACAAAGATGTACCCCCCGCTGGGAATCGAACCCGGGACCTCTGGGTCTGAAACCGGTAGCTTAGCCACTAGACCACAGAGGCAGTTAAAGCATGGCAAGGCGCTTGTAATAAGCATGCTAATAAGCATACTTATTTAGTAGCATGTCTATCAGTACCTTAATACTTTTCTATTTTGCCGGTTTTACAAATCATTTTTTATTAACCGTGTTGCGTAGCGGTGAAAGAATACTACCACCCCCTTCCTTCCCTTGGGTGTCGTAAAAGGCGACTCACGGACTAAAGACTGCACATACATCGAAAAGCATAGAGCGGCGATGGACTCACCACCTGTCACGCTGAGCACATGTGCAGTCGCTATTTGGTGAAAAGTGGACTATGGTGAAGGACTGCTTTTGCTGTCCTCATCGCCTGGTCTCTGACTAACCCTTCGCGGATAACAGTCGTGTTTATATGTATGTATGTACTATTATTATATTAATAAACACAACTCATATTATCTATAGAAACTTGTCTTTGAACATGTTCAACAAAGAAGTTATATTTATTAATACACGTAGGTGCTACCAAAACCTTTTTACACGTCCCCTAAAACGCCTACAATCCTCTCTAGTACCTGATTGGAGAGCTCTAATGAGATTCTGGTCATCTTATCCCCTTTCTGGCCCTAAAAGGCTATAAATAAAAGGTGAACGAGATTTCCCTTTCCCTTTTCACGTTACAAATTAACTTTAAAAAGATTCCTTGGACCTTTTGCGCGACGGATTTGCGAATAAATACGGCTGGTCTATATTATAACGTCATGTTTTGTGGATATTGTTAGGAACGCTGTAGGCTGTTAGTTGCTTAATAATTGTTTGATAGATTGTTATTTATACCTTACCTGATGTATCAGTATTCCAATACTTTTGTTGTTGCCATACAATTTATCATGGACTACTCGCACGTTTAATAATAAACCGGAATATGTTAAAAAATAAGGATTCCCACTTTTGTTCATAAAACGAACTAACTCCAACTAAAGAATCTATAGGTACAATCCCGCCATGCGAAATAAAGCAAAATGGCCGATTGTTAGATCACCCCTCTCTTTTCTACAAAAGCGCGCGACAATGCATTTCATGCTATAGAGAGTCATTCAGTGATGCGACGACCGTGATGTGAGATAGGTGTCGTTGTTTTGTGACTACAGTGGAGTAAGGTAAAATCATTCGGTTTATTTTCAAACGCAGGTGAGACTATTCTAATTTGTTTTTTTCTAAACTAGCATGTTTTCGTTTTACTTCACTTTAGTTGAAAACGGTGTTATAATACAACATGTACTATTTAGACTTGTTGCAGTTTATTAGAAATTATAAATGTATAGATAAGAAAGATTGCGTGTTAGTGCGTTTTAGTACAAAATGATTACTTTTATTCGAGAAGCAATTCATTTTATATCACTTTATTACCAAAACTGTCGGTAGATTTAAAAAATACTTGTGTTGATTTCAGTTTACGTTTTAAATGATCCTAAAGACTAAAAGTGGTCTAGTAATTGCTGCAGTTTATTAAAAAATGTCCTTTCAATTTATTTTAAAAACCCGTTAATAAAAAGTATTAAATTTCTAGGTCCATAGTTTTAATCCTGAAGATGTCGTCTGCAAATAGGAAGCAGCGGTGCCTAAAACTTCTTAATATAAGTAATAATGCTGGAAGTACTGATACAGATAATAATTGTAAGCTAGTCGAAATAAAAGTAAGTAGTATTACTTGTTTACGTAGTTACAAATGCAGTACCCCGACTGTTTAACAAGTGAGTAAACGTAACTATCGCGTTGTGTTATGATTTTTATTTTCAACCTTATATTCTTAGCATTATGATCCATCAGTCATATTTTAACGCAAACGAAATAGTGACGTTTACTCTATAGAAAACTTACACTATCGATCGGGTTACAGTATCCATAATACTTACATTTTCACGTAACATTCTCTGATTTAATTGAGGGTTTTGCCTTTTATTTAATGTTATGTATTATTTATTTTAGAGTTTGTTTAATGAAGCAGACGATAAAGTCCAGCTCAGCATACAAGAAGACAATGTCTCCAGCTCACCATGCAGGAAATCAAGGTCACTACGTAGTACATCAAGATCACCACAATTCAGAAAGTCCAGGTCGCCAGCGCCACCATACAGGAAGTCCAGGTCATCTTCAAGCAGTTCTTCAAGTTCTTCTTCAGACTCGTCTTCCTCGGACTCATCTTCCTCAGGATCATCTTCCTCAGGCTCATCTTCCCCAAGCTCTGATGATAACTCACGAATACCCGAAAAACCGTCTCAGATACTGTGTAATGATGACGAACGTGACAGTAATGAAATCATTGAAGATACTCCTCCACGCCTTATTAAAAAAAATAACAACGTAAGTAGCAACGTGTTATTGTTACAATAAACTGTTTTATTATTATAAGTACAATCATTTATTATAATTCATTTGTTTACCTATAATTTCAGAATGAATTGTCACACATGCCTGCAGATGTAATTACCAAGAACTTGCTAGTTTCATATTCTGATTGTTCTGCGCAAGATTCTGACGAGTGCGATCAACAGCTAGCTAACCAGAAACCTGTAGATGTTCCTAATAAAAAGGCCAATGATATTGAAATAATTGTGAATCCGAAACAACAACACCTGGAAATTACAGTAAATATAATATTCAGTAACATAAATAATTATAATAAGAGCATAGGGACTAATATAATATAATATTTTTAAATATACATACATACATAAATATCAATAAATAGGTACATAATGTTAAATAAAATAAATACATGAATTTTAAAATAATCTAGTAAATTAATATAAATTAAATTAATGTAAATTCAGCATTAAAACAGTATTATTTATATTATGTTTTACTGTTTTTAGGATCCAACTAACTCAGGAGAAAATCTAAATTCCACACCAAATTATACGATTTCTCCGTTATATTCTGATGAAAGCGATGTAGATCTGAGTGGCGATGATCCTAGTTATGTGTACACGGCTGACAACAGAAACAAAAATAAACCAAGAAACTTCTTTATTCCGCCATCTGAATCGTCATCAAGTTCCTGTGACACTGATGGTTCAAATACTGAGGTAAAAAAAGGCCGAAAACGAGTAAGGGATACTTCAAAGTGGAAACAAAACAAAGCCAAACGTTTACGTAACAGCGGTCAGTCATACACGTCTGTATCAAAAAAAGGGAAAAAAATCCCAAGTCGCTGTCTTCAACCGCCGTGTACGGACAAATGTAAACTAAAATGCGCAAATCAAATTGATAATGACTCTAGATACGAGCTGTTCAAATTTTATTGGGGATTACGGGACTTGAACCAAAAAAGAGCTTATGTTAAATCATCTATGGTAGATATCAAGCCAAGATATCAATATACGAGCGCAGAGAATCCCCGAAAATCAAACAAAGCCTATTATTTCACTATTGACAATCAACAAATTAGAGTCTGTAAAACATTTTTTAAAGCTACCTTGAACATTTCGGATCGAATGATATTCACTACACAGCAAAAAACCAACAGCAATAACTTCATAGAAGATGACTTACGTGGAAAGCATGGTAATCATAAAAAAATAAATCCCGAATTAATAAAAGATATTAAAGAGCACATAAACTCTATCCCGCGAATGGAGTCACATTACGTAAGAGCCAAAGTAACTGACCGTCCGTGACTTCGTCTGCGTCAGTGTTTTCAGAGTTTGCGTCGCTAAGGCTCTGAACGGAGCAATTGTAAAAGGTTAAAAGTGGGGCATCGCTAAAGATTGATGTTACTATGTTTTTATAGCAACACATTCTTGTAGCTAGTTATGCACACTTAAAATCAGTCCTACAACTAACGAAACCGAATAAAATAATATGTAACACACGCTAGGAATCGAACCCCGGAACACTGTAAGTACGACAATCGGGATCAACGGTTTTACGTGCTTTCTGAAGCACAGAGGAGCTCGAGATGTTTTTTATTCGGTCACCCATCCAGTGACCCTTCATTGCAAATATTACTTAACGTCCAAGACCATAAAGCGAACACGCTAGCCGCTGCGCCATCGAGCTCCATTTTTTTATATACAGGGTTAAATGTCAAATCGCCCTATATGCTTTAAAGGGATGTAGTTTCCATCATTTCTGACGGATTTGACTATGAAACACCGTACCTACCCCATACCATCGTACAAATTCCATAAACGAATTGTCGTTTTGCGAAGGCGCAGCGATTAACTTAACGTAATACCGTTATTTTGATTACTACCTGGGAGTCTTTCATCAAAGTTTTTTCCGAGAATCCTGATAATACCCTAGCTTATTATACCTTGATAGAAAGCTAAAGAACTGTAAATATTTTTACGATACATTGATAGAAAGCTAAGGAACCGTAGATATTTTTACGATTATCTGCAGCACAACTATAATAGACTTTTTTTTATATCGAAGAAAGAAAAAACATTTTTTTCCGAATTTATTTCTTTTTTATACTGTTCATCGTCTACTACGACTCAGTTGGTTCAACTACTTGCAATTTTAGTTTCCAGAATAATTAAGCAACTAATATTATACACAAAAATAACAAAATTTAATAAGTTAGAGGTACAAAACACAAAAAAGAGGACAATAGACAAAAAACACGCCAATTTTTATAAAAAAAACTTCAGTACCTATTTGAGAACGGTTAAGTTTGGGTTACGGTGTTTAATAGTCAAATCAGTCAGAAATTATGAAAACTACATCCCCTTATAGGATATAGGTCGACTTAACCTTTAACCCTGTATACACATATATAATCACAACTATTATCCCCGAAGGCAATGAGGACCACAAAAGCAGTCCTCTGCCATAGTCCACTTTTCACTAAATAGCGACTGCACATGTGCTCATCGTGACCGGTGGTTAGCCCATCGCCGCTTTAAGCTGTTGGCTGTATGTACAGTCTGTAGTCCGTTAGTCGCCTTTTAAGACACCCAAGGGACGAAAGGGGTTGGTAGCATTCTTTCACCGATACGCGACATGGTTAGTTTTTATATATGTAGTATGTAAATGTACACGTACGTATGTCGTCACATGAAAGTAGCTTCAAGTGTTTGCGTCGTCGCTAAGGCTCTTGAACGAAGCAATTGTAAAAGCAGGTTAAAGGCCGTCGCGGGCCGTCCCAAGGAGGGCGTTGAGTGCCCGAACGTAGAGGCTAAGAGGGAGCATTTGACAGAACTATGTGAGGTCCCTCGCAAACATTACTTTATACATTCACCGTTTCAATAAGTGAACTCGTGTAAACCATGTGCCGAAGGTAATGGAGTGGACTTCTTTATTCAATGTTGAAGTGAAACGATGTCGTTTAAATGTAACTAGAACACCGAAATGTGTGACTTTATATCTTTAAGAAGAGCTATGTGGTGACTGTTCATTCTTTAAAGAATACTATCCCATTTCTTCTCTTAGGTGTCTTATAAGGGTCACCTTGAGTCATCAATCTCAAACTCAAACTCAAAATTTCTTTATTCAATAAACTTAAAATAAGCATTTAGAATCGTCAGGAAGTCTTGTAGCTGTGGAGAAGAACGGGCGGCGTAAGAAACTCCACACTCTAACGGACTGAAGACTGCTATACATTTAATAGCACAGCGGGGATGGGCTCACCACCATGCTGAGCACATGTGCGGTTGTAATTCGGTGAACGTGGACTGTGGCAGTGGACTGCTTTTGCGGTTTTCGTTGCTCAGTCTCTGACTAACAAGTTAAGGATAATAGTTGTACTTGAGTATATGTATATATGTTATGTAAATAATAAATAAATAGATCCTCATCATCACATTTAATCACGACTATAATATTATCCCCGAAGGGTTAGTCAGAGACTAGGCAATGAGGACCGCAAAAGCAGTCCTCTGATGCCATAATCCACTTTTCACCAAATAGCGACTGCACATGTGCTCAGCGTGACAGGTGATGAGCCCATCGCCGCTATGAGCTGTTGGAAGTATGTGCAGTCTTTAGTCCGTTAGTCGCCTTTTAAGACAACCAAGGGAAGAGAGGGGGTGGTAGTGTTCTTTCACCGCTGCGCGACACGGTATGAAACTCAAGATGTGTTTGATTATATAATTCAGTCATGCGGCGCGCTACGTTGCGAAAATTGCTTAACCGTAGGTCGCAAGCCGAAGGCCTTAGAAGTTGCGTATAATTGAAGGGTTTTTTCCAAAAACAGCACAACATTTTAGCTACAATTTTACAGGAAATAAGAAAAACGTTCTCAAATCCTTATTTTTTGTTTAATAACTTAGAACCTTAGATCATTTATTCATGATAATGTATTGGATTGATTACATATAATATTTTTTTCCTTTTGTTTGTACAGTTATCGAGAGAAATAATAAAAAGTAGTATGAACTAGTGTTCTTTTTGTAAAAAAATTGCAATTATGTTATTTTTGGAAAAATAAATGTAAAATAATAAATGAATGAATTTATGTAATGAATTATTCATTCAGGCATTCTTAGACATAGGTACTGGCTTAACCTGTCAGCTGCCGTAAAACCGGACACAATAGACATTTGTTAGTAACCGATATATGGTTTTCTCACTGACGAGAGTTTAATCACTATACGTGCTAAATGCTAGCTGGTGATTACAAACCAGGCAAACACTCAAATGAACGGAGAGTAGGAGTATAAGCGAGCACTACACATTAAAATAAAACACTTTTTGACGGATTAACTCGCGTTTAATTTACTATTTACATAGTTTTTTTATATTATCCTGACGTCACAGGGAGACTGAAATATAAAGAGAGAATATAAAAAACTATTTAAATAGTAAATTAAACGCGAGTCAATCCGTAAAAAAGTGTTAAATTTCAGTACGAGTATGAGTTCCAAAGCTTAAAATAAATGACAGCACATAATTGAGGGTCTACTTTCAAAACCACTTAAACAAATATTGGTCAAAATTTTACATTTACTAGAAAAACAAAATACAATGAATTCCTTCCGTGATCCACTAATGATTCCACTAATGTAAGCCATCACATAATGTTGACATTTGTATCAAAACCCACTATAACACCAGTCTGTCACTATCAAATTCCACTAAAATAGAGTTGGTCAATAGCAGAGCTTTGTTACGACACGTAACTTTAGATAGATAGATAGAAAAACACTTTATTGTACATACACGAGAAACAGTTACACATGACATAAACTTAAAACTAGTATGTACAAAGGCGGTCTTATCGCTGAGAGCGATCTCTTCCAGACAACCTTTTGGAACCTAAGAAGGAGATAGAAGAAGTGCTCAAGTTTTAATAAATAGATAATATGATGGAAAAAAAATGAATATACTTATACTAATTTATAAACAACATTATAATATATAAAAATAAACTATAAAATGTTACTAGCAGACGACAGAGCCAAAAGATGCTTGTGGAGTAAATGAACAGTGACTTGGAGTGACGGATAGTGATAGTGACAGTGTGTCGCAATTGGGCGTTATTGTTGCCATCGCGAAAGATGCCGTATGCGGTTTTATATTAAAATTTAAACATGAATTATCTTTGTTTGTGAAAAAGTGCCTTTAGGGGTTTCGAAAGTAGACCCCTCAATTACAACTTAAAAGTAAAAGTTCACACACAGCTATACATTTTGCTAAGATAGGAGGAGCTTTAATTGAGTTTATCAGAACTCAAGCTAATGTAAGACAAAGATTGTTTGTTCTAAACTTGAAAATTTCTAAGTAATTAGAAAAAGGATTAATAAATGGCTTTACACTCCTTTATTGATTGTATAACAAATTTTTATTTATGTCGTTACTTTGGTAACGACATATTGTTTTGTAAATGTCGTTACTTCTATATTATTATATAGCTGTGGAGTTTCTTGTGCCCGTTCTTCTCCACAGCTAAAAGACGTCCTGAGTGGGTGGGGTGGGAGGGTGTGTTCCTATGCCTATCCATCCATCAATAAAAAAAAAATTTAGACGATTCAAAATGCTTGTTTTAAGATTACTGAATAAAGATATTTTCATTTTTGATTTTTTGACTCCGAATGAGTAACTGATCAACCCGCGTTGGTACAGCGTAGTGGGTATGGCCATGTGACCCCATGTGCTGTTCTCCATGTGGGAAGCCGTTTGCCCAGCAGTGGGAAGTTTATAGGCTGACCTCTTTTTCGCTCCATAATTCTTTACCCCGTGGGTTATGTCACATAGGTAATACATTGAAATAATTGTTTATAAATAATAATAAATAAATAAATCCTACACTCACACTCGTTGAATGGTTACTAGACAACGGATAAACATACTTAAAATACATAAATACATACTTATTATGTAGAAAACACCCAGACCCGAGACAATTTAGAAAAACAGTCATTTCTAAATTGACCCGACCGGGGATCGAACCCGAGACCTCAGAGATGGCGACACCATGAAAACCGGTGTACAAACCACTCGACCAAGGAAGTCGTCAATGTTCGTCGTTTATGATAAAGTAAAGATATGATAAGTCGTCAATGTTCGTCGTTTATGATAAAGTAAAGATATGATAAGTCGTCAATGTTCGTCGTTTATGATAAAGTAAAGATATGATAAGTCGTCAATGTTCGTCGTTTATGATAAAGTAAAGATATGATAAGTCGTCAATGTTCGTCGTTTATGATAAAGTAAAGATATGATAAGTCGTCAATGTTCGTCGTTTATGATAAAGTAAAGATATGATAAGTCGTCAATGTTCGTCGTTTATGATAAAGTAAAGATATGATAAGTCGTCAATGTTCGTCGTTTATGATAAAGTAAAGATATGATAAGTCGTCAATGTTCGTCGTTTATGATAAGTCGTCAATGTTCGTCGTTTATGATAAAGTAAAGATATGATAAGTCGTCAATGTTCGTCGTTTATGATAAAGTAAAGATATGTTAAACTAACCGTGTCGCGCAGCGGTAAAGAAAACTAACACCTCCTCTCTTCCCTTGGGTGTCGTAAAAGGCGACTAACGGACTTAAGACTGCACATACATCAAACAGCATATAGCGGCGATGGCCTCGCCACCTGTCACGCTGACCACATGTGCAGTTGCTATTTGGTGAAAAGTGGTCTATGGTTTTGCTGCCCTCATTGCCTAGTCTCTGACTACCCCTTCGGGGATAATAGTCGTGATTATATGTATGTATTAAAGTAAAGTATAGCCTACATACTGTCCCACTACTGGGTTGGACCTCCATAATTGAAATTAAGGCTTCGCTTTATGTATTACTAACTTATGCCCGCGGCTTCGCTCGCGTAAATTTTTCGCAGAAACGAAAGTTGCCTATACCGTCTTCATGGCCTATCTATCACTTTACCGAAACCCATTAACATTCACTAGCAGCCCGCCCGCGACTTCGTTCGTGTCTTCACTTTCCTTCCAAGAAGTACGCATTTATACTTATTGTTAGAACGAGCGTGATCGTTCTGAGCGAGTTGGTGTGACGTGCTACTAAAGTGTTAAGCTACTTCTGAGGACGACTATAGAATGTTGTCGCATTCTGCTTGCATATATTTTACTTTTTTAACCGCCACTGTGGTCTAGTGCTTAGACCACTGTAATCAAAGCCAGACACTCATGCTCATAGAATCATAGAATCTACTAAGTTGGCTGCAAAAAGAAAAAGATTTTCACTAAAGCATTAATGCTTTTGGCCCCGCATGTCAAATTGTTAACAAGCAATACAGCGGAACGCCAGTCTATAAAGGACTTCACACACGGCAGCTTTGTTAGATATTAATGTACCTGCATTACATCTCGGGATTTAACACGACAGCTATAATATACATTACATCTGTCGTGTGTAGTCTCCTGACGATTTCTATGGAAAGATGTATAGATAGAGATGTATCGTGCTATATATAATATACATCTTTACATTATGGCTGCCGTGTTTGAAGACCTTAAGGTTCGGTCGTGTGAGTCCGTTAAAATTTTACCGGATGTGCACCTACCTATGTTTTATTATTAAAATTTTATTATCATATCAAATCAAATCAAATCAAATCATTTATTTGCCAGAACATTATTTACAGCATAAACAGGTGACATGTTAATAAAGATAAGGTACAAATGTTCGCCTTATACTCGAAAGCATGCATAAATATAAATGTCAGTATCTATTCCAATTACATAACATGTAATTTATGTGAGAAGTCACTAGATCCATCGAGCACTTCCAAATTCTCGCAAGGAATAAAAACATTTTCCGATTAACCATTTGCGCAGCTCCGATTTGAAACGATTAAATGGCATCTCTCTAATACCTTGGGGTATCTTGTTATACACTTTTATTGAATTAATATAGCAGTTTTTGCCATGCATAAAACCTCTGCATGGTTGTGTTTTTAATTTAGTAGGGTCTCTTTGTGAGTATTTACTACTTTCGGTAATCCTTTTGAATAGGTGTGGATGATTTTTTACGAAGATGCCAACTTCCAAAATATACATACATACATAGCTGCTGAAATGAAATTAATGAATGATTAAAAGCTGTGGTGTTTGCCTACCCGTCCGGTAATCGGACGTTATGTAGTTATGTAAGTACGTATGAGTAACAGCACCATAATAGCTCCAGTTCAGAAAGTTACGCGATCTCATTTGTACTTTTAATATTTTAGGGTTAATTGTTGTTTTGAATTTCAAAACAAAATTCAAACTCTTATCTCCTTTACATCTGACCCTTTGTTTACTTCGAACCTATTAAAGTAATCGGTATTACAATAAAGCAATAACAAGAGCAATCAATATTAAAAGCTCCGTTGTTAAACGTGTATAACAGCACAAAACGGTGACGTACAGAAGGTACGCTAAGGAATGACCAGTGTACGTTGGGTCGCTATTAATACCACAAGCGACATTTTTGACTTTGAATTGTAAAAGAGTAATACCTACATACATACATACTATAATCAGGACTATTATCCCCGAAGGGTTAGTCAGAGACTAGGTAATGAGGACCGCAAAAGCAGTCCCCTGCCATAGTCCACCTTTCACCAATTAATAGCGACTGCACATGTACTCAGCGTGACAGGTGGTGAGCCCATCGCCGCTCTATGCTGTTTGATGTTGTGCAGTTTTATTGAAGAGAGTAGTAGTACATCGTCCTTTGACATAATTTGTATGCAGCTTAACGTCCAATTTCTTACTCTAGAGGCAAAACAACAGACAAATTGGTTATTAATTGTGACCGTAAGTTGTATAACTATTATATTAGTATTTGCCCAACTTTGAACTTTATGTAATTGTAATAAGATTGAAAACCAATGAAGTATACAAACATTTTCTGCCTTGTAAAAGGGTAAGGTATATAAAGGCTTTTCGTGTGGATTGAGCCTTCTGCACGTATATATAGTTAGTTCCCTTAGTGTACGTGACTCTTTTCCTTTATTCCCTTGATGGTGTCCCCGTATTTATTGTGTACACGTAACGATGGTTTAATTGCCTACACACCGAACGGTAATTACTTTAAGGCGGTGCGCAGACGAAGAAACTGTCTGTTACCAACACGACACGAGACACCATCACTAGATAGACACGATTTGCAGTCTAGCGGCAGCGGCAACTGAACGCACTTCAAATCGCGTTTTGGTGCGAAGAAAAGAAAGAAGAAGAAGAAGAAAAAAGAAACGTCATTTACAAAAACAAAAAAACATATGTCGTTACTAATTCATAAAATACAAAATCGAATGAAACTGCAAATTAAAAATGTAATATAGTTATAATTAAGTAATGATAGATGAAAGAAAATGTACTAATAGATAAGACAACTGTATTAGTTTATAAGAAAGAAATGTAAAATTAAAGAACATTAGGTAATAGAAAATAACCATATTGTTTAAAAAAGAAAAAAAAAAAAGATAAATTAAAAACAAAAACTAGAAAAAATAGAGCTCTTATAGCTCCAAATTAATTAACCCTCAGAAAAGAAAAAAAAATCCTGCAAAAAAGTGGGGAGCAGCTGAGTTATAAAAAAAAATATAAAATCTGAATTCAAATTTGAGCAAATATACTCTAATACACGATTAGAATTAGCTGTTGGAGTGCTTGAAGCATTTTAGCTTGGTGGTGTCCCATGTCGGCAATGGAAAGTATCTACGTATGCGCAGCGCCTAAATCGCGTTTTTGTACTATGTTGGTAACCCGTGTTCTCAACAGAAAGTGTGTACGTTTGCGCAGCGCCTTAGAACAGTTAGTACGTTATGTTACACATAAATAAATTAATTTTATTGTCACGTTATATTCCGGTAATTGTCCTTGTTACTGCGACGCGAGCGTCGAGTTGAGCCTTAGGGCGGAAAATCTTAGACTCTACAATAATATGTTAGGGGTTTTGATAGGCGTTTTGTTACTATCAACAAAATAAAATAAACGAGTAAAAAGAAAGATTAAAGACGATTATATTCTTCCACTGCTTGGCAAAGGCATCATAATAAAATTAACAATAATTTATTTGTCATTACAATTTATAGCTATTACCCTCTTATGGCTGATTTTTCAATCTTCGGAGAAAACTTATCTGTCTGCTACATTATAACACGATCAAACTAAAATATCACCTGTGAAAAAAGAAAAGAAATGATATGACAATACATTTTCAAAATGGTTGTATAATACCGTAACAGACAAATAAATTTTATCTGATAATTGAAAATTCGGCCCTTAATCTAATTATAATTAACATTGTTTGTACATTATAATGTAAGGCTTACCTTGACTGCAGCTGAAGATACATACTTTATTATAGACTGTACCACAGCTGCCAGAGCACTGTATACTGTATACTGTGAATAAGATACTGTATACTGTGAATAAGATAGAGAATAAAATAATTATATTTTATTTAACCGTCCCTTTAAAAGTGTCGCGTAGCGGTGAAAGAATACTACCACCCCCTTCTTCCCTTGGGTGTCGTAAAAGGCGACTAACAGACTAAATACTGCACAGACATCCAACAGCATAGAGCGGCGATGGGCTGATCACGTGTCACGCTGAGCACATGTGCAGTCGCTATTTATTGAAAAGTGGACTATGGTAGAGTACTTCTTCTGCTGTTCTCATTGAATAGTCTCTGACTAACACTTCGGGGATAACAGTCGTTCGGGGTAAACACGTAGGGCCTTTTCTATTGCAAACTCTCCTGTTGCTTCTTTATTTAGTTTGCTCATTAAAATAGAAAAATGCTCTGACTGAAGCTCACCAATGCAGTGCATTCAATAGATCTTTAAATGCAGTGCTGCTTTGTTGTCTCATATTCTCCGTCAGTCCAATTAACGAGAACGAACGCCACAGGTGTGTTGCTGGGACTAGTCTCGCGGGTTGGTCAAAAATGTGGTTTCCTCGAACTGGAAGCAACTGCATCTAGTCACCAAATACACAAACATTAATACCAACGAAAAGACATTCACTGTTTTTAAGTTGCTTTAGTCAGGAATCCACCATACAAAGGATTTCATAGGGGACCATAGAAATTTTGTCTATGAACAAAAATTCTAGATGTTGCTATTGCTGCCGCATTAATCGCAAAAAATTGCCTGTGCAAATAGGCATCTGCACTAATCTGCCATCTTTCTGCAAGTGCAACTTGAATGTAGAAAGCAAAGTGGACCCTCCGACTTAGTACGCTGCTACCCCTGTTAGTGCACAAACTTTAACAACTCTCATCTTTCGGCCAGCAGGCCATAGCATCGATTTACTTGATTTTTCAACAAATTAAAATAGAAACGTTCTCCCAGTACCAGCGTTATCTGTTATGAACAACTTAAGAAGCTTGTGGCTACTATTAAGTGCTTGTACACGTTGACACGCGGGCGCGGTCACGAAATATCAAACATGACGTTCCATCCAAGTGTTCACGTACGAAACGCACGTGCGGTGCAAGTAGCGGGCAAGCTACTTACACCGCGCGGCGCGCTCGCGGCAGTATCAAACGCTTGAGACGTTTGTGTGTGCTTACGTCGAAGAAGCGGCGGAGCGCGCGATTTACTCGTGACGTCAGGTAAGAATACGTCACAAACGCGCAAACGCCTGGCGGCTAATGTGAACACTACATCGTTACGTCTACCGCGCCCGCATCCGCCACCGCCCCCGCGCGTTCCAACGTGAATAAGTACTATGAAGCTGTTCTGAAATACTTCTATTTATTGATATCCAGAAATACAGCGTTCTGTCCAACATTCATTGCTCTTCAAGCGTTAAAAAAATCATCATCGGCCAGTTATTTCAGCTTAATCAGTCTACGGAAAGTAGAGTTCCTATGTCCTTCTTCCGACTCCATCATCAGAGCAGCTCCATGGTACCATATTATTGTATTGTCATCGAGTTACATATGAGGAGCTCGATGGCGCAGCGGCTAGCGCGTTCGGCTTGCAATCTTGCTCGCTAAGTCACTTTCGCAATGGCGGAACGCTGGATGGGTGACCAATTAAAAAACATCTCGGCCTCCTCCGTGCTTCGGAAGGCACGTTAAGCCGTTGGTCCCGGTTGTTGTCGTAAGATGACAGTCGTTAAAACCTACCAACCCGCATTGGGCCAGCGTGGTGGGTTATGGCCCAATATCCCCACGTGCTATTGTCGACGTGGGAGGCCTGTGCCCCGCAGTGGGACGTTTATAGGCTGATGATGATCGAGTTACATAAGTATACCAAATTTCACCTCAATCGGTGTACGGAAAGTGCTGTTCCAATGGCCACCTTCCGATTCCATCATCAGACTAGCTCCATGATACCATACTATTGTATTGTCATCGAAGTAACGTAAGTGTACAAAATTTCAGCTCAATCGGTTCACGGAAAGTGGTGTTCCTATGTCCACCTTCCGACTCCATCATCAGACCAGCTCCATGGTACCATATTATTGTATTGTCATCGAAGTTACGAAAGTATACCAAATTCAGCTCAATCGGTTTTTAGAAAGTGCATTCGTATGGCCACCTTCCGACTCCATCATGAGACAGCTCCATGGTACCATATTATTTTATTGTCATCGAAGTGACGTAAGTAGGTATACCAAATTTCAGTTCAATCGGTCCACGGAATATAGTGTTCCTTTCGCCACCTTCCGACTCCATCATCATACCAGCTCCACGATACCATATTATTGTATTGTCTTCGAAGTTACGTAAGTAGGTATACCAAAGTTCAGCTCAATCGGTCCACGGGAATTGGTGTTTATATTGCCACCTTCCGACTCCATCATCAGACCAGCTCTGTGGTACCATATTATTATATTGTCATCAAAGTTACTTAGGTATACCAAACAGCTCAATCCGTTCACATTAAGTGGTATTCCTACGGCCACCTTCCGACTCTAACATCAGAACAGCTCCATCATACCACATTATTGTACCTATTGTCGAAATTTTTTTTTTATACTAAGCCCGGCAAGTGACCCACTCCACCTGATGTTACGGGGAAATGAAGTCCAGGCGCGAGGACAACTGGTGCAGCGTAAGAGACGTAGCATCAGTCACCCTCATTCTGCCGGCCCACAAAATGCCTCTTCACGCCTCGTTTAAGTTACGTAGGTATACCAAATTACAGCTCAATCGGTTCACGGGAAGTGGTTTAAATCTTACTTGCAATATATTCATTATATTTTATCTTATTGACGACTTCCGTGGTCGAGTGGTTAGCACGCCGGGTCTGGCGTCGCGCCATCTCTGAGGTCCCGGGTTCAATTCCCGGTCGGATCAATTTAGAAAAAATATGTTTTTCTAAATAGATTTCGGGTTTGGGTGTTTTTTCCATGTTTATGTATATTAATCCGTTATCTTACCATATTAACGAGCTTAAAAAGAATACTCACCTTGGTCTAGTTAATCGGTGTGAGCGTAAACAAAATAGAAAATAAATAATAAATCATCCGGGTGTGCTACGCAAACTACCCTACGCCAGTTTACCAAAGGCTACGCCTGTAAATATTTATGCTTGACTCAAATGCGAGAAATCGTGGTTCAATCCATTCGATAAAATAATACCCTTATCGAAGATTAATCTTCAGCTTTAGCTTTCCGGATGGGTTATTAAATGGGTTAATACCGCACTTATCGAAGATTAATCTTCAGCTTTAGCTTTCCGGATGGGTTATTAAATGGGTTAATACCGCACTTATAATAAGATTAATCTTCAGCTTTAGCTTTCCGGATGGGTTATTAAATGGGTTAATACCGCACTTATCGAAGATTAATCTTCAGCTTTAGCTTTCCGGATGGGTTATTAAATGGGTTAATACCGCACTTATAATAAGATTAATCTTCAGCTTTAGCTTTCCGGATGGGTTATTAAATGGGTTAATACCGCACTTATAATAAGATTAATCTTCAGCTTTAGCTTTCCGGATGGGTTATTAAATGGGTTAATACCGCACTTATAATAAGATTAATCTTCAGCTTTAGCTTTCCGGATGGGTTATTAAATGGGTTAATACCGCACTTATAATAAGATTAATCTTCAGCTTTAGCTTTCCGGATGGGTTATTAAATGGGTTAATACCGCACTTATAATAAGATTAATCTTCAGCTTTAGCTTTCCGGATGGGTTATTAAATGGGTTAATACCGCACTTATCGAAGATTAATCTTCAGCTTTAGCTTTCCGGATGGGTTATTAAATGGGTTAATACCGCACTTATAATAAGATTAATCTTCAGCTTTAGCTTTCCGGATGGGTTATTAAATGGGTTAATACCGCACTTATAATAAGATTAATCTTCAGCTTTAGCTTTCCGGATGGGTTATTAAATGGGTTAATACCGCACTTATAATAAGATTAATCTTCAGCTTTAGCTTTCCGGATGGGTTATTAAATGGGTTAATACCGCACTTATCGAAGATTAATCTTCAGCTTTAGCTTTCCGGATGGGTTATTAAATGGGTTAATACCGCACTTATAATAACCTTTATTACAACAAACTAACCGTGTCGCGTAGCGGTGAAAGAATCATTTGGGTGCCGTAAAAAGCGACTAAAGGACTAAAGACTGCTCATACTTCCAACAGCATTGAGTGGCGATGAGCTCACCACCTGTCACGCTGAGCACCATGTGCAGTCGCTTTAGTGAAGGTGGACTATGGTAGAGGACTACTTTTGCTGTCCTCATTGCCTGTCTCTGACTAACCCTTTGGGGATAATAGTCGTGATTATATGTTTCATTATGTATTTACTACAACAATCACAAATCCCAGGGAAAATACAATTCAGAAAAGTTTGATAAAATAATAAAAACCTAAATTCTTGCGAAATATTTTACTGTCTTTTATCTTAAATAATAAAATAAAAAATATTAAATATTTTATCTGCTTAGCGATCTGTGTGGCGGCGACTCATTATTGAAAGCATACTGCCAATTCATCTCTTTCCTTGGGTGTCGTAAAAGGCGACTAACTGACTGAAGACATAATAGAATAGAATAGAAAACATTTATTAACTAACACACACATTAAAATTAAAATAAACTAAAATTATACAGGCAGTACGTATACAGAAAAACATTAAAAAAAAAATTGGTTGCCTGTAAAGTCGGTATACGGGCGAAAGTTTTACGTGACAACGACTTTGAGTGGTAAAATAATTTTAATGTGAATATTCATTCGTATAGTAGGAAGAAGGATGAAATAATAGTAACAATTTAAAACATTTATTTAAACAAAGAATTATATTTAAAACATAGTTGAGTGGGAGAGAGACGCAAGGCATTCGGCGGGCCTCTCTCTCGTTCGGTGACTCATCGTAACGTTACACTTTTTCATAAGTGACTCCCAGCCGCAACCTAATTTAAGACGTTGTCACGTCAATAACAGACGAGTAATTAAAAAATATAACGAATAGTGTGAAAGCTAATGGGCCCTGTCTCAGCATTATGCTTCTGTGTCATTCGTGGATGTTCAGAATAACACAGAAGCGCTGTTATTCTGACAGGGCCTGAATGATTTGATTTAGAGTGACTTAGCAAAAATTAATAACTATAAAAAAACTAAACATACTTATAAACTTGTTAAAATAAAATAGAAAACCAAAATAAAGCAAACATAAATAGAACAAATACAAATGGGCAACAAAGAAACAGCAGACAAATAGATCCAACAGCATAGAGCGGTGATGTGCTCACTACCTTTCACGCTGAGCACATGTGCAGTTGATCGGTGTGCCGTGAACTGCAACAGTTCACTACTTTGCGGTCTCCATTGTTTAGTCTCTAGTATAGTATTTAGTGTTTGTATGTAGGTATGTAAAATTATCTGCAACCAAAAATAAAAGTTGCCGTTGTGCTAAATATTCATACAAAAGAGTATATTTGTAAATAAATGTCTGAATGTGTTTTGCTTACAAAGAGGGGTCACGTGTTAGCTCTCAGTGCTACGTGATTCCGCTTCCCTGTAAAGGATGATTCAGAATAAGCCGAAGACTTGCTGAACCGAGTTACCGAATCGAACCGAGCTTGTTGTAAGTCGGTCCACTAATGTCACGGGTACATTTTTTTTTAAAGCAGACTCACAGCATTGAACTGTGTATGTATCGGCTTGTTAAATTATAATAGAGCACAAACGCATAGAGTATATGTAGGTACTTATGTTTTATTTTATTGTTTTCTTTAATAATATTCAGTTAAGTTATTATACCTTTTTAAATTAGTTGGCTTATACAAAATTCAGGGACCAAGGGTAAAATAATTCCCGTGGTACCTTCTAGGGACTATCACAGGAACCATGGGCAACAAAGGACCTACCTACCTACCCATTTCTTCCCTTTGGGTGTCGTAAAAGGCGACTGACGGTCTAAAGACTGCACATAGACCCAACAGCATAGAAGGGCGAAGGGATCACTACCTGTCACGCTGAGCACATGAGCAGGAGTAATTCGGTGAAACGTGGACTATGGCGGAGAACCGATTTTGCGGTCCTCGTTGATTAGTCACCCCTTAGGGGATAATAGCCGTGAGTGGATGTATGTATATACTCACAGCATAACAGCAAAATTATAGAATAGTTGAGCCAAATCTTAACACAAACAAATAGATGTCTCACATCGATACCTAATTAAATGTCACGGCATAAGATGAGTGGTGACTATTACGGCTGCATAATGCCTACATGTTATAAGTCTATTAATGTTAATTCACATTCATGATCCGAATAAATATTTTTCATTTCATTCATTTCATTACAAAGTACTATTTTAAATCAGTATTCAATAAAAAGGCTTAAACAAGAGCCGTGTAATTTACTTGCAGATATTTATTCAAGTTACAAAAAATATTAACGTCCTTTGTTAAGTTGTAATGCTGATTGTCACCTTATTGCAGTTTGTTTGTTTTGCCCAAATATTCTATATTAGTCTAAATGAGGCTAGCTGAAACATTGACAGTCCGTACAACGTACTAACCGACACACTCGGTTCTGTGAAGTTTCGTTAGTGTGTAGTGGGAGACAGTCTTTATATAACATTTTACCGTTGCACCCATTTGTAACATGGCAGGAAAACAAATGCACGGAATATTAAAATGTGTAAAATATGAATTGAAATTCCATTTTTGCGTTCGCCTTTTGTTTTTATTTCTCAACGGTGTAGCTTTGCCATCACAGTTTGCCTTCCTATTTCTGTGAGTTAAGTTAAAAAAAAGTAAAATAAGTCGTCACTTACTTGAAAGAATAATATTAGTTCGGAGCATAAATACACAACAATACACTTTCCGTCATAAGGCCAAAGTTGGAAGTGCACTTTACCATAAAAGTTTAATTAACTAAGGGAGTGGATCATAACTCTACTGTCGAAAGGCAAAAGTATGTTACTGCCATAGATAACATAACATACCTACACATATAATATTATTACGGCTATTATCCCCGAAGGTTAGTCAGAGACTAGGCAATGAGGACCGCAAAAACAGTCCTCTGCCATAGTCCACTTTTCAGCAAATAGCGACTGCACATGTGCTCAGCATGACAGGTGATGAGTCTATCGCTGTTCTATGCTGTAAGATGTATGTGCAGACTTTAGTCCCTTAGTCGCCTTTTACGACACCCAAGGGATGCAATGTGGGGCGTCGGGCGATGTAATAACACAACGGATGTCGATGCTTGAGTGATCAATTATTGATAGGAAAACAGAGTTTTTATAGTCTCATTAGAACAAAGGAAAGTATTAACTGCTAGTTCTGAGTATTCGATCATACGTTTCCCCTGTTCACATGTTTAGCACGTATTTACTTTATAACAAAACAGTTTCATCTTATTGAGTCATGATGACGTGGCACGCTCCACTACAGGGAAGAAAGGGGGGGTGGTAGTATTCTTTCACCGCTATGCGACACGGTTACTGTAGATAAGTTGGTGGTAATCTCACCCGGTAGACTTGCAACAAGTTCTACAGCCATCCAAAACCGAGTACAATCCGTTAACCCTACTGGGAACCAAGCTCGGGAACTTCGGAGTTTCAACCGGTGGTCCACCACTACCACAACCACTACACCGAATATTAATTGTGTTTTTATTATACGGGGTGGAAAAAAAACCGGAGAAAAAGTATCCTTAATATTGTTGATGGCAAATTTTACATTCTTTTAATATCAAATATAACTAAAACTGAATTTGAAGATTTTTTAAAAATCACGTGCTTAAGCCGGAAATCCAAATCAAACCGGTGAAATGTGAAAACAAAACCAATTATTTTTTTATACCAACCGGAAGAGTCATTCATAAGGATCAATTTCTTTAAACAAGTATCTTAAATTAAAGAAAGACAAAGAAAAATATTTTTGACGTGACAACGTCTTATAAATTGGTTTGCCGGGTGACACTTCAAGAAACTGCGTTACGCTCCGCTCACGTTATGCGCTCACAATGAGAGCGAGTGAGAGGTCCCGCGTCCCTTCCACTCGGGCATGGTTAGCCCGCCTAAGAGCGAGAGAGACAGACATAAAAAGTGAAAGGCACGCGTCCCTTTCCTATTTCATCCTTCTTCCTACTATACGAATGAATATTCACATTAAAATTATTTTACCACTCAAAGTCGTTGTCACGTAAAACTTTCGCCCGTATACCGACTTTACAGGCAACCAATTTTTTTTTACTGTAAAGCTTACTTACTACAGAAAATGGTTCACTTAACTTATGAATTTGCTAAAAATAAGACCCACTTTCACGTATGCACAGACGTATTCACTATAACTCGATACAAAATGGAACACATAATGAAGTCAAAGAATACGGTCTAACAAAGCGATCAATGCGATAAGCAGTGGCCGCAAGCAGTAACCGTAGGCCGCTCTATGCTGTTGGATGTACGTGCAGTCTTTAGTCCGTTAGTCGCCTTTTACGACACCCAAGGGAATACAGGAGATAGTATTCTTACACCGCTACGCGACACGGTTATTTTGTTATCAATTATAATTAAAATCATAATTCCACAACAATTTTGGTATTTTTTTCTAGAAATAAACTGTAAAAATGCCGTCATCTCACTTGTCAACGCTCAAGAGTGATTTCACTTAAACGTCAACGTATTTTGACGGAGCTACGCAAGATGTTACAGTGTTCACTGACAAGATCGTTCTTCAGCCAGAATTCATAATCAGAACGTGACCGGAATGCATATTTTTATTAAGCACCCCTTAATCAAATTGTGAGATGTTTTTAGGAGAAAAGATTGGTTTATTCTTTTAATATCAAGCTCTCCTAAAATTGTCTTTTACATCGTTTTGTGAATGGTTAACTTTGATATCGGTAAATGACGGACACTATTTATTTTCAGAACTATTTAGACTGGCTAGCTCTAACACCGAATGACAAATTTACAATGTTGTGAATTAAGATCTTAAATCTAATGTGGTTATGTAGGTATGGTTACATGGGAGGTGGCTAAAATTTTCTAAATAAAATAAATTAAAGCAGGTATTGAAGATTGCTAAAGTAGTTATTTTATTTTTGTTTTTTTTTATTATTATACAACAGGTAAGCGCTTGGCCTTCATCTCACCTGATGGTAAGTGACGATAAGGCCGAAGGTGGAAGCGCGCTTAACCCGGAATCCTCAACCACTGAGGAACTGACTATCTTATCTCTATTGTCGGAACACAACAATGCTATAACATCGTTGTTATGGCGACAGACTTAGATAAGATGGTGGTAGCTAGCCAGGCAGACTTAACGGCCCTGCCACCAACCAAACCGAGCACACAAATATGTACCACCCGCTGGGAATCAAACCTGGGACCTCTGAAGGTCTGAGATCGGTGGCTTAGCTACTAGACCACAGAGGCGGTTAAAAAATAATATAATAATTATTATCAGCCTTTTTTTCCCAGTGAATCCGCTTTATGGATACCCCACCCCCAGAGGGGAGGCAGGGGATTATTATCAGCCCAGCAAATGGAAATCTGTATTCTCTATCTTTCCCCATGGGAAGCGGGCGTGACGTGATGTATGCATGTATTATCAGTTACGCGTCCCACTTCTAGGTTCAGGCCTTCCCACGTGGACAAAAGCACAGTAGGAGATATGGTCATAAATGTTTTAATGATATCTAATTTACGATAAAATGAAAAAAAAATTAATGTTTGATATTTTAGCGTTTTATTAACGCTTAAATATACTTAAGTAAAATTTTAAACACTGATAAAAGACGACAACCTCAGGCGCGAATCGAACTACGCACCTTCCGCATTCCGGGCGGCTGCCTTAACCACTTGGCTACCGAGGTCTGGCTTTCAACCGTCGAAATTTTGTCAGTGCTTGATGCTTTTAATTTTAAAATTTTACTAATGAAAAAAAAACTAACTTTTTTTTCTCATAAATAATGGCTTCGTGCGGTCAGCACATTTAGCCAGTGTCAAGTAAGATATTATAGTGAATATTTAAATTGCATAAAGTAGATGATAATCCCCCAAACCCCTTAAGACTCAATAAAGCCGTGGGACTTTATTGAGGTCTCACACGGACTTCTTGAGAAAATTTTAAAAGTGATGTTGCACTGTTTTGTTTTATTAGCTAACACTCGTGCACCTTCACGAACACTTAACAGTAAATAATCCACCATTATTTCACATAATTATTCGACATAACATAAATTATAGAAAATAATACAAAACTGCAGACATGACGCTTCACTTTCCCACCAAGAAGTCCTCGTCATAAATGTTTTAATGATATCTAATTTACGATAAAATTAAAAAAAACTAACTTTTTTTTCTTTTCAGCACATTTAGCCAGTGTCAAGTAAGATATTATAGTGAATATTTTAATTGCATAAAGTAGATGATAATCCCTTGAGACTCATTAAAGCTGTGGGACTTTATTGAGATCTCACAAGGACTTCTAGAGCGAATTTGAAAAATGATGTTGCACTGTTTTGTTTTATTTGCCGACACTCATACACGTTCACAAACACTTAACGGTTAATAATCCACCATTATTTCACATAATTATTCGACAAAACACAGAGCTAAATTACAATTAAACGCAGACAGTAAACCTACAGAGTTACAGAATATTATAGTAGGTAAGTTTTACTTTACTTTTCATTGTAAAATCATTCGACGTAAATTCATTTGAATACTTTCTTAATATAAAAGCAGAAATGTGTAATATACCTAATGATACCACTCAACTTTCTTATACATGTTCCACTGTTAGTACTTTATCAACAATCTCTTAGCGGGCTGCATTAAAACTTTCGCATTTAAGCCATTAAGCAAGTTCCGTACATTTGCGGAACAATAGACGCTCTTATATACACCACTACGTCACAACACGACTTTCTTTTATTTCTCTGACAGCGCTTTACCGTCCAACACGAGAGCTACTAACTAACTTTTGTGTTTAAGCTGTTCAGAATCGAAAAATAAAGATTTTAAGCGCTAAAACTCTCTTTGTTTTTCTGTCAGTTGCTTTCAGAGGCAGACTTAGGCTAGCTAGCGCTAAATTTATTTTACACTTCTCTTTAGTTTAACGCTACGTAACATTTGAACTCTTGTGGCATAGGGACGCGGCCTTTAAATATTCCACTGCTAGGAACAGGTTTTCCCACATGAACGAAGGCTCAGGGGTCAGGCTCACGCTACCTAACGTCACAAAGGTGTCACTCTTCATCGAAACGTGTGGGTCGAAGTGAGCGCGGGTGCGATCGAGCGATAGAGAATCATAATCCTGATGTGTAAGTTTTAACAACGCCCATCTTACTACGTGAAGGTAGTGTAGTGTGTCATTTATTCATATAATCACGACTATTATCCCCGAAGGGTTAGTCAGAGACTAGGAAATGAGGACCGCAAAAGCAGTCCTCTACCATAGTGCACTTTTCACCAAATAGCGACTGGACTGCTCATGTGCTCAGCGAAACAGGTGGTGAACCCATCGTTGCTCTTTGCTGTTGGATGTATGTGCGTTAGTCCGTTAGTTGCCTTTTACCCTTAGATTAAAACAAAAAGGGAAGATACGGCATTAGCGTCTCGTGAGTGAGCCGCCAAAATTAGGCCTAAAGGCACAATTTCACTTCAGTCACAATTTGCCGAGCGAACAGGCTACATCGCACTATTGCGGATATTCTACTGTGTGAAAAAGAGAAAGACGCTACTCCGCAGTGGCGTCGCAATCGGTCGTACATACTCGTCTGTTGCGAAGCGACCGAGACGTCAACGCGCTACTCGCTGACTCCCTCGCGCTGACGTTGAAACTTACCGCTTTGTCTCGCTCGCTCGATTTACACTTTATAGGTGTGCGAGTGTGAGTGTTTGCTTATGTAGTTGAGTAGGACTATATTTTGAATGACTACAAGTAGGAGCATGCCGTATCTTCCCTTTTTGTTTTATTCTAAGCTTTTACCCAAGGAAATTGAGGGGGTGGTAGTATTATTTCACCGCTACGCGACATGGACTATACACGACCATCTCCCCACAACATAAACGTGCGCCTAACTACATAAAGAGAAATTATAACTGCAATCATCTTAGCTTAGAATTTATAACGATACTGACACACGTATTTTACTCTCATAGTCCTAACACCCTACATACGTGCTCGTCTGTTGACTGTGTTAATTTTGTCCGAGTTTGTTCGCCGAGATCTTCCTCTTCCAACGGTCCCATATACTCTTGCCTCATGCGATTAACAACTGCATCATCATGAACATCTTCCTGCCCTTATCTCACTAGGTAGGGTCGGCACAACACTTCTTTCTTTTCTATTCTCCTCAGGTCAGCCATCACCTCTGCACTCCTTTCGTACCCATGTCTTGCACACAGTAGTTGACATCCCTCTTTTTAGAGTTCCGTAGCTAAATTGCAAAAAACGGAACCCTTATGGATTCGTCCTGTCTGTCTGTCTGTCCATCCGTATGTTACAGTCACTTTTTTCAGAAACTATAAGAACTATACTGTTGAAACTTGGTAAGTAGATGTATTCTGTAAACCGCATTAAGATTTTTACACAAAAATAGAAAAAAAAACAATAAATTTTGGGGTTCCCCATACTTGAACTGAAACTCAAAAAATTTTTTTTCATCAAACCCATACGTGTGGGATATCTATGGATAGGTCTTCTAAAATGATAATGAGGTTTCTAATATCATTTTTTTCTAAACTGAATAGCTTGCGCGAGAGACACTTCCAAATTGGTAAAATGTGTGTCCCCTCCCTGTAACTTCTAAAATAAGAGAATGTAAAACTAAAAAAAATATATGATGTACATTACCATGCAAACTTCCACCGAAAATTGGTTCAAATGAGATCTAGTAAGTAATTTTTTTTAATACGTCATAAATTAATTATTTTTTAAAAAATACACTATTTTTAATAGATGTGGTAGCTTGTTATTAGCTTGTAAGTTACTATATGTTATGTCTCTTTGTAAATGATGCTGTAAGCTTCCCAAATAAAATAAAATAAACATAAAACATCGATCAAAGTTACACTAAGAGAACTACAAGAACTTTTTTATGATGTTACTTGCTGCTACGGAACCCTTCATGGGCGAGTCCGACTCGCACTTGGCCGGTTTTTTTTATTTGTTCTACTCCTCATCCCATATCTAAGATCCTTCTTGTCACATAGCATTCTGCCCTTAGCATGACATAGCTATAGGGCCAAGACAAGTGACATTAACGCTAGTAGAATAAAAAGATAAATTATGTTCGTTTTCGTCGCACTTCTGGAGACAAGCTTTTCCTCATGGACAATACAGTTTTAACCCCCTACGCTGGCCAAATGCGGGTTGGTGGGTTATTTGAGTATTCCGCTCGTAGGTAATAGCAAAGTAATCATTTCTGGTTCTGGTTGACAAATCCAGAGCAGGATTCCATTGGCGCAACGAACGGAGATTTATTGCGGAACTGTTCGGTGTAACTGTGACAAAACTGTTTCTCAGCCCGCGGCGCCGCCTGGAATTCATAAAAAGGACGTGCTCAGAATTTGCTTCATTGTTTTTAAGCGCCGCTTTTTTTCAGCTTAGCTAACCTAATGTAATTAAAAATTGTTAAATTTACATTTTCATAAAGTTATTATTAAAATGTATGGTGTGTCTTAGAGATGACTTAATATACGTACTAAAGTGTAGAATGATGTGTCTTATTAGATACGAATAATTATAATGAATTTACCTAAGGTGGGGTTTATCGCTAACGTCTTAGGGTGGATTCGACTAAACTGGAATAAGGTATTATACCTAGATTAAACGCCGAATTTGTATAAATTAATCTCGGAGTAAGTCTTATTCCAGTTTGGTCGAATCCACCCTTACGCCCTGGCCACGTAGACGGGCTAGGCTAAAGCCCCCTCTTCACATAGGCAGACGCATCCGCAGACGTCGTAACGCTGGTTACTACATTGTAAAGCCTGTCTGAGAGATTGCTTTGCCGATTGAATCATTCTCTTTCGTATTGTAAGCACTTGTTTAGTAATGATTACAATAACGAGGAACTGGTAGGCGCATCGGTAGGAGAATTCGGTTGATGGTCGTGCATGTTAAGCAACCTTCAGAATGGCGGGACACCGGATGGGTTACCAAGTTAAACATGTTTATTTTTTTATTTATATGGACAACCAACAAGACATATATCTTACATGATATCATTACATTTTATATTATCTTAAAAAGGTGAAGGCTACCACGGAAAGCAAAATCCAAAAAAATGGTGGAAGTGGAGGCGCCCACTTGCAAGTGAACATAACCATTTGCTTACAGGTGGCGACTAGCAAGACAATTATACTTATAGTTATACTTATACTAAACAACAACAGACATGCATTTAAATTAGTAGGTATGACGTCAAAGCTAGGAGCCAAAGTCGCTATGAGGATCAGAAACAACAGCAATTCCATAACAACGAGCTCGACTGGGAATCGAACCCAGTAACTCAGAGTAGTCATAACCGTTTCGCGTAGCGGTGAAAGAATACTTATTTATCTGTGCTAAACTATAACGTTGAAGCAGTCTTTAAGCTAAACTAGTTAATTTTTGGATTTTATGTACGAGTATAATACAAAATAAAGAATTAATCCTTCATTATTTTTTTACATCACAGTATCATTAAAATGACAACGATTTTGTACAAGCACGAGTGCATATTCATTGTTCAGTTCCACGTTTCATAACGAGTTGTTATTAATTAACATTAAATTGTGAATCGCGCAGCCCCGTGTCAATTAAAACTTTCATTATTATCGCGTACATTTTCCCCCGTATTCCTGTTTAAAGTGAAGTTTCGTTGCTTTTAGAATTGCGATTTTTTTCTTCATTTAAACCGCTACGCTGAAGCGCTTGACTTTGGTAAATGACGATAAAGTCAAAGCCGAAAAAGGTACACACTTCACCCGGAACTCCCAAAACCTCAAAATAAAGAGGCTATGTTCTTAACTTTCAACCTAAGTATTGCATTCCATTATAAAACGTATTTAGCGTGGTTTCAATGCGAACTAAGAAGTGTCTACGGGATACCTATAGATAGGTATGTTATCAAGTATATTAAAAGTATACCTAAATTACCTATACCACTTACTTCTGTCAAGGCAATTACGCGTCACTTTAGTAAAAGCCATTCTCAATACGTCCACTTAGCCAGCTGCTGTAGCCGCTACTGAATGTACGTGGCTTGCCACCCACGCCCGCAGAAGTCACCCGCGCCAGCGCTTATGCCCCCTCTTCACATAGGCAGACGCATACACAGACGTCATCTGCGGATGCGTCTGCCGACGTATAGGGGGGTGATTTGCTCGTCTGTGGTAGGATACAGAGTCTGCAGAGTCTGAAAACGTTAACTACCTACCACCGACGCGAAGCAATCAATCGGCAAAGCAATCTCTCAGACAGGCTTTACAATGTAGCAATAAGCGTTATTTACTGTGCTTTGGTACTACAACAATAATTGTTTTGGCATGGAAGTTGTAACTAAAATGGACATTTGCATTTGTGGAAACTGTACAACTAATTCGCTAAATACGAAATAAAACGAGGAACAGGAAAGCAAAACGGATCAAAACATTCTTGAAAGAATTCCAAAAAGACACGAAAGTAATTTAAGATATTATGCACTATTATCTTAAGACCGAATAGTCTAAGATCCGAGTATAGAACGACCTTCACCGGGATAAATAGTTATTTGTTATACAAGAGTGCAAACTTGCTTTTTAACCGCGTGCTCAATTTTGATGACCGAGCAAGCGAAGGATTCTAAAATTGAATCACGAGCGCAGCGAGTGGTTCAAAAATTAGAATCCTGAGCGTTACCGAGGGAATCAAAAGAGCACGAGGTGAAAAATCTTTGCACTCGAGTGCAACACGTAACTTTTCATCCCACCTCAACGAGGAAATTACCAACCAAATTAAAAAAGTAGGTACACCAAAAAGGTTCCGAGTCTGAGTTTTTAACAATTTAAAAAGGTCGTATGATAAATCGGCACCATGGAGGAAGAAGAAAATAGGTTTAATGATGTTTTGAATACACATACTAGGTGCACACGATGTTATAAATTCAATTTACTTTGTCCTCTAGCGGGTAAAAACGGCTTTTGCACTCAGATATCGAAGAGTAAAAATACTCTTTCCGAGATGGGGGGATGAAAAAGTATTTTTCACTCCTCTTGCTCAAAAAGAACGTCATTGTAGCGTTCTAGAGCGGGGCTAAAATAGCTTTTCTTGCCCTAGGGGATAAAGTATTTTTTTTTAATTTTCGTCTGTCACATGGCACAATAAGCCTACAAAAACGAAAAAGTATTTAGTCTTTTACGAGACCCAAGGGAAGGGAGGGGTTGGTAGTATTATTTTGATGAGCCCATCGCCGCTCTATGCTGTTGTATGTATGTGCAGTCTTTAGTCCATTAGTCGCCTTTTACGAGACCCAAGGGAAGGGAAGGGTTGGTAGTATTATTTTGATGAGCCCATCGCCGCTCTATGCTGTTGGATGTATATGTGAAGTCTTTAGTCCATTAGTCGCCTTTTACGACACCGAGGAGAAGAGAGGGGTTGGTAGTATTATTTTGATGAGCCCATCGTCGCTCTATGCTGTTGGATGTATGTGCAGTCTTTAGTCCGATAATCCCCTTTTACGACATCGAAGAAAAGTGAAGGGTTGGTAATATTATTTTGATGAGCCCATCGTTGCTCTATGCTGTTGGATGTATGTGCAGTCTTTAGTCTGTTAGTCGCCTTTTACGACACCGAAGGTAAGAGAGGGGTTGGTAGTATTATTTTGATGAGCCCATCGCCGCTCTATGCTGTTGGATGTATGTGCAGTCTTTAGTCCGTTAGTCGCCTTTTACGACACCAAAGGGAAGAGAGGGGTTGGTAGTATTATTTTAATGAGCCCATCGCCGCTCTATGCTGTTAGATGTATGCGCAGTTATTAGTCCGTTAGTCGCCTTTTACGACACCGAAGGGAACAGAGGGGTTGGTAGTATTATTTTGATGAGCCCATCGCCGCTCTATGCTGTAGGATGTATGTGCAGTCATTAGTCCGTTAGTCGCCTTTTACGACACCCAAGGGAAGAGATGGAAAAACTGCACATACCTACTATCCAACAGTATAGAGCGGCGATAGGCTCATCAAAATAATATTACCAACCCTTCTCTTCTCTTGGGTGTCGTTAAAGCAACTAACAGGTTAATTTTTAATAAAAAAAACCAATTCATATTGTATTGGATTGTTTTATTTTCTCGCATTCGTAGTGAAAAGCAGAGTGTAACACACAGCGCTAAAAACCCATTAAAACTCGGTTTCTATTTACTCCCTCGCTCAAGCTCGGCAGTAAAACTACCTCGTATATAATGGATCATTTTAGCCCCTTGTATAAGAATCTACTATTATATCAAATTTAATATGTTAAAAAATATATCGCGAGTGGGTTGACTGGAAAATTTCGGTCCAGTACCTTTATTGATTAATTTAATACTAATGTTTTTTTAACATTGCACTGGTTTGGTGTGTGTGTATTTGTAATGAGATTATCTTCATTTATACATAAATTTTATTTATTAACCAGACGGTTGCAAATTACTAATATTGACTTACCTGTTTAAACCTGCCTACCTAATAGTTAAGACGGGAAAAAATAGTCAACCTAACGTTTGCATATTCTATAGGCTTCATACTTTCGATTGGTACCTAGGTAATTTATCTTTTATCCAAACCATTGCAATGTTTAAAAAAAATATTTTTAAATATTTAATTAATCCTAGACTAGACTGAATTTTTTCAGCCAACCCACTCGCAATATATTTTTTAACATATTAAATTTGATATAAAATCCATTAACCGGCCCGGTGAAGGTCGTGTTATACTCGGATCCTTTACTATAAGTAAGTATAGAAGGCAAGGAAAGTTTCTGTACATACTTTTCAATAAGAGTTTTTGCACGACAATTTTTAAACTTCGTTGCAGTTATGATAAAATATGCCCTTTGTTTTTAATATAGATACAAACAAAACCTCTCTCTTCCTGGTTTCTCTGAATAACGGCAACCATTTCGGGTGCATGATTATTGACATAACTTTTAGTCTGTGATAAAACTTACTAACAATTATTGAATGACTATTGTGTTTGATTTTACGGCAGTTGAGAGTTTAATATTCAATAGTTATTGTGATATTTCATATTATATGCAAACAAATATTGTCTCTATTCTTATAAATCCATCTATCTATTAAAACAGTGGTCGACACTCAAGGCTGAATTTTCAATAAGTAAGTACTGCAAAGGTTTTGTACCCCTACCTAAACATTCAACACTATAAAACCTCCCCAGATTCAACGTTTCGGTAGCGATAAATATCCTCCGTTGTAACCTCTGTCGTACAGCCACTTTAATTTTATTACGGTATTTTGAGCCGATAAATTTCGCTACGAAAAATATTTTCTTCGTCCGTTGGCTACTACTGTGTGGGAATGTACTTTGTTACCATAGAGTTATAGCCTACTTATTTATGTTTAATGGAATGTGCGTTGAAACCACTTACGCCATTCAATAAGACAAAATCTGGCAATTTATTGATAAAATACGAACCTATCATAAAACGGATGTATGGTATGTTTGACATTTTTTTTAGAGGAATCGCAGATGGTTACCTATCATAAATTCGAAATTTGCCTGTACGAATTTTATTTGGCCGAAAACGTTTTGTAATTTTTTGTTTTCCATAATTTTCTATTTACCGAAAACACAATTTACAAAGTTTTGAAATGCCGATTATCGATTGTTATTTTTTTCAAAATCTCTATATTTTGAAATCCCACTCAACGTTTGGCCGAAGCTATTAATGCTAGACGATTCATTTTCCAGAAACACGTTTCCAATATTATTAAAATACAACATTTCAAATAATTGAAATCCATAATATCATCGAACAACTTGTAATCGTAGTAACGTTTAAGCATGCAAACAAGCAAGCAGCATGCAAGCAAGCATGCAGCATGCAAGCAAGCATGCAGCATGCAAACAAGCAAGCAGCAAGCAACCAAGTATGCAGCAAGCATGCAGCATGCAACCAAGCATGCAGCAGGCATGGTTTCTGTCACGGCTCCGGCGCTGCGGGGCTCCGGCGGTCCCACGCGAGCTTATCGTCGCAGATGGCTTACGCTCACCACCGCAGCTTCGGCTTGCTGGCGAGCGTTAAACCCACCTGCTCCTCAGCTCGCGGGCCGCCTCGCCCCTCCGCGCCTACGCGGGCTTGAATTACACTCTAGCGTAGAGCAGACAAGACTACGTGGAGTCGGTTTTGCCGCGATTCGTTTCTGTCACTGACTTTTGAAACACAATCTTACCGGAAACATAAAGTATTAACTTTTTAAGACATTTAAGATTATTCATCTAATAATATGAATATATGAAAAACAAAAAAAAAACTGGGTATGAGTATGATATTTTAGAGGAAAAGTTACTTTGAATTTTAATACTTCTAGATATTAAATTTATTGTTAACAAAACATCTTCCAAAAGAAAAAAAGTAGTTTTGATAATCGGCTAATAGTTTTTCTGGAAAATGAAACGTATGTATGATAAGTTTATGGATTAACAAAATTATGTAAAAGCAATGATCTGGTATTTAAAACTTCGTCATACCGTTTTCGAACAATTGAAATTCGTACAGGAAAGTTTCGAATTAATGAAAGAAAGGAATAGGCCGTTTCTTAAATATCTGACCTTGCCGCTGTGAGCGGAGCGGCGAGAAGTCATAGTCAATGGTCATAGAAAGGACACAATGATCAAAGAATCCGCTCACAGCGAATTAATGGCTCGGAAGTACCGCCGTCGAGAGTTGGTTTCACAGCACTGTAGTTCGAGATAAAAAACCGACGATATTGTAAAGGCAGCGCTGAGAACTGACTCCGTCTCTTTCATATTTATAGAATTGGAAAGAGACAGCAGATCACAGCCATGCGCGCTGCGTCTATGTGTCGCTTAGAGAATGGCATAGCAGGTGTTTATCAGTGGAAGGTTTTCGGCTAATGATGATGACGTGTGACACTGATCACAAATATAGCCCGTGTGGTGTCCGAATGGTGACCTGCATCGAGAAGGCCGCAGACCACACAATGTGAAGGAAAATTGGACAGGCACACATCCAGCAAAAGACAACACTGTGCTGAAAGGAAGAAAGAAGGAAAACGGTGTTAGAATAAAAGGTATCACTTTTTTATATAGGAGAAATAGACAAGTGCTCAGTGTGACAGGTGGTGAGCCCATCGTCGCTCTGTGGTGTTGGATGTATGTGCAGTCTTCATTCCGTTAGTCAGTAGTTAGTAATAGTATACTTTTAGTGAGCAGCTACACACACGATTCCGGCCAGCGGATGGGTGAACTAATTAAAATGATCTTAAGCCACGCTTAACCTCTCAGTCTGGAATCGAAATGTCTAAAATTTTGACAGCAGGTGCGATTTGGCGGGAATTGAAAAAAAAAACTTGCGGAAATGGAAAAAAAATCGGACGCAGTTCATGTTAAATTTTGCGTTCACGGTGCATAAAATGTACCACAGAACCGAAATAATCGACCTTATTCATACTAAAGTAGTCTCTATGTATACAAAGATAAATGGAGAGCGCGGCCATAATAAATGGCCGCTTGGGGTCTGACGGAATAGCGAGTTTTTTAGGTGCGACCATATTTGGCCGCTTGGGGCTTGGGGGTGATCGCGTCGTTGTCATAGTAAGCTGTTGTTGAAATTCCACCAACCTACATTTTCTCCCTCCTCTGGTCGTATTTTTGCTCTGTTCTACAGGTTCAAAAGACAGAGGAAGGGTGTGTACGTTTTTCTTTTTACTATTTGAAATTCACTGATGCATTTTTCTTATTTTCATTGTCATACCCGCGGCATGTGGACTCTCCTCCTTTTTCTTTCGGCCAGCTACGAATCTTTAGCTTAGCTTCCCATTAAAAAAAAACACCTGGTACTTTCAATAGTTTATTTTTATTTAGATCGATGCTTAGTACCATTCTTTCTCTTGCACAGGGTTGACTTGGGGATCACGAACGGCAAGCACCGAGTACATGCATACATATAACCACTACTATTCTCCCCGAAGTGTTAGTCAGAGACTAGGCAATGAGGACAGCAAAAGCAGTCCTATACCATAGTCCATCATCATCATCATCAGCCAGAGGACGTCGACTGCTGGACAAAGGCCTCTCCCAAGGATCTCCACCACGACCGGTTTTGTGCTGCTCGCATCCAGCGGCTACCCGCGACCTTCACCAGATCGTCGGACCACCTTGTTGGAGGCTTGCCCATACTGCGCTTTCCGGTGTGCGGTCGCCACTCGAGAACCGTTCTGCCCCAACGGCAATCGGTTCTACGGACAATGTGCCTTGCCCATTGCCACTTGAGCTTGGCGACTCTTTGGGCTATGTCGGTTACTTTAGTTCTTCTACGAATCTCCTCATTTCTGATTCGATCACGTAGAGAAACCCCGAGCATAGCCCTCTCCATTGCTCTTTGCGTGACTTTGAGCCTGTCTTTTAGGCCCTTAGTGAGCGACCACGTTTCGGTACCGTATGTCATCACTGCCAAAACACACTGGTCGAAGACTTTCGTCTTGAGACACTGCGGTATTTTGGACGAGAAGATATTTCGTAGCTTACCGAACGCTGCCCGGCCTAGTTGGATTCGACGATTGACCTCTTTCTTAAAGTTTGGCCTACCTAACTGGACCGTTTGTCCCAGGTGTACATATTCGTCAACAACTTCAAGAGCAGAGTCTCCAACCTTCAGAGGAGTGGGTACGACACGTAAGTCAGACATGATTTTCGTCTTCTACATGTTCATTTTAAGGCCCACTTTAGGTAAAAGGCGACTAACGGACTAAAGACTGCACCAACATAAATAAGCATTGAGCTGCGATGGGCTCACCACCTGTCACGCTAAGCACTGTGCAGTCGCTATTTGGTGAAAAGTTGACTATGTATGTATAACAGCATAATGACTAGCAAGAATACAAAAGCCTTCCAGGTAGGTACTTACTATTGAAAAAAGCCGCTCTTATAACAAATGCCAACAATTCTGGTAATTGTTGGGTAGCTGAAACAAACAATCAACTTGCACGCAACCTTAATTACATTCGTCAATATTTTGTTACCCAAAACATAGGTTAGAGAGTGAATGTATATTTAAAGAATGAATGTCTAACGTAACCATCAATCAATTTTAGAAGTCAATCCTCTTACCCTTTAACAGGTAGTGGGGTAAATATTGCCATCTATCTTATTTTTCACCAGATAGCGACTGCACATGCGCTCAGCGACAAAGGTGGCGAGCCCAGTCTTTAGTCCGTTAGTCGCCTTACGACACCCAAGGGAAAGAGAGGGGGTGGTAGTATTCTTTCACCGCTACGCGACATGGTTATAATATAACATATTATGTTAATATTATAATATTATAATATGTAGGTATATGTTACATGGATCATATTTCTTCGTACCGAACTCAGAAACTCTGTTACAGTAACGCGCGGAACCGTCTATTTCCTTGATTCTATCTAGCCGCAGACCTCACAATGGCGAAGATAAAATCTAAATTGAGACGTTGACGATCTTGAATAATGCATTCATGAATAAACCGGATTGAATGTGGCGTACCTACGAATTTGAATACGGTAGCGACGGTAACTACCTACCTATTTATTTGGAATTATCTGGAGTATTTTGGAATGTACTGAAATTCTCTTATACCTACATACAGCTACGAATTTCGCTAATTGCTGTAGTGCTTAGTCAAAGGAACTAATGGAGCTAACGCTTGTCACTTCAAGTTAAGTTGTTATGACGGACTGTACTAACATTCTATCTGTCTTCTCTACAATTTATTTAATCACTGTTAATATTAACTTAAATTAAAAAGTATTACATTCACAGTAGAACCGTATTCAAAATATTTGATGATTTTCAAACCGCATACTCTATTAACTCATGAGAATTAATCGACCCGAAAATCGTTTTATAAAGTAAAATCACGATAAATCTCCTAAAATAACACGTGAGAACTTTATTTATTTATCAAACACACAGCATAAGCCACACACAACACGGCGTGTGTATCACACTCGAATAAGACGCCACATACAAATGTAATCAGCCACCGATGTTGATACAGCGAACGCTGCTGCTATTAAAATTGCCAGCATTATATTATGTGTTTTATAATGTTTACTAAAGTTTAGGCAAACTACACAACGCAATGAAAATCACTTATTTAACGAGATTAATCGAATTAACTTATTTTTTACTGTAGCTTTATATACATACATATAAACACGACTATTATCCCCGAAGGGTTACTCGGTGACTAGGCAATGAGGACCGCAAAAGCAGTCCTCTGCCATAGTCCACTTTTCACCAAATAGCGACTGCACATGTACTCAGCGTGACAGGTGGTGAGCCCGTCGCCTCTCTAAGCTGTTGGATGTATGTGCAGTCTACAGTCTTTACTTTAGCTGTGCGGTGGCATATTCTACTAATATTATAAACGCGAAAGTTTGTGAGTATGGATGGATGTTTGTTACACTTTCACGTAAAAACTACTGAATGGATTTGGATGAAATTCGGCTTACAGATAGTTTATAGGATACTTTTTATCCCGATATTCGCACGGGAACGGGAACCACGCGGATGAAACCACAAGCGGCCGCTAGTCATTACTAAAATAACACAACCAACCTTTTAAAGCTACCCACCCCATCTCTTTGTCGTAAAAGCCGACGAACAATCACACACGAAAAAATACTACACATATATCTGTTTCAGTGAAATACTTGTATAAGCACGAGTACCAATATGTAAACACTTTGACTCTTATTCCAATGTATTAAGAATTACAATTGTTTACATATTTTTGCTCTTGACTGTACATACGTACTAAATAAATATTTTTTTAAATTTTGACCAATGTTTTGGACATGTTGTGTACAATGTAAGGCTTATTGACTCATTTTATTGTTTTTTTTTTTATTTATAGCTGTATGGTTTGGTCTTTAAGCTGCTTTTGTACATAATAAAACGAAATATAATAAAATAAATCTAACAGCATAAAGCGGCGATAGACTCACCACCTGGCACACTGATCACATGTGCAGTTATTATTTGGTGAAAAATTAACTGTGGCACTACGAAGCTTTTGCGGTCCTCATTACTAACCCTTGTAGTTGTAGTGTGTAGGTTTGTATGTACGAGTATATAATTTACATAAAAGTATTTTATCCTACAACTGTGTCGCTTAGCGGTGAAAGAATACTACCACCCCCTTTCTTTCCTTGGGTTTCGTAGAAGGCAACTAACGGATAACCAACAGCGTAAAGCGGCGATGGACTCACCACCTGTCACGCTGAGCACATGTGCAGTCGCTTTTTAGTGAAAAGTGGACTATGGTAGAGGACTCCTTTTTTATATTTATAAGGAGGCAAACGAGCAGGCGGGTCACCTGAAGGAGAGCAATTACCGCCGCCCATGGACACCCGTAAAACCAGAGAAGTCGCAGATGCGTTGCCGACCTTTAAAAAAGGATTAGGGTTAAGGAAGGAATAGGAATTGGGAGGTGGGGGGGAAGGGGCCTCCGGAACTCTCACTGGCCGGACGAAACACAACAGCACCAAGTGCCGGATATTCGTGAGAGGGTGGTATTACAGTCAGTGTCACTCATTTAGCACCACATAAGGGTCACGTGTAGGGTCTCAAGGGTTAACCTACGGACGCGAGTAACTTTAACCCCCAAAAATAATAACTAATAATAACTAACCCTTCGGGGATAATAGTCGTGATTATATGTATGTATTTTATCCTAACGTATTTGAACCCTTCACGGAGTCTGTGGTCACAGGGAGACTAATATGTTGGTTAATTAATAACTTGCAAGACGTTAATTATATTTGTGTGGTGTTCCAAGTATTCACTATAAATCCTAACCTATAATCGTCCTACTGCTTGGCATAGGACTTCTGACATTTATAACAGCACCACGAATTATTAGTAGCAGTAGTAAGTAAGCATTACGAACTGTTTTATTATAATCACGTATGATATGAGAATGTAAGTAGTTGGCTCACACGGTACATGGATTAGAATATACTTTATTCCAAACACATTGCAAAGACTTTAAGTAACAAAAAACAAGTAAGAAAATATAATTGCTCATTGGTCTATTATAGAAAAAGAACTTTCCTTTTTTACCATTCGCTAGCAATTTCCTGCTTCAGTTACAAAGCCTTTTAATAATCCATCCGCATCTTATGGCATCGACGACGCGTCGTCCGACGAGATTCTTTGAAAAGTTAAAGGCATGAAGATCCATAAGACTTCTTGGCGTATAAGTGGCGTCATGTTTGTTGTTTTGTTATTTGTGCATTTTCAAATATTAATGTGAAAGAATGGTAGATTAATTGCTGTTAAGTTTTCGTGAACGTGCATGAGAGTTGGCAAATAACATAATGCAGTGCCACCACCTTTCAATTTCTCTTAAAAACTTTGTGTTGGCTCTCTTTAAAGTACCAAATTTTTACTGAAACTCAAAGGTTTGGGGAAGTATCGTTTACCGTTAACCGTTTTTATCATATACTGATACTTAGAATATAATTAATTATATCCTTTACTCGACCTTTTCTAAATGTGCAAACTGCACCAAGCCGACAGAAAAAAGAAATAAAGATCCTTATCATTGAAACAACTTACCATTAGCACCATGTAAATACGTAATTCTATAACGTCAAACTACTTTAATACTTAAACGCAGGCTGTGTTAAACGGAGTTACTATTTCTGTACTTATTTGGCATAATATATATCAAATCAGTATTACTTCCCCGGAGAATAGGACGAACAAAGTTATCATTTCATCATCAGCCCATAGACGTCCCACTACAGGACATATGCCTTAGCACATGGACTACAAGTATATGTGGATATTGGGCCATAACACACTCAGAAATAGCTACTATTTGAACAATTTACCTTAAAAAATAATTATCTTCTTTTTGGGATTTCTTTCAATTATTTAAACAAGATTTCCATTGTTCTTTTTGACTTATTGTTCATACCATCAGCCATAACAACGAATAAGCTTGCAGAATTTATAACATTACAGAGATAGTGACCGCGGGTTCGACTACCGGTTACGTGTGAGATTTCACAATCAAATAATTCAATGCAGTTTTTAATAAACCTAAAATCGCCACCAAAGTTTCTAAGAACAGATTTCCCTATCTCTTATATTTTTCGATTTGTCCCTACTGACCAATTTGAATTGATCATTCCTGTATATTTATGCTTCGCAAGGCCCGTTCAGTCTGAACGACCTAAGGTGCCTTAAAAACCACGGAGTAGTGCTCGAACAATTTTAACTTGGTCACCCATCCAATGAACTGGTTCTAAAAGTTATTTTATCTTACAAGATCGAAACCAGACCGAACGTGCTAAACCGCTGCGCCATTTTGTAACGATTGATCAATCCAGACGTTTCGTAAAGCAATCCGTTGATGTCACGTTCTTCTAAGACACAAAATGGATCGACAGAATAGAGAAAACACAACAAAGAAATGGGTCAGTCTTAAAATATTCATTGCATGCATCGACTTATTTACTAAAAGCCCTATAAATCTACACAGCTACACCGCAGTGTGAGGAATATTCTCTGAGACAAATGATATTGTGAGAAAGTACTGCGCGATGAAGTTTTCATTGTTCCCCAAAGGGATATTTATAGGCACTCCTGCAATGGCTCTCGCATTTGCAACTAGAGCATTGCAAACATATATGGCATCGCTTTTAGTAATGGTTACTGGGTGCTTTCACATTACTGAATTTTATTGCAGCTCGATAACTTCAGTTTTTTTTTGAGTAACTACCTACTGTGAGAGCTCTTAAAAATGGCGTAAAAAAGTTTTGCCTACCTTTGGTGTTGAAAATGTCGCACTCTTACTAAAATACTGAGCTGACCTTAACTGAAAATATTCTTTTTTTCTTAAAGTAAGTTGTAAATTCTGCTCTTTTAAGTAAATTGTTCAGTATTTCGGGATCGGTTTATACTTTTGTTGTTATTCTGAGGGTCTATATTTTACTAAGAATGCGATGTGTTAGGTAGCTATGGTAACCGGTTCGTGCAGGTCGTATGCTTGATAACCACCATAACTCGTAGCCTTAAAGAACTTGTTCCTTGCGTAGCCCACAATAACAAACGCACTGCACAGATATTGCATAAACTGTTTTCCTAACGAAAAATTTTATGGCCTGACAAATAAATTTGACCACGTATTTGGAGTAAGATACTTACAGCAATCTAAATTATTATAATTCTTACGCTAGCAATGTAATTTACAAAGCAAATTAATTAAACAATGAGTCCTAAGTACCACTTTGAGTCATGGCATAATGTTTTCATTTAGCTTTTATTATGAATGGCAACAGATAATACCTATTTATTATATCTTTATTGGAAGAATGATGTTTTATCATCACATGTATCAAAAGTATTTTTATTACATATTCGTATTCAAATTAACCTAAGCTATCGATTGATTTTTTTTTGTGAATATTAAGTAAATATTTTAAAAGTTACAGCAATTGAATAAAGTTTTATTTGCATCGACTACCTAGAATAATGTCGCGCCATCACTTATATGCCTATTCTACGAACTGCTCGGCCGCGCGGACTCGCACGCTCGGCGTAGTTTCAGTACAAGCTGCGTTCTTTGACAAAATAGCCGCGTCAGTGCTCGTGATAATGAATCCCGATATCGACGATCGTAAAGGTAAGGCAATGATTTAATTTTTGTTCTTATAGGTACATAATATATAGAATATATTTTTTTTGTATCTTTTATATAAATACAAGACGATTTATTAAGGTAAACTGTGACTTACAAAAACGACAAATGCCTCAATATGTGATTTAAGTGATATGTGTTTATGTTTGACTTGATGTTTTGATATGTACTGATCACTTCAATAAAAAGCTTTAATTTCTACAGTCAACTATTCCATATTTTATAAAAATACATCGAAATTTAGTAACTTTGCCAAAAACAGTAGTCACTATCACATAAAACATTCTTTTACCAAGTTTTATAGAAACATTTTAATACAATTAAAATAAAAAAATAACATACGTCACTAATGATTAGCACAATATAATACATTTTAAGTTGTTAATTTGGTTTTTCAATTTTTAAGTGTTTTTTCTTATCTTAAAAAATTTTACGTCAAATAATAAGGTTAAGTCTTCGTCCTCATGCACACATGAAACATTGCTCTTCGTTGCGGTTCTTTAGAAGACAATCTTTCTGAACTGATACTAAATAAAAAAAGGGTAAAAACATAATTATTAAAACATAGGTATTTTTTACTAACTTATTTTGTACTGAATTCAAGTTAGGCTATTTTTGGGAACATTGCGTTAGAAAACAATGATAATTGATAATACATAAACATAAAAAACTAATATACCTCGGTAGCCGAGTGGCTAAGCGCTCAGCTCGAGAACCGTAGGTCCAGGGTTCAATTCCCAGGTAGGGCAAAGTGTGTTTCGGATTATTCGATGAGAGTATCAGACGTATGAGGTTTTTTGTGTGTTTCGCGTCGGGCCTGCGGTGCGCGCGCGGCTTCACATAGGATCAAGATCAAGCTTTTATCATTAATTCGTTCAGTGCAGAACTGCGTTTCATTATCATTAAACTGTAGGTATTTTTGTTTTTGTGACTATGTATAATTTCATAACACATTTGTTGTATTTAAATTTTTTTTATTTAATTTTAATATTTTACAAAAAAAATTTAAAGTATAATGGTTTTAACTAATTTTGTGAATAAATGTAAAAAAAATCCTTCTGTCTTTTATTCATAAATTTTTACTTTTATTATTAGTATCTGTTATTATTTATTAATACATACATACAAATAAGCACTTCAATTATCCCCGAAGGGTAAGACAGAAACTAGGCAATGAGGACAGCAAAAGCAGTAGGCACTCGATCATAGTCTACTTTTCACCAAATAGCGACTGCACATGTGGTCAGCTTGACAGGTGGTGAGCCCAAATCCGCTCTATGCTGTTAGATGTATGTCTTTAGTCCGTTAGTCGAGAGGGGGTGGTAGTATTCTTTCACCGCTACGCGACGCGGTATATATAAATACGTATTTTATTATTTTACCTTTAACGTATTTTATTTTATTATAAGTAGGTAATTTAAATATGTACATTGGTATCAGTATCGTCACACCTTATCATTTCACATAAGGTTAACTCCGTATGTATTTATGTGATCTTTAAATATTCATATAAGTAAACCACTTAATTCCATCAAGTAAAATAAAAAACAAGCTTTCATTTTCTATTGAAAAGAAAAAATTAAAAATTACGTGAAGCTAAATCAAAAATATAAGATTGTTTTAAAATTATTTTCATTTTTAATTTATTTTTCTTTTTTTAGTTGGAAATATTTCTCAGTCCTTCCATTTCAAGGTTTAAGTTTTGGTCAAATCAAATGAGCCCAAATAGAACGGGTTTTTTAAATTTACCTAGTTTACAAGTTCATATGGCCACTTCATCATCAAACTCTGAGCACCACACAATGTTAGAGCTTTTGTCAAGGCAAATTAAACAAGCCCAAATACGGCGGGATTATCTTGTTTTATTGCAGAATTCCTATGACTACCTTCCAACAGCATCATCACACCAGCTCCGTAGTATTATATTATCGTATTGTTATCAAAGTTACGTAGGTTTGCTAAATTCCAGCCTGATCGGAGTGGTTTAAATCTTTCTTGCAAGATACCTCCTAAACACACTTTACACACATTGTGAGTTAAATAAAACATTTTAACAACATTATGATGATCCTGGCATTTGCGTAGAATATTGTTACATATACATATGGATCGTGATCGCTTTTGTCAAATAATGTTTTATGTTCCTATGTAACAACCATGGACCGACTCATCTTGGTAGTATAATGTTTTATGTACGCATTATCCATTCACGACACGACACGACCCATTATCTTTTTTCAGGAGTGTTTTTTAAATAAACAAGGATAAAGCTTAACACGATATTGTCTTCCTTGCATACTGTGAAAATTTGAAGCGGCTAGTGCATGTCTTAGCCGAGTTATGAGCAAATATATGCGCGCAAAACTTTAACAGGCTCTACCGAAAAGTTGATGTTTTGCAGATTTAACGTTATTCTTCTAATGGGATGATATACTTAATGTATTTTTATACTGAAATTTTGACCATTTCGTTAGGTCCGTGGTAATAAGCATTCGTAACAATTAACTATATTTGGTCAAATTAATCCGGTAACGCGAAAATCAAATCATCATCACCATGCATTTCCTTATACGAGTAGATTTACATTAACGCTTTTCCGTTTGTTTATTTTGACGATTGTATCCGTCCGTATTATACTCGTAAATCATATCTATCATATTAGAATATTCCGGTGTTTGATTTCTACAGATTATTCAATAGTGTTTTTGGGAGTTCTTACATTGTATTAATACAATGTGTATTAATTTATTAATTGTTAAATAACAAAATTGTATTCTCAATACATTAATTTGGAATTTTTAAGCTTCGCGGTTCGCTGGCACACAAACGCGCAATTTCACGATAACACTTACAACTTGACGTTTCGTTAAACTGAACTTTTCACGCACGAGGGAATGTAGTAGTGGGGAAGCGAATAATTTTAAATGTTTGACAAAAAATGTGATTTAATAGTAGATTGTTATACAAGGGGCTAAAATAACCCATATACCACCCTGTTTGCAACTAACGCCCAACATATGGAAGAACTGCTACAAAAAATGGAACGTGTCAGCCTTGAGTTCGGATTGAGGATTAACCGCAGCAAGACCAAAATGATTATTGTCGACCGCGCCAACAGTAACACGCCAGAAGTCACTAAAATTGCGAAGTGTGACGTGGTCCAATCCTACATATACCTTGGCGCCTTAATTTCGAATAATGGCGGATGTATCGACGAGATAAAGCGACGAATGGCTATTACAAGAACAGCAATGGAGAAAATGAGAAGAATTTGGAGGAACAGAAACATCACAAAGACCACAAAGATCAGACTTGTTCGTACGCTTGTCTTCCCCATATTTGTGTACGCAGCTGAGACGTGGACACTGCGAGAAGTGGAAAGGAGGAAAATAGACGCTCTTGAGATGTGGTGCTGGAGAAGAATGCTTGGAGTGTCATTGACTAAATTTCGTACAAATGTCTCGATACTACAAGAACTCGGCATCACTCAGCGCCTGTTATCTGTAGTACAATCTCGTATCCTGGCTTTCTTTGGACACGTTTCCAGGCGAGACAACTGCTCCATAGAACGCCTCGTCGTCCAGGGGAAGGTGGAGGGTACTAGACCGCGCGGGAGGTCACTCATGCGATGGACCGACCAGATAAAGTCAGTTGTAGGCGGATCCTTGAATGAGTGCAGCCGGATGACCTCCAGCAGGGAGAGATGGCGCGACATCATGAGGCGAATAACATCTGCCCCCTCCGATAGTACTACGTAACGAGCACGACCGCTCTGCCAAGAGCGTAACGACAAAGAAGAGAAGAGATTCTACCGAAGACTAAATACTTTTTCGTTTTTGTAGGCTCATTGTCATGTGATTGACAAAAATAAAAAAAAAATTACTTTATCCCCTAGGGCAAGAAAAGGTATTTTAGAGACCCCCCACACTGGCGTCTTTCGACGTCGGCGTCGAGCCGGCGTTCACGCGGCGTCAGTGCAGCAGTGCGATTCTCTAAGTTAAAGCCTTGAGAGCAGCGGCTGCCGCAGCGCTGAGATTGACTCTGTCTCTTTCATATTCATAGGATTGGAAAGAGACCGCAGATCACAGCCATACGCGCAGCGTCAATGTGTCGCTTAGAGAATCGCATAGCAGAGCTCGCGCGGCGTCGACGCGACGCCGCACGCCGCATGGACGCCGGCATGAACGCTACAATGAAGAGGAGTGAAAAAAAAATTTAAAAGAATATGGAATGTATTTTGTATTTAAAAAATTATTAGTAGTACCTAATTAACATAAGTTTTATTTGTTTGTAATAAAATCTTGTAAATTTTTGATCGATTTTTTGATTTTCGATTAAGCTATTGTGTATACTTAAAAAGAAATTGTGTATACATAAAGTAAGTCGGATGAAACTGTAACATTATTAAGAATTAGAGCTGATCTGACGATGAAGCCGGAAGGTAGCCATAGGAACTCTGTAAAGAAACGACACGACCCTATCGAGTTTGGGGTCCTTCAAATTGTATTGATAAATTCTCTGTTTCTGAAGACTGAAGTTTGATTACTAATAGATAAAAATACATAAAAGTAAGAAATATATAAACGAAAAAAATACTTTATTAAAAACAAGCATTTATAAGTTTTTATTAAAATAACAAAAAAAATAAAAAAGGGTTACTTTTCCTTTCTTTTCTCTTGATGTTAAAATTTTCCGTGCAGAAAAAGCAGTGTCGCGTAGCGGCTCGTTAAAATAATACTACCACCCCCTCTCTTCCCTTGGCTGTCGTAAAAGGCGACTAACGGACTTAAGACTGCATCATCATCATCATCACCATCATCATCAGCCTATTAACGTCCAACTACTGGGCACAGGCCTCCCACGTGGACAGTAGCACGTGGGGATGCTGGGCCATAACCCACTACGCTGGCCCAATGCGGGTTGGTGGGTTTTAACGACTGCTATCTTACGACAACAACCGGGACCAACGGCTTAACGTGCCTTCCAAAGCACGGAGGAGCTCGAGATGTTTTTAATTTGGTCACCCATCCAGCGACCCGGCATTGCGAAAGTGGCTTAGCGAGCAAGATCGCAAGCCGAACGCGCTAGCCGCTGCGCCATCGAGCTCATTAAGACTGCACATACATCCAATAGCATAGAGCGGCGATGGGCACTTGTAACGCTGAGCACATGTGCAGTCGCTATTTGGTGACAGTGTACTACGGCAGAGGACTGCTTTTGCGGTCCTCTTTGCTTAGTCTCTGACTAACCCTTCGGGGATAATAGCCGTGATTATGTATTTTAAAATTTCATCAACAAATAATAAAAAATTGTTTTAAATAAGTTTTTTTTTCGTTTACTGACTCGTTGTTTACATAGAGTATATTCAGAAGATGGAATGGATGGAAAGGAATTTAACACAACTTACGCAACAAGAGACTACTTATTTTTGTTTATGCGCGATTGTACCTAGTAAAAAATCTGTATTGCATTAAAAGATATAAGACGGCTATTAAAATAAAAGATTTGAGATTGCTTTCATTATCATACTTTTTCAATTAGCTGAATGTACCAAGACCCTAGCACGCAACATAAGACACTACTTTGTTTGTGTGCGGTTGTGAAGTTCTATCTTCTTGCTATTCACACTTGCATTTGTCTGTTGTTTGATTTATGGCTTGGAGAGCAGTAAAGTTGTAAAACATACGGCTTTATTCTTGATTTTGAACTGATTGAGCAGTTTTTTGTATGAGACTGAACCGGTACACGAGCTTGCGAACCACTTGCTTGAAAGCACCCAACGAACGAATCACGTATGCGCTGCTGACCCTGACGCTCAGTTGTTATGCTTAGATGCCCTATAATTGGAATACGGTTCATTTTACGCGCGTTCTACCGCGCGTGTCTGCAACAAACCAGTTCGTATTCGCGTTACTCCGCCGATGTCAGTGGCTAGTTAATTCTCTCATTCACGTGACGCTGTTATGGTTATGAAAAAATAAAAATAAAACTTTGAGGTGGGTAATAATTGTTGTTTGTCATTGCCGTCCCCTTTTCGCATACTGGTTATGTGACTATGCAAGTTTCCCCTCGATGTTTTCCTTCACTGTCAGAATATTTGGTAAATGAGTACGTAAGAATTTTGAAAAGGTCCGAAAAATTCATTTGTACCTACGTGATTGGTGCGTGGATTAAAGTCTGGGTTTCTGATTTCCTAGCCACGAGACTGGATGTGCACTAACGCGATGTTGATCACTGTTTGAATTAAATTCTTAGTCTATTTATTATTACTTTATCGAATATTCAGCTGAATACAAACATCGGAAAATATGCCTAATATGCCGATCACCAAATAATTATCAAACATTCGGCCCAATGCCGTTTGGCGGCAGAAATGGATTTTAGGGTGGTCGCCATCGCCATCCAGCCGGAATTTTATCAGAATCCTACCACTATATATTTTTTGCACTGCAGTTTTTATTTTAACCAGCTATTGAAATAGCGATGCGATTATTATTATTTAAAAGTAGGCCTTTCTCTCATCTAATAGTAAACGGCAGTAAGGTCGAAGGTAGAAGTGCACTTCATACGTATTCCACAACTACCGGTTCTCGTACCTTTTTTTTTTTTTGAGAGTAGAGGAAATGAATTACGCACGCGCATGGAACTCTCCCCCCATCTCCCGCTCCCCCATCCAGAACCTGCGGCCTCGGCGGGGGTTCGAGAGGAGGGGGGGCCTACCCACTAAAACCTCCACTGCTCTCCAGCAAGACCCGGGGGAAAGTCGAGGCGGGACCGGCCACAGGCACTCTGCCGCCCCGACTCTCTAGGCCATTGGTTCAAAGGAACCCCCGAACCGAATGCACCCCTTGTGCAACGAGACCCCTTGAGGTCACCCTCCCGACAGCTCCTGAGCTGTCAAGTCGAACTCTATCTCATCACTTGTGCCGGAGAGGCGGCGAGCGTCCGGATAGTCCGATCGCTCACCGCGCCCTCAAACTCGTCCGCATCGCTCGACCCGATTTCTCTACCTCATGAGACCTCAGGGCCGAGCGAGGGAGAGTTTCCCCTCACGTCTTTGCCGAGTCGCAGGAGGCCGGACGCCCGCCTGGGGTCACGGCCACCTGCATCACAGCCTCAGCCCAGTACCAGGGGCCGATCGCACGCCTGGGGTCACGCCGGTTCTCGTACCTATTCGAGAACCCAAAGCAGCCTGTGACCACAACGGATAAAAAAGTGTGCCTAGTTTGCACAGTCGCGTGTGGGTGTAGAGGCTCATACATACATACAAATAATCACGACTATTATCCCCTAAAGGTTAGTCAGAGACTGAGCAATGAGAACAGCAAAAGCGGTCCTCTATACCATAGTCCACGTTTCACCAAATAGCGACTGCACAAGTGCTCAGCGTGACAGGTCCATAGCCGCTCTATGCTATTGGAGGTATATGCAGTATTTAGTCCGTTAGTCGCATTTTACGACACCCAAGGGAAGAGAGGGGGTAGTTAGCATTCTTTTACCGCTACGCGACACGGTGTAGAGGCTCATTAAAATAATAATACCAACTCCTCTCTTTTTAGGTGTCGTATAGATCCAAGGTGCGACTAACGGACTAAAGACTGCACATACATGTAACAGCATAGAGCGGCGATGGGCTCACCACCTATCACGCTGAGCACATGTGCAATTATAATTTGGTTTTAATATGGCAGTTGTTACATTTGAGATTTTGTCCCTTTTGGGGAAAAGGAAGAAAATCCCAAATGTAAGCTTCAGTGGGTTGTTATCAAATAAAACCATAAAATGTTCAACAGCTAGGCAGTATATTGTAAGAGAACACACAAATATTTTGTCCAACAACAATAAAATAAAATTATAAATTTTATTTTATTCTTATTATTTAAAAGAGGGGGGTTAGTCACAATTTTGTCTTATATTATGTTAGGTACAATTCATCTACGTTACTCCTTTTAATTTATTTAGCCGAAAATCACAAATAAAAACTATCAGTCGAAATTGACCCTAGGGTCAATCTCAAATGAAAGTTCAACAAACTTTCTATTAATTTTGCCAACTATAATTTACTGTTTAAAGTAATCTAAACCTTATTCCAAAGCTATATCACCCCCTAAAACACACTAAAATCCTAAGAGTCAAAAGTGACCAAGCGGGTCGGTGATAATTTTAATTTAAAATAAATTTTATAATACTGTTCCTACTACTGCCTAACCAGCCAGCTAATATTTCAGTCGTACAAGCTAAGGTCGTGGGGGGTCGGGATAAACCAGTAACGTCCGGAGTATGATGTTGAAATTAAAATTAAATTAGTCCGTCTATTAAAATATTAAATTAAATGTTTTAAACCGTTTAACCGTATTAAAACTCTCACACGTTTAAATCCGATACTCTAGAGAACCGTGGGGTTATACCGATATAAAATAAATTTTATGGACGCCAGGATCGTATAGTCGATCCGAATCTGGAGACGATGTCACCATACAACTTCACACAGGTCGAACTCGCAGATCCTCAAAGGTTTCACAACTTCACCAACGCTTGGTGTAGTTGGATATAAAAGAAAATACTATGTTAAGGTTTCGAAACCCTAATGTAAAAATATGTTCCTGTATAAAGAACGATTAAACCCAGAGTCGGGGTACAAAAACCGTCAACGCCTGTGCGGCGACAGCTCGCTGGCAGCGGGTGGCCGCTGGTGCCCCGAAGAGGCAGGTCTCGCGTCCAGGCTTTAGGGCCCAGCTCTAGATCCTGGCGGCGAGACGGGCCTCTCGAAGCATGCGTTGGGATATCCTAGATTTACGCGTGGCTGCCAGCGGCGTCACGACCGGTTGGTTGTGGCACGGATTCCTGAGTGCATTGATCTCAACTCATCGCACCACGTCACGCCAGAGATTGAACTCGTTTCGGCGTCGCAACCTGGCAGCTTTCCTTTCGCCGGAAACACTTATAAATCGAAGGCCAGCTTATAATTTCTACTCCCATTGTCGGGTAATTCATAAGAAATTGTTCTTTTAGAATTTTCCTTCAAACTAACCAAAACGTCAAATATGACGTCTGTCACAACTCGCCCTCTGCTAACAGAATTTGCCAACAATAACAACACACGACCTAAAAAAAAATTAACTGCAGGGAAATGCATTTTTCTTTAATTTAAAATTATGTTTTGTGATATTTAACTCACTAATTACCCTGTCTTAATATTAAGGAGTATTAGTTTCCTCTCTGGTAACCCCTACGGGCAGAGACAATATCCATATAAAAAATATTACTCCCGTTCGAATGTTCTAGATAAAAGTCCTTATAGAAAAAAATAGTTCTATTTCCGGATTTGCTTGAATTAAATTTAATTACTTAAAGTAATTATTATACATATTAATTTATCATGTAATTTATTATTAGAACTGTTTCGGCTATTTTTAAAATTGAATCTTTTATGTGAAACTAGAAGCTGACAGCTACTTCGCCCCGCTACCGCTAGGCGTCGCTACGGTGGCTGTCATTTTGTCTATGGTGTTATGTCAAATACAAAACGTAAACACGGAAACTTTTCCTCAAATCTAACGCAAAGTCTTGCTAAAACTGATTTATAAATATGTTTTAATGGAAAATGCAAGAAAAGTGTGTCCTATAATGTGTCAGCCAAGGCTCCATGTCTTTAATGTGAAGAAAAATGGATTTAATTCAAACAAGCTACACGGACTAATGTTTTTGGACATTTGATCATTCTAAAGTGATGATTTCAGGTAAGTACTATTCAACCATTGCGAACTTCTTTTGTAGATTAGTAAAGGCAGACAGGGCCCTGTATTTACAACGTAACACAGTGGACTGCTTCTGCAGTCCTCTTTGCCTAGTCTATGAGTAACCATTTGGGGATGATATGCCCATTCTAAATAGCCTGCATTAGTTGGTAAATAATTAGTAGATTGATATTCACCATTCACCTTCTCAATAGCCTGGTAGTTTGACGGTTTTTCAACGTTCACGCGTCCAATTTGATGCAGTGTGTTTCTGCCGGCTGTATTTAGCGTAAGTTGTTCGACAGCCGGCGGGCGGCTCTTTTCACCACATCTATCACTATGCACATAAATCATCCCCTTACTCCGCGCCAGCCTAATATTTAGTACTAAACCGCAGGATTTGTGAGTATGATGAATTAAGGCTTCAAATTAAATGAACACTAAACATAGGCTACACAATAAGTAGGGAGTGATTCTGAAAGTTGTAAAGCTTTCGCTCTCGGTAACCAAATATTTAGTTACAGAACGTGAGATTGTGATTATTATGATGAATAGAGATTTTTAAATTCGCATTTTGATATCCTATACAAACTTCCAAGTTCAAAACTTTGCAAACCAATTTGAATGAAACTTCGCATGGTAATGGAAAATACAGCGATCTAAATAGTTAACAGAAAACATTTAAAAAAATGTTTGGTTAAGATCGCAGCGTACCTTTGTTCACCGAGGCCGAGGCAGTCTTCTCTAATACCAGGGAGCACGAGTTATTATTATCTGGCCACTCATCCATCGACATGGTACTCTATTATTATTATTAGCCTCTATTGTCCCACTGCAGGGCAAAGGCCTACCTTCCCGTCTATGCAATACTATAAAAAAAAATGTCGAATAACTTAAGAGGCCTATTACGTCTCGAATGTGATGTTTGCGTAAAATACCCATTTTTGCATTTTGTAGTAATTTTGCAGTTGTATTTATCGTTTTTTTCGAAATAGGATAATAAATTTGTGTATAAATTACAAATCCCCATTCTGTGAGCATAAGTTGAATTCGGACGGCCGGCGCATCGCATTTAGTAGTAATTTTGCAGTTGTATTTATCGTTTTTATCGAAATAGGATAATAAATCTTTATTCCTCATGAAGTAACAATTACTCTGGTATAAATTTTGCAAAATAATATTATCGTAGATAGGAGATATTATCAGTTAACTTATAGCGATTTTCGAAGTTTTTGGTTTAGAATATGATTTTTATCCCATATAAAATCAATCATATCTAAAAATTCCGAGGCTGCTACGCACTATTCGACTGTATAAGAGATAACATAATATTTTTTTTATTTCACTTGTTTAGAGCAGTAATTCAATCGATGAGTTCAAAAAAGTGCCTTCGCGCCTTTATGAAAATCTTTTTCTGCAATTTTGGGTTTAAATAAAAAGTTAAGCAAAATTTACAAAAAGCGAGGCCGTTACGCACTATTCCAATAGCTATTCTACACTATTCAATAAGTCATAATTGTTAATGTATTTTTGTTTCTGAGATCCATAACGCCAAAATTGGCCATTTTACGCAAAAATCACAGTCGAGAAGTAATAGGTCTCTTAACAGATAAGGTAATTAACAAACTAACCATAAGTAAGTACGCTCAAAATGTACGGTGTTGCACCTCATAGATCGTTCCACGATCAAAGGTCTATTTCAGCAATGAGATCATGCCCCATAACTGGGTCAAACTATCGCTTCATAAGATTATTCAGGCGGGCCCGCTCATCGCTGACGTTAGCTCGCAAATCTGATACCTCAATAACCACTTACAGCTTAATCAGCTTAAAGCTCAATTTTGCGGTGGTTCCCATTCCTGAACGTTGCGGCAATGTTGGGTAATCGCTCTTTGATAGCGTAATTTAGCTCTTATTATGACGTTATCACATTCGTCTCGCCCGCTCTTCGGAGGGGTATACAGTACCCCAAGCACAAACCATTATGGTACTAGCTAAGGTAATCTTATTATTTTGTATGAAAACCATAAAGTTACTAAACCTTTTTTATACAAAATAATACGATCACGATTACCTTAACTACTTGCTGCTGCGGCACACACACACATATTTATTATTTAAGTAAAATTTTTTAACGTTGACTAAAAACATAAGCATCAAGCACTGACAAATTTCGACGGTTGAAAGCCAGACCTCGGTAGCCAAGTGGTTAAGGCAGCCGCCCGGAATGCGGAAGGTGCGTGGTTCGATTCCCGCCTGAGGTTGACGTCTTTTTTCAGTGTTTAAAATTTTACTTAAGTATATTTAAGCGTTAATAAAACGCTAAAATATTAAACAATTTATTATTTTCTTTTTTTTGTACTTTGTTTTTTTGTGATTTTGTGTACCTACATGTGTGTGTCTTTTAGCAGTAAATAAAGTTTTTATCTATCTATCATCTATCTAACTTTCCATTTGCTACGATCCAGACCCGAGTCCTTTGCTTCAGTTACACTCATAACGTTCTTCATAATCCTCGTCGGTTTAGGGTACTCTTGACCTGACCTTGAACGAGAACGTACGTTCGCCGAGAACTTGCCCTTCCAACTATACCATTCACTTTCGCCTCATGCACCTTTGTTGTAATTTTTTTTTCATACATCCTCTCTACATGACCAAACCATCTCAGCATGCCTTCCTTATTATTTGTCACTACATCTTTATTCATTCCACACTTTTCTCATTACTATTCCTAATGCGATACTTACAACGAATTACGAATGTGAGCGTTTGCACGTTGTCTAGGGGGCTCGTAACTAGTAACTCTGACGCTTTTATGGCCTCTAATGCCTCAACAAAATATATTTGCATTGCAGTGCAACAATTAGAAAACTAATTTAATTAAATTTAACTTCAACGATAACTTTTTAATTGGCATATGAAACATTGATTAATAATTAAGATTGGATTATTCAATTGGATAATTTAAAAGACATTTAAATGTATTTTTTAATTATTTAAATTGCGTAGCCAACCGTAGAAAACGTACAATTTCTCGTAGAAATCAGATAATGATATACCGAATGTGTGCCAGCGTGTAACGGAACGCAACGAAATTTATACTGCTATTATATATATTATATAATAGCAGTACAAATTTATTATATTTAAAAAATGGCTCATTTTGGCGTTCTTGATCTCAGAAACAAAAATACATTAACAGTTTTGACTTATTAAATAGTGTAGAATAGCTTTTAGCATAGTTCGTAGCGGCCTCGCTTTTTGTAAACTTTGCTCAACTTTTTAATCAACCCCAAAATTGCAGAAAAAGATTTTCATAAAAGGCGCGAAGGCGCTTTTTTGAACTTCTGTTCATAACAAATTAAAGAAAAAATTTGAATGTTACCTATTTCTTATATAGTCGTATAGTTTGTAACGGCCTCGGGATTTTTAGATATCGTTGATTTTATATAGAAAAAAAATCTTATTCTAAACTAAAAAACTTCGAAAATTGCTTAAAGTTAACTGTGAATTTCTCCTACCTACGATAATATTATTGAGCAAAATTTATACCACAATAATGTAACTTCATAAGGAATAAAGATTTTATAATGAATTTATTATCCAATTTCGATGAAAACAATAAATACAACTCCAAAATTACTAACGTTCCATCATTCCATCCACATCACTTTGATGGATGGCGGTCTACTACTGTGCGTTTTCACGAAATTTCTTGCCTCGAACAACAGTGTTGTGGAATCAGGTCTCGGCGGCGGTATTTCCGGACCGTTAAGACTTAGGGATCTTCAAGAAACGAGCTTATTCCTTCCTTAAAGGCCGGCAACACGTCTGCGATTCCTCTGGTTTTGCGGGTGTCCATGGGCGGCGGTGATTAGTTTCCATCAGGTGACCCGATTCCTCGTTTGCCTTCGTCTTAAATAAAAAACTAGAAAATGCGATGCGCCGGCAGCCGTCCGAACTCAGCTTATTCTCGCAGAGTGGAAATTAAGCATGAATTTATTGACCTATTATGATAAAAGCTATAAATACAAAAAACTACAAAATTACTACAAATTAATTGTTTGTAATTTGAGATCTGTTTTACGTACCTGTCTAATTTTCGTCCATGTGTTATTTATTGAGAATTTTTGTATGTGTTGTGCAAGTCAATAAATTAATGTTTATCTTATCTTATCTTATATCTTATCGTACTTATATATGTCAAAGCTGCCACAAATCCGCTACCATTTAATATGGGATTGTGTATCAATTTTTTTACGATCTAAGGTCACTGCAGCTCGTAGACAGAGAATTTAATTTTCTGTCTTCCCCACAGCTGCCATGAATCGTCTACTGTTACAGACCACGTTTCACCAAATAACAACTGCACATGTGCTCAGCTTGACAAAATCAAAATCAAAATTAAAATTTCTTTATTCAGTAAACTTAAAATAAGCATTTTGAATCGTCAAAAGTTAATGGATGGATGGGCACCCGCCCTCCCACCCCACCCATTCTGGAAGTCTTTTGAGACAGGTGGTGAGCCCATCGCCGCTTGACGCTGTTGGATGTATACGTGCAGTCTTTAGTCCGTTAGTCACCTTTTACGACACCCACGGGAAGAGATGGGTTGGTAGTATTCTATTTATAATGGGATGCCACCACAAACTCCTTTTTTTGATTAAATTAAAAGACGACTTAAAAAATTTACTAATAATTGGCATTATTTCTTACTTGGTCTTACAAAAATTACGTAATTATACTAATAATTATGTTCTCTTGTACGGTTTTGTTTATATTTTACTTTCTTCATGGGTTCAATGCATAGAGACAAGTAGAAACTGTCGTATACTTGTACGTGTATATTATTCCAAACTCAACGGTAGGTACGGTACGGATTATCACATGACAAGTTGACATGGACTTCAAAGCCAACCCTCGTCACTTTGTCACCGTCACATAATGTCAGGACGACTGTCATCGCAGTTTAGAGTCGGTTACATAATTTTAAGGTGACTACGGACAATTAAAGAGACAAGGTTGCAAAAGCTTTGCCGTGTCGCGTATAAAATTGAACTCTGAACTGGTTATAAAAAAAAACCTTTATTTTCTATGAAACAGAAAATTGTCTAATTGGTAAAATCTAGCAAAGGTACGTTTATAGGCTGTTAAAGAAACAATTGAACGCTTATTCTCTTTAATCTCTCCCGATATTTGAGAGACTTGATTCTCTTGGCCACTATAAGCAGCATAAGCAGATTGCAACTAAAATGCTCTCTTCAAAAAGTCTACTTACAAAAATCTACCTTTTTCGATCGCACCGTACAAAATCGCTAGTACTAATGGTGCGATTTGTGAGCCATTAACAATAAATCTCACAGCATGATAGCATGATATCAAACAACGTGCTCCCTCACACGCTTGTTCAAAATTACAGGTGACCAATTGGATACTAAAAATTCTCAAACGGTACGCGCTGTATCTCACTAGGATACCAATGGCTTCGCGACCTGTCGCCGCAACCAACAAAATTTTATTATTTTTTAATTTCTTCACGCCCTTGGCTTTCATCTTACCTGACGTTAAGTGATGATTGACGTTAAGTGATGATGAGACCGAAGATGTAAGCGCACTGCACCCAGAATCCACAACTACTGAGGAACTGGCCATATAACAATGCTACAAACATTGATGTTATGATGACATATTTAGATAAGATGGTGGTAGCTAGCCAGGCGGACTTAGCAAGCTCTATCACCAACCAAACCGAGTACAAACTTGTACCCCCCGGTGGAAATCAAACCAAGGATCTTTGGGTTTTAGATCGGTGGTCTAAACAATTTGATAAGATAGAGAGAAGAAGCGAGAGAGAAGCTAAAAAAGGCGGTGCGTTTATGATGTACACACGGCGTCAGATCAACCTAGCCAAAACTGTCAAAGTTCTACAATCAGTTTTGAACTTTATTGTTTAGTTTTAAGGATCAATATTCATTGGAGAAATTTGACAGTTTAGGGTAGGTTGATCTGACGCCGTGTGTATGTATAGTTTAGAGGGTATTACACCCAGTGACCGCTTAATTGCGCTACAGCTGTAAACATTTTGTTGATAAATAGAGCCCGATAATTCCTGATAAGTTGAAAGATTTAGGATAAAGTGCACCTTTAACTCTATCGTCATTTCATATGATAGTATAATCATATGATAAACGCTTAATAATAAGGTAAACGTTTTTATTTTGTGAAATAGAGTTGGGATCTGTGACCGGTGTAAACTCTAGACCACTGAGGTCTTCGATCAACAAAACCAACTAGATAACGCGTCACGTACAAGATCAAAGCTAAATTCTGTCCACGTGAATAAATGCTTTTGCTTTAATAACGAACTGAGACAAAAGTTATAAAACAGTTTTAAGATTAACCTAATTACAACCATGGCACCCAGTTATAAAGTACAGTACTTATAAAGAAAAGTCAGAAATCTTTTAGGTATTATCTTATACTTACGATCATTCGTCACAAACAACGAGCAAAGCAATGATAACTCCTGTCACTTAAAAATTAAAAAAGAAGTCAATAACATATAGTGGTGAAATCAACCATAAGCGGCAACATAAAAAGTACTTTTTCCTGTCATTGCCTTGCAAGAAAATAAGAGCTCACTTTTCAAGTGGGCTGTTATTTACCGAGACATATTTTTTGCGCCGACCGTCTAGTTGTATTGTTGATCGAACACTGAGGTAGTAAAAAGGTAGATTACTATCAGATTGCTGGAATTACGCAACGTTTAAACCCATTCAACCGCTGGTCATTGACCTCTAAAGGATTTCCACACGCTGATTTGGCGAAATTGGGAAATAATCCGCGGTTTGATACAAATTCGCCAGTTGTTGCCGTTCAATCAAATGAGAATATCAAACTTTTTGCTCATTTCGCATGAATTGCTGGTTAAATCAAATTGTTATAATGTTATTGTGGTAGAAATACGTTTATGTTCCAAACCAACCGCACTACGCTAAAATCATAACAATGAATTAATACCGATTCCGATTTCAGTAAGCACGGAGTATCGCTTTAAAAAGATATGACCGCCAAATTTGAACTTTTGTTTTGTTTGTTTGGAATCCACAGATTATAATGCACGTAGTCATTTGAGTAGGTACTTTGTATTCATAAAAAATGTTCATGTTTAACCGTGTCACGGAGTCTTAGAGCATTCAATGAATGCTCTAAGCGCGGAGTGGTAAAAGAATACTACCACCCCCTCTCTTCCCTTGGGTGTCGTAAAAGGCGACTAAAGGATTAAAGGCTGCACATACATCAATAAGCATTGAGCGGCGATGGCCTCACCACCTGTCACACTGAGCACATGTGCAATCGCTATTTGGTGAAAAGTGGACTATGGTCTACCATACCATATGGACTGCTTTTGCGGTCCTCATTGTCTAGTCTCTGACTAACCTTTTAACTTTTGGGGGTTAAGTTACTCGCGTCCGTAGGTTTACCCTTGAGACCCTACACGTGACCCCTTTTTTCTTTGTTTTAGTCGGAGAAAATGCTTCTCTGCACTGGCATGAGGCCTCAAGAGGAAGGTGAGAACCCCATGCACTGTCCGGGGCTGGAACCCATATGTCCCCACCCGCCCCCCCCGTGGGGGAAACGGGTGAGTAAGGACATACGGGCCCGACCCGGTAAAAGAACCGACATCTGCCGCCTGGAGCGTAGAGTGGCGCCGCGGTACCGTGGTCCTACGACACGTGACCCCTGGGTGGTGCTAAATGAGTGACACCAACTGAGTGGTAGAGCCACGCTGCGTTGCAGCACGCATTGGGTCGGCTCGCCCGGCGTAATAACACCCCCTCACAAATTTTCGGCGTGAAACAATGGCACTCTGTGCTGTTGTGTTTCGTCCGGCGAGTGAAGGTTCCGGAGACCCCTCCCCCCCCCCCCTTCTCACAATTGATATGGCAGCGAACTTTAATCTAGATTTACCCCAGGGGGGTACCGACACATCCAGTGTCGGAGAATCCCCCCCTGAGCGTTCTCGCACAGGCTGCCCTACGTATTCTGGGGAGGGCAAAAGTCCGCTCGTGTCAAGGCATGCTGCAGGCAGAAGAAAGGCAAGACAATTGGCACCCCTCCTACGCTTCGCGTGGACTTCTGCAATATCAGGGGAATCCACTCGAACTTGAGCGCCGTCCATTACCACCTCGAGACGGCGAAACCGGCCTTGCTCTTCCTCACCGAGACGCAGATATCTCCCCCTTCTGACATCTCCTACTTGCGCTACCCGGGATACAACCTGGAACATGCATTTGTGCCACGAGTCGGTGTTTGTGCTTATGTCAGGGAGGATATGTGCTTCCGTCGCCTTAGCAATCTTGAAGATTTCAGAGGAAGGGACCTTTCCATCTTATGGCTACACGTCGACTGCGGACGTCATCCTCGCGTCTACGCGTGCCTGTATAGGTCCCACAGCGGTAACATCGGAACTGACCAACTTATCGAGACCGTCCAAACAGCGACAGACTCCCTTCTCCAACGGATCCCCTCAGCCGAGGTTGTGGTATTGGGAGACTTCAATGCCCACCACGTCGAATGGCTTGGTTCACGCACAACTGACCTCTCGGGTAGAGCCGTTCATGACTTCGCTTGAGCCTACAGTCTGTCCCAATTGGTAACCGAGCCAACACGGGTTCCAGATGTGGAGGGCCATGCACCTTCTTTATTGGACCTTCTGCTGACCTCGCAAGTTTCTGTCGATGCAGCACTAGGCTCATCAGACCACTGTCTGATTCGCAGCACTGTGCCTCTCACAGAAACTTCAAAACCGCTACCAGCAGTTAGCCGTCGAGTCTGGCATTATAGGTTGGCGGACTGGGATGGGATGCGAAGTTTCTTTGCGTCCTACCCGTGGTGGCGAGTTTGCTTCTCGCTGGATGATCCTGATGTCGCCGCTGACTCTGTCGTTGATGTGATACTGCAGGGAATGGAACTTTTCATTCCAAACTCTGTGGTTCCCATTGGCGGCAAGTCCCAACCATGGTTTGGTTGTTGCTGCAAAATGGCGGCTCGCCAAAAGCGACAACATTACCAAGGCTAGGCTAATGCGGTGTCATCAAAGGATCCAAACACCAGTGCGCTCAGAAAGAAGTACAACTTTGCCGCCAGATCCTTTAAGAAGGACATTGCCAAGGCGAAGTCATCATTCATAGGTAGAATCGGCGAGAGGCTAGTGCGTCTTCCTTCGGGGACGCGTGCATTCTGGTCTCTCGCCAAAGCTATCTTAGGGAATTTTTGTCAGCCGTCCCTACCACCATTGCACAAGACCGATGACTGCCTGGCCTATACTGCAAAGGAGAAAGCCGATCTCGGGCTCTCTTTTCGCATCAAACTCGACCTTGGACGATGGGGAAAACTCTCCACCAACCATACCGCATTGCGCTTGTACAATGCCAAACGTTCAGTTCCTGCAAAGGTCAGTTCGTAAGGCTCTTTTTTCCCTTGATATCCATAAGGCGAGTGGGCCTGATGCAGTTCCACCCATTGTACTTCGTACGTGTGCTCCTGAATTGGCACCAGTTCTAACGCGCCTTTTCCGGCTCTCTTACACTACTGGCGTCGTCCCGAGCTCTTGGAAGACAGCCCTTGTCCACCCGATTCCAAAAAAAGGCGATCGCTCAGATCCGTCCAACTACAGGCCAATAGCTATTACCTCTTTACTCTCCAAAGTAATGGAGTCCATTACAAACCGCCAGCTCTTAAGGTACCTAGAAAAGAACCAGCTACTAAGTGATCGCCAGTATGGTTTTCGTCGCGGTCGTTCGGCTGGTGATCTTTTAGTGTATCTTACTCACCGATGGGCGGAGGCAGTCGAGAGTAAAGGGGAGGCAGTCGAGAGTAAAGGGGAGGCACTGGCAGTTAGCGTGGCCGTAGCGAAAGCTTTTGACAGGGTATGGCACAGGGCCTTTCTCTCTAAACTTCCATCATACTGGCTTCCTGAGAAATTGTGTTCATGGGTTGCCAGCTTTCTTACTGGGCGTAGCATCAGAGTCGCAGTCGACGGTTCGTGCTCCGACATGAAGCCCGTGAATGCTGGAGTCCCGCAGAGGTGTAAGTTGTCCTCTACTCTGTTTCTTCTGCATATCAATGACATGCTGCATAACAACAGCATTCATTGCTATGCAGACGACAGTACTGGGGATACGCTCTACACTGGGCGAGCTAATATTTCTCTGGAAAGCGTCATCGAGAGCCGGAATAAAGTTGTGACTGACACCGAGAACATGTTAAGTCATGTCTCGGATTGGGGCCGACATAACCTAGTCCACTTTAACCCCTCAAAACACAAGTTTGCGCATTTACTGCGAAAAAACATCCCTTCGTCGTACCTCTGAACTTTGAGGGAGCTCCCCTTGATACCAATCCGACTATTGGAATCCTTGGCGTCATATTTCGAGTGACGTTCAGTTTCGTGGTCATTTGGAAGGTAAAGCTAAATTAGCTTCGAAAAAGCTGGTTGTGCTTAATAGAGCAGGTCAGTATTTCACGCCGGCCCACCGTTTACAACTGTATAAAGCACAGGTCAGGCCGCATATGGAATACTGCTCCCATCTCTGGGCTGGAGCACCCCGATACCAACTTCTTCCATTTGACCGCATTCAACGCAGAGCTGCTCGAATTGTCGACGACGTGGTTATTTCAGGTCGGCTCGATCCACTGGCTCTTCGGAGAGACGTTGCGTCTCTCTGTATATTGTGCCGTATATATCATGGGGAGTGTTCTGAGAAATTGTTCGGCTTGATCCCTGCCGCTGATTTCCTTCACCGCACTACACGCAATCGACTGTCATTCCATCCACATCACCTTGATGGATGGCGGTCTACTACTGTACGTTTTTCAAAAAATTTCTTGCCTCGAACTACAATGTTGTGGAACCAGCTCTCGGCGGCGGTATTTCCGGACCGTTACGACTTAGTGATCTTCAAGAAACGAGCCTATTCCTTCCTTAAAGGCCGGCAACGCGCCTGCGATTCCTCTGGTTTTGCGGGTGTCCATGGGCGGCGGTGATTACTTTCCATCAGGTGACCCGCATGCTCGTTTGCCTCCTTCTGATATAAAAAAAACCCTTCGGGGATAATAGTCGTGCGTGGTTATATGTATGTATGTATGTTCATTTTGTGGTGTTGCAATAAAAGTATTATCTAACTTTCTATCTATTCTGTCTGTATTACTTTGTAAGGTCAGGTCCGGATGTTAGAATATTGTATGTATGAGGTCACTCACGGGTGTTCTTATTGTAATAAGTCAAAAAAGGAGTTCAATGTTTAAGAAAAATTACCTCTTATAGCTACGTAAGAGAAACAACGAAAAATTACAGGATCGTGGAAAATACTAATTAGAAAATTAGTCTGCGTCGGGCTACAGCAGTTAGTGCTTTATATTTGCACCCCAAGAATAATCGCTGCGAGATAAAACAAATAAATCCAGGTGGGCAAATTCAACTCATTTAATATTCCGATCAGATCCTCCTGGGGATCCCCTGGGATTGGCCCAGATCCCTATCAGCATCAATTAAAGACTTAAATGAATTATAGCTGACATAATATCTTATGATAGAAACTTTTTTGTGAACTTTTCGCATGATCTCTGAGACTATTAGCTTAGCTCCTCAGTATCCCATACGAACTTAAATGTTAAATATTCAAATCGAAAAGTAAATTGTAAACATTTTTGCTTATGGAAACAACAGGAGCAGGCAACATTTAAAAACATCGTTATTTCAACTGAATGTATGCGATTTGAATTATACGATATAACATGCTGTGGTAAAATACTACTATTTCAATATTAACCGCCGCTGTGGTCTAGTGGCTAAGCCACCTGATTCAGACCCAGAGGTCCCGGGTTCGATTCCCAGCGGGGGGATTTATGTGCTCGGTTTAGTTGGTGGTAGGGCTGTTAAGTCCGCCTGGCTAGCTAACATCCATCTTATCTAAGTCTGTCGCCATAACAACGATGTTTATAGCATTGATGTGTTCCGGCAGTTTGAGATAAGATAGCCAGTTCCTCAGTGGTTGAGGATTCCGGGTGAAGCGCGCTTCCACCTTCGGCCTTATCGTCACTTACCATCAGGTGAGATGAAGGCCAAGCGCTTACCCCTTGCCAAAAAAAAATGGTTTAAAGTAATAAAACCGTAAATATGCTAAAAGTAACCGACGTATTCAAAATTTTAACGAAAAGAGAAAAACTAATCCACTTCTTCAAAATAAATGTATACTTACCTAATTTTCCTGACCAACTATCGAAGATGTTATCAATTGTTGTTTGTTTTGCGCAAAAGCAGTCTTCTTGATTCGTGTCGTTGGTTCGTACAACAAAGACACAACTATTATATGTGAGTGGCCCAGAAAGCAGCCAGATCTATCGCTGCATCCGTGGCTGCCATGAGCTCATCCGTGCTGCACGCATGTGGGGCCAGCGGGCAAGAGAGCAAGTGCTGCATAGTCTGCTCGGCGACACCACACTTTCACGGAACCTGGAACACTTCGGCGTAACCCCATCTAAATCTGCTAAGTCCACAGCGGCCCACTTGTGTCCGTAGTATATTTAAGGACTTTCTTGTAGACCATGGAAGGTCGTGACCGGCTGCCGGCCTGCACCCGGCTCAACAAATCCAGGCGGGGGACTGTATTTTCCTTTCCACAGTTTGACTCTTGCATTGCTAGGTTGTGATGGTAGGGTTTTTGTGGTAACAATAAAACTGTGGCGGCTTTCGAGTCAAGCTTTTTGAAAAATATAACCCTAGGGAGGATGCCTGTTGTCATTCTCTTGTTTAGATTTCTCAACGGAGCTAGCTATTTCTCGACGGACTGCTGGAGGAGCAATGCCTACAAGCGGGTACAGCATTGATGTTTTTTCAGGCGTGAGGCACCCTGCTACAATGCGACAGATTTCGTTCAGGGCTATATCTATCTTCCTTGCATGAGTAGAGCGGTGCCACACTGGGCACGCGTACTCACCCGCCGAGAAAAATAGGAACAAGGCCGTAGTCCGGATGACCTGTGGGGAAGCGCCCCAGGATGTTGATGTGAGACAACGAAGCAGGTTGTTCAGAGAGCCAACTTTTTGCTTTGTATTTTGGCAGTGGTTCCTGAAAGATAGAGTCCTGTCAAGAGTGACCCCAAGGTATTTGGAGTGATTGTTGTGCTGAATTCGAACGCCACACCAAGAGATATTGAACGAACGTCCTGCTACGCGATTTCGTAGGTGGAACACGCTTGATTCGGTTTTTGATGGATTAAGTCGGAGTGCGTTTTCGTCGTAGTAATCAGCTGTTTCTTTTGAGGCCTCAGTCAGCATTAGTTCCGCGTCCTTGAATTTCTCGGTTTGTGCAGCCAACGCCTGACGACTTATCGTCAGCGTACAAAAACATAACTGTACTATAGGGTGTAGGGTTGGTCGTTCTAATATAAGTTAAAGATCATCGGTGCCAGTACGCTTTTTTGGGGTAACCCGTTTTTCTGTGTGCGCCACCTGCTTTTTTGTGAGTGAATGTGGACTTGAAAGCGACGGTTTCGGAGCAGTTCACCGAGCAAACGGACGAAGCTAGGGTCCTCCATAATTATTGCAACTTTTGCCAGCAAGCGCCTATTATTTACTATATATATAAGAAGGAGGCAAACGAGCAGGCGGGTCACCTGATGGAGAGCAATCACCGCTGCCCATGGACACCCGCAAAACCAGAAGAGTCGCAGATGCGTTACCGACCTTTAGGATAGGAATAGGGTTAAGGAAGGAATAGGAAATGTGAGGGAGGGGCGAAGGGGCCTCCAGAACTCTCACTGGCCGGACAAAAACACAACATCACCACCACTGTGTCGTATGCTGCTGTTAAATCAACAAAAACTACTCCGGTGACTTTTTTAGCCTCAAATCCATCCTCTATGTACTGAGTCAGGTTCAAGATCTGCCCGGCACACGATTTACCTTGGCGGAAACAAGCTTTGCTCCGGTATCAATTTTGGTTATAAGTAAGGTGACAGCCTATTTATTTTTTTATTTTTTTTTTATTGGCAACGGGTAAGCGCTTGGCCTTCATCTCACCTGATGGTAAGTGACGATAAGGCCGAAGGTGGAAGCGCGCTTCACCCGGAATCCTCAACCACTGAGGAACTGGCTATCTTATCTCAAACTGCCGGAACACAACAATGCCATAAACATCGTTGTTATGGCGACAGACTTAGATAAGATGGTGGTAGCTAGCCAGGCGGACGTAACAGCCCTACCACCAACCAAACCGAGCACACAAAGATGTACCCCCCGCTGGGAATCGAACCCGGGACCTCTGGGTCTGAAACAGGTAGCTTAGCCACTAGACCACAGAGGCGGTTGAAAATTTAAGAGAATTTAAGAGAAGTCGTTCAAAGAGTTTGTAAGTGTGGCATAAAAGGGTGGGCTATTTGGTTTGCCGTTACGTTACCGGGCAGTTACGTTAATTGGCACAATTAGGGGGGTTGTCAGTTAGTTTCCGGATGGTAGACCAGGCTTTTTTACTATTATGCGTGAAGTCTACACTAGCCACTGTATCCAACCATATCTTTCGGCGCCTATCTCTTACCATTTCCATTAGCTCTTCACCAGTAGCTATAGTTTCATCCGCAAATGGATCCCGATCGTAGTTTTCTGTACTCAGCAAGAAGTTTGGCAGAATCGTGACTCAAGCCGAGGACGTTTCGTGTGCGGCAGCCTCTTGGGATACATTTACAAGATACCGAGCGTACAATCTCAATAAATTGATTGTAGTTCTCCGATTGAATGAGTTGAGCGATGTAACTCTGACAAAACGATAGATTTATCCTTGGAAAAACCTTCGATATTGATTGAGACGACGGAGAGAGCAGTTTTCGGGTATTGAGAAGCAGTCTAATTATTAAATAATTACTTTGTTGTGTTCAAGGATATTACATGCCTCAAAGTATTACATATTATTACATTGATGTTCGAGTAATGATCGCTAACTAAACGGTATACATAGTTAAAGAGGTATCTTTTACATACATACGTACACACGGCGTCAGATCAACCTACCCAAAACTATCAAATTTCTTCAATCAATTTTGAACTTTATCGTTTGGAGCTAAGGGTCAATATTAATTGCATAAATTTGACAGTTTAGGGTAGATTGATCTGACGCCGTGTGTACATATAATCTCGACTGTTATCCCCGAAGGATCAGTCAGAGACTACGTAATAAGGACAGCAAAAGCAGTGCTATACCATTGTCCACTTTTGACCAAATAGCGACTGCATATGTGCTCAGCGTGACAGGTAGTAAGCCCATCGCCGCTTTGTGCTGTTGGTTGTATGTGCAGACTTTAGTCCGTTAGTCGCCTTTTACGACACCCAAGGGAAGAGAGGGGGTGGTAGTATTCTTTCGCCGCTTCGCGACACGGTTAATGTACATTTTACCAAGCAAATTAATAATTGATGAATGTGTTCGAGATACAAATAAAACACGAGTATCTATTCCTGATTTTTTAATGTTTATATACCCTATTTCCAGTTCGCGGTTTGTCTATAGAGAATTATTCGGTCTTATTCAGTCAGAGTATCAAGAAAAAAAATTGTGTTACGTGGTATATATTTATGTGGTCCATGTGCATCTTATAAGAGTCATGTCATCATCTAAGTAGATCTATAGAAATGTATCCATATATTGTATAAATGCTGATGTTCTAAACAATATAAAATAATAAAGAATATTTTACGCAAATCAGTTTCAATTCGGCGTGTTTAGAATACCAACACAATTTAGCCTTTTTAATTATTAGTACTGTAGAACTCGTAAAGGTTGGGGGGGCGTTTGTTATTGAATAACAAAAACCTTTAATTAGTATACCACTTATTTATTGTATACGTTGACCTTTATATACAAGTTACATTATTAGTTAGTTAGAGTTCTCCTCAATTCCCGGTTTGACATCTTGTCAATTCAAATTACGTTTTAAAAAAAAAAAAAAAAACCCGACCCGATCCATACTTATTTTAAAATTTAGACATTTTGCGACTAAGACGATTTGCGATGTGTACTAAGTAAGAAACTGGTAATTTAGACATTTTGCGACTATGACGATTTGCGATGTGTATGAAGTGAGGAACTGGTAATTTAGAATTTAGAAATTTTGCTACAAGACGATTTGAGATGTGCACGAAGTGAGAAACTGGTCGAATTGCGATTTAGGGAATCCGCTACCGACCCGTATGTATGTAATAGCAGTACAGCTTAAAGACAGACAGACAGTACGGGCACACGTTTTTTTTTTTTTTTTTTTGTAGCGGTGAAAGATTACTACCACCCCTCTCTTCCCTTGGGTGTCGTAAGAGACGACTAACGGACTAAAGACTGCACATACATCCAACAGCATACATACTCACGCTAAACACATGGTGCATTCGCTATTCGGTAAAAAGTGGAATATGGGTAAAGGATTGCTTTTGCTGTCCTCATTGCCTAGTCTCTGACTAACCCTTCGGGGATAATAGTCGCGATTATATGTATGTATGTTTTTAGTAAATTGAATATTATCTACCTAGATAGTTATAGATATCTAGTATCTAACGTACGTAACTATGCTTAGCATGAACTAAATAATAAAAGGCGTGTATTTGGACAACACCGTCAATAACTGTACGCAGCCTTCAAGAAAACAAAAGAAAACAAAAAAGAACGTATTTATCTTGCAAAACAAATCCGCATTTTGTGGTTCCCTTAACGTTAAACGAAATTCAAAGAGATTGTTATTGAAAACAAAAGACGATTCGTCCCCCAAACCAACAGCGTAACTGGCAACTTTTGAAACAATTGCCGCCCCAGTGCGACAGAAACCCGATTGCATTTGAAAGTTTCTGCCATAGTACAGTTGAAATTATAGAAAGTACAGCCTGCATTGTCACACTGCAGGCCAAAGTCCTCCATCATTGAAATCAAAGTTATCGCTACAATTATAATACAATTACAATCCAATAGACAAATAGTGGGTCACTCAACAAATTGGTTTAATGTTCCAACCAATTTTATATTATTTTTGTAACAGATTTTTTTTTATTTATTTTACGGGTCCAACTAAAAACCAGCGCGGGGGATTTCAAATTCACAGCATTGCTGAGGTGGTCAGCCCTTTTGGCCGTTTAGTTAAAACTAGAATACTTGTACCTATGTAAATGTTTATGTAGGTAAAACGCCGAATAAATGCTTACTTTACTTTAATTATTGATGGGTATTACACGCTTGCAAAATGCGGATTGGTGATTGCAAACCCGGGCTATGCATCGAAAAAACCGAAAACACAACAAAAATCGGCCGAAATATCGTTTCGGAGAAAGCGAGTAGCGGAATATCAATACAAATATTTTCATGTAAGAATTATTGTTTCATGCGTAAAATTCTTAGATTAAAACAAAAAGTAAAACTAAGAAAGTTGTCGAAAAATATGTTTTATGAGTCATTAGATTTATGTATTGTTTGTTATTGTTTGTTTTTTATTTATAATTTGTTTCAAATTTCAACAAGGCCATGACTTTGTGCAATGATCAGGCTAAATAACATAAGTTCTTTATGGGCCGATATTTCAATTGTCAGATAAAACTTATTCGTTTGTATGAGTTATTACACGACCATTATAAAATATATTGTCAAGTCACATCTTTTCTTTCTTTACAAGTGACATTTTATGTTGACCCCGTCATAATATGATCAGACGGAAAAGTTTTATATAAGGAATGAAAAATTAGCAATTAATGTATTTAACTAATTCAGCGCATGGTACAAACGACTTAAAAATACGTAAATTTTCACAAATTCGTGCAGGGCCCAGAAAAAAGAAAAAATCCCTTCTAATGTAGGTAATTTATTTAATTTGTGCTGGCATTCACTATCCGTTTAGGTTATACGAGAAGTGCCTAATGTAAGTGTGTTAGTAAAACTCGCACGAAGAGCCATCAACGTTAGGTCATCACGCCGCATTAGTAGGTACCTACCTAATTTGCCTATCCACCCAAGTGAGCAGGTTGATTCTGAAATTCTTTGGGCACGTTAGTCGGCGTGGAAACGACTCCATAGAACGTCTTGTCGTGCAAGGGAAAGTTGAGGGCACAAGACCACGCGGGAGATCCCCAATGAGATGGACGGACCAAGTGAAGGCTGCGGTGGGCGCTCCCGTGCGCGAATGTGCCCGATTAACGACCAGCAGGCAGAGTTGGCGGGATGTCGTGTGGCGGGCACTGTCTGCTGCTCAACCATAAAGTTACTATACCTAGCGGAATAGAGCAACGAACATGAGCTGTCAAACGAAACCGAAATAAGATGGCATTTGTGTGTGTAAAGAATGCGTTCAGTGATTTTACGTCATGTCGCTTTTCACATTAACATCGATATCGATTATATTAATTACTAACAGTAATAGTATTAATAGAACTAAAATAGGATGGGATGGGAAAATATCCACGATTTCACGTAAAATCCGAAAAATTCGCAAAACCCAAATTCTCAGCGTGCTGATAAGTGCTGACAAACAGTAGCCAAAAACAGTTCTGTGACGTCGCATCACGCATCTCTTTTTATCCCACAGTGTTGTTGCTAGTGACATCCTGCTCGCTCAGCCCTTTGTTTCTCTATTCCGTTAGGTATAGTAACTTTATGTGCCCAACCTAGCGGAACGTGATAACCACGACCACTCTAGCAAGAGTGAAGCGACTATGAAGAAGAAGAGAATTTGCGTATTAGCCATCGTAGCCTGAAATACATAAATACGTACATACATATACTCACGACTATTATCCCCGAAGGGTAAGTCAGAGACTAGGCAACGAGGACAGCAAAAGCGGTCCTCTACCATAGTTCACTTTTCACCAAATAGCGACTGCAGATGTGCTCAGCGTGACAGGTGGTTAGCCCATCGCCGCTATAGGCTGAATGTATGTGTAGTTCTTAGTCCGTTAGTCGCCTTTTACGACACCCAAGCGAAGAGAGGGAGTGGTAGTATGGTGGTCTTTCGCAGTTACGCGACACGGCATAGCAACGAGTGCATTGTTTACACTGATATTCCGTCAGAGGTTGATATTCCCGAAATTCCCGAAAATAGGGTATTTGAAATTATGGATTACTCGCAAATCACAAGTACTTAAAATTTGGAAAAAAATTATGTTATTTCACAGTTTTTGTCTAGTCATTCCGGCCATCAAATACTCTATTAGTGATACTTTACTGCATCAAATAAAATTTCAAACATCCGTCTAATCGTAATTCAAATATCGTATTACTTGCATTATACTTGGTTTTAGTTAATGAAAAATATACGAAAATAATTGCCTTTGAATGGGTGAGGCATTCCGGCCGTTACAAGTTAATAAATTTAAAAAGAATTTTTGATTTTCAAAATTACCTACCTATTTTGCTAAGTTGACGGTCGCGAATCGCGATGTGCAGTCAATCAGTCCCCTACTAGTTTCTACGCTCGGGAATCCTAGCCTTAAGTTAAATATTATCAGACAGCGGAGATATAAATACAAGCTAACGGTGGTTAGGGCTGCACAGTGAAGAACCTCCTGACAATACATGCCGTGTCAATGAGTACTGCTTTCTGTACATGACCCTTGATCAAACCTTTCAGCGAGAGCCTCTCTCATTTATGCATGTTGTTGTATTTCCTATATTCGATATCTAGTCATAGTCATAATCTCTATATTCAAGTAAACTTAATAAATAAGTATTTTGGAATCGTCTTAAAACATTTCTTACCTACCACCCATTCAGGACTTGAGTTTGTATTGTATTCCTAAATCTCTTCGTGAAAATAACTTACTACTGTAGTTGTACTATGTTTCTGTTTCACTTATAACTAGTGCCATCTCTTTTATTTATGACAGTTTATTTTGCTGACGCTCCCTGCGGGAACGCTGACCGCTATATTTCATGAGGCTTTGTGTTAAATTTTTACTTTGGCAACAAAAGAATGTCGGGTTTAAATCGCAGTCCTCCTTTTAGCTTGTTAAACCGTTAACATTTTAAATGGCTCTTTTTAAGTAATGCAAAAAACATTTTTTTTTTAATTTTGTTAACTTTTGTTAACCCTTTGTCTGTCACGAAGACTACTAGAGGTTGGTAACAATTGAATTTCTATTGTGTCTGTTATAACGACAACTGAGCTCTTTTAAGTACGACAAGATCTACCTTTAAGTCTTTAACCAACTCGACCTTTAAGATACGTGTATGTCATTGTATCGCGTCAACAAAAAAAAGTTTACAAGCCACTAAATCTCGAAAATAAATCTTGTTCAAGAAAAATCTCTTTGAATTTAATAATTTAAAACATTACTTAAGTGGCGTAACACAATCTTGGCACAGACTAAATGTTCTAACCTCTATATGAAAATTAAGGCAGCCTAATTACATTACAGATTGAAATCTGAAAAGTATTATTTCTACGAAAATGTTCTTAACTTAAAGTTTCGGTATACAACATCACATTAAAAAAATGGTTTTGCTAACGAAGTCAGAAAAGATTTTATTTTAATTAGAAATATAAACAATGATAACGTTCAATCTAAACTTGATTTCGTTTTTTTTAAATAAAAAAACGTGTTAGTTTTGCCGTGATAGAAGTGATAGACTTGGGAGAGACCTTTGTCCAGCAGTAGGACAATATAAGCTAGCGAAAAAATAGCTGTTTTGTAACTGTTAGGGATGCTAATAAAACTTAAAAAATATTTTGCCGAAAACGATAGTTGATGCGGGTGAGAACAGCAACGGATTGTACTGAACCAATTTTTACAAGTGACCGCCCTAATAAATATTAAAATTGATGTACACACCCTCAACTACGTATAAAAATTTATTTAATTAAAAGCATCATAGATGTCGCTAGTTGTACAGTAGTTCGATACTTTCGATACTTACTACTATCAGTTTTATTAAACCAATAACTAACAATGGTTGACTGGTAGAAACTTGATGAAATTAAGTTTAAACAAAAACTACATTACAAATATATATAAACCAAAACAATCTTAAAATTAATAAATAAAAATTAAATTAAATGTATGGTACTAGGAATGCGTCGCCTACAGTAACAGATCTTGGCGACAGAAGTTACGGCTTTTCAGAAAACCTATTAATTTAATAATTAATTATGGAGAGCAGGCATTCCATTATCTAAGACGCTTGTGCGAGGGTGATCACTTTGGCATTTCATAAATTAATGTAACGCTTTTTAATATTGTTTTCTGTAACAAAATTCAGTGATGAATTGATGACGCTGCAGCAGAAGAGAAAAGAGATTTTTTAAAGGATACTTTCTGTTATATATTTAGCTCATTGTACGAGAATCGTGTACATATTAAGCGCACACACACACACAAGGTTAAGGTTGGGACCAGCTTTTTGACCATATTTCAAAATATTCTTCTGTCTTTTTTCTGTCTTATCTTTTCTGCGTTCAACAATAATTTGTGTTCGTGGTCAATAAATGTATCTTTATCTACATTTTACGTAAGTTAAAATAAATGAGTAGTTATAGGATTTCTTTTTAATCTCAGAGGGCAGGTAAATACTTTCATACTGGGTCTGAAGGCACCTTATAATACAGAAATGATTATTCATTCTTGGAATTCATAAATCGTGTTTACAATTTTATTGCTGACAATTTTACGCATATATTTGCTTTCAAATTACTCTGGATTTTTCTCTAAGAATATTAAATTTCAAACATATTATTTAATTATTTGTCAAAGTCAGAACACCTTTTTCCTTATACACACATTTTATGAGGGATTCACCTGAATACACATACATATTCATGACTTTTATTCCCGAAGGGTTAGTCAATAGGCAATGAAGACCGCAAAAGCAGTCCTCCACCATAGTCCACTTTTCACCAATTAGCGACTGCACATGTGTTCAGCGTGACAGGTGGTGAGCCCATCTCCGCTCTGTGCTCTATGCAGTCTTTAGTCAGTTAGTTTTTTTTTTTTTATTGGCAACGGGTAAGCGCTTGGCCTTCATCTCACCTGATGGTAAGTGACGATAAGGCCGAAGGTGGAAGCGCGCTTCACCCGGAATCCTCAACCACTGAGGAACTGGCTATCTTATCTCAAACTGCCAGAACACAACAATGCTATAAACATCGTTGTTATGGCGACAGACTTAGATAAGATGGTGGTAGCTAGCCAGGCGGACTTAACAGCCCTACCACCAACCAAATCGAGCACACAAAGATGTACCCCCCGCTGGGAATTGAACCCGGGACCTCTGGGTCTGAAACAGGTAGCTTAGCCACTAGACCACAGAGGCGGTTATAGTCGCCTTTTACGACACCCAATAGAAGAGAGGGGGTGGTAGTATTCTTTCACCGCTACGCGACACGGTGGTTGGGGTCTGATATTACGTAATATCAGACCCCAACACCGTAATAAGGCGTCGGACTAAAGTCTTGGACATTTTTATTATTGAAATTTTGCATTCACAATGCTATATATAGATAAAAGATAAAATGTTTACTAGAAAAAAACAACTACTAGAAAAAGTTCAACGAGTCTTCTGGGGTCTCGGCAGCTTAGCGGTTAGAGCAGTGGACCGGCAATCCAAAGGTCATGGGTTCGAATCCCATTCGAGCTTCCTGAGACTGGTTGGTTTTTTTTCTGTTTAGTCGCTATACTTTTGGCTGAGTGATCGTGGTCGCCACTACAGCAGTAGGAACCCGCCTTTAAACACGTCCACATTCAACTCTGGCAGCTGCTTTCCAAGCGCACAGATACAAGCTGCTATCCACGGCTGCTCTAAACCTGATGTAAAAAATCTTGGCCGTCCAATAGCCGGTGGGTAGACTCTTTAAAAGAGAATATTCGGGCAACACGTAGATTAAAGCGCCACAGCCCTTGAACGTGATCTGCCGAAGCTTCAGTTGTTATGCCTCTAAGTCCTGCCCTGTAAACTATCACAGAGTCTAGCCCCTACAAGCCAAAATGCAGACATTTTTGACATTGCTGCTTGATAGGGGAATTACATTGATAATACTGATGATGATGATGATGGCTAATCATCACTCATTAACAATGTACGCGACGAGACTCACAAATGAAAGCGATCCGTTTTCATTCCGACTTTCCGTAGTCAGCTTACGTTACGAATACAATTTTCGTCACACAGGGAAAATACCCCCCATATGTCACGATCACACGTTTATTGCCACCAATGTTAGATAAATTGACGATTTCATGCCGTTTTTGTTCGCGAGGCTCGGGAGGAAGGAGGAAACGTACCAAATTGTGGACAGTGCTTTATTTACACTATTATATAGCGAAGTGGACAATCGGCAGCGTGGTGGTTATTATAACCCTATTTCCATATGTACTGTTGTCCATTTGGGATGGGCTATACCAAATTCTGGACAGTGCTTTATTTACACTATTATATAGCGAAGTGGACAATGGGCAGCGTGGTGGGTTATGACCCAATTCCCACATGTACTGTTGTCCATTTGGGATGGCCTGTTCCTAGCAGTGAGATGTTTGTATGAATACAAACATCTCAGTATATACAAACATATATACAAACAGTCGTAATTATATAATTACGACTATTATCCTCGAAGGGTTAGACAGAAACTAGGCAATGAGGACCGCAAAAGCAGTCCTCTGCCATAGTTCACTTTTCACCAAATAGCGACTGCACATGTGCTCAGCGTGACAGGTGGTGAGCCCATCGCCGCTCTAAGCTGTCGGATGTATGTGCAGCCTTTAGTCCGTTAGTCGCCTTTTACGACACCTAAGGGAAGAGAGGGGTAGGGTAGTATTTTTCACCGCCAATTTCTTTTCATGCTGATTGATTATTATGATGACCCAATAGGGTTACACCTAAAAGGAGCATACAAATTGCTAACTTTTTTTCTTCTTCTGTACCTAGCCAATAAACTTATCCACAATTGATCAAAACTGAGGCCAAGGTATTCCATAGTATTAGGCTGAATGGAGGCTTCTTAGCATAACTGTAAGTATAGTTAAATACTATTTTTTTTTATATTTATTTATCAAATTAACAAAGTTTTACATCATAATACTAATGACAATTGCATCTAAAAACCACAAAGGTTTGTCTTGAGCTATAGGCGTTTACCCTTTACAGTAAAAGTATAAGTGAATAAAAGCAGCTAACAATGGCGGCTTACATACGACTTACTTAAAAGTATGTAAAAAAAACAAAAATTAAAAGTATGTGAATACAGGGATACAATATCAAAAATCATATTAAAAGTAATTAAAACCAAAGTAATAAAAATAATAATTTAAAAAAAAAGAGTAACATACAAGACAAAATTTGTTATAAACTACCAAAATATTAATAAATACAGTTCTGTGACAGTATAAAATAACATAAAAGTTACAAATAATTAAAAAACAAACAAAACACAGTACAAGTTCGTCTCTGTCAAAATATCAAAATCAAGCAAAAGGTGGGCCGTCACTTCCCCGACATTTTATCAAGGAAATAACAACCCAACCTCTGCTTAATATTTTTTTCTGTGAGATTGTCAATAATTTTAGATGGTAACTTATTGACGAAGCGAGGAACTAAAAAATCAGTTGTGCGCTCGCCGTACGCATTGTTCGCACGCGGTTCACAAAGCCGCTTCTTGGAAATGGCTCGAGTATGTACAGGTGACTTACAATTTTTTTTTAGTGGTTCGTTAAAATAATTTTCTTTCAATAAACGATAATTTACTTGCTCTTGTACAGGTAAGGTATTACAATGCTTAAATAGACCACACTCGTCATCTTTAAACGCATATTTGACTTTTATTGATACAACTTTTTTTTTAATTCTTATTTGCAGGGCGGTAATCTGGTCAAGATAAAATTTATAAGTTCTACAGCACACATCAATCCGCGCTCGCTAAGGGCTCCCTTATATGTGTCTGTGTATGATGAAAAAGATTTCAGATCGATGTTAGTGTCACCGACCAAAAGGAAGTTTTGTTTCAATTCAAACCTAGAAATACAATCACTAAGTTCCAACAAAAACAGGTTACGGTTAGTGTTTGGTGGCCTATAAACAGCACAAACTACCATATTGAGATTTAAATTAACTTTTATAGTGCCTACAATGCTTTCAAACGTTTTTGTTTCATATTGAATTTTAGTAAACTTTAAGTGGATACTAACTTATAAAATAACTCCGCCCCCTCTTTTGCCTACATTTGGTAAATTAAACAAATGCACTATATGAAATGAAAATGAAATCAAATGAAATGAAAATGTATTTATTAGAACACACAGTAACATAATTACAATTGTCATAATCATATTAGACAAAAAGTTCGAAAAAAAAATTGACACTAAAGGGACTCCACTCAGCATTTGTTGATATCGTTTGAGATACCGGCTTCAGATACTGCAATTACATCTAGGGGAAAACTACTACTGTGGATTATTTGTTGTAGTTTCGTAAAGTTTTTAATAAGTGATCTGATGTTAAAATGTATACATGATAGATTTAAAGCACTATTAGGAGGTAATTGATTAAAAAAAATATTTACAGAAGTACAGTTACAAATTTCCGTAATTTGAGTACCCATTCTATGAATAATTAAGAAATAAAATAAAAATCTATTTATATCTTTATTCAGACACAAAACAAAACAAGCCTCGTCGAGTTTTACAAAATAGTGGCCTTGGAGACAAGTGGTTTCTCGGTTTGAACATTGCTTTGCTTTGTGATTTGATCAATATCATGCATATTACGAATATAAAATATTTTGCTATTGCTGGTTTTCCTAGCACATACCTTTCATGATTTGTTTAATAATATAGATTTTGCATTAAATAAGAGTGTTTTATGGTACTTAGTTAGGGCCTCTCTAATAAACACTCGTCTTTCAGCTTGCTCCTTTTGAACATTAGGTATAATCAAACCAACAGTTAAGCACTTCTCTTTGCCAGCATCTATCCATTGTTGTAGAAGACATTTCGATTTGAGAACAACGAGGATTGATCCTGGCTTGTCCTGTGCTCCCGGAAGGCGCTGCGAAGAATGAATATCCCTTTCTTCTACATTCAGCTTAGAGGCAACAGTTTTTAGTTCTGAACCTACTACAGTGGGCAATATCTCCTGTAATCCAGCAATTTCCAGTGACGTTGAGATTGATTTTTGTTTTAACCCTTGCAGCCCCTGTAGAACTCTGACTCTTAGTTCCAGATTTTTATTTTTGTTAAGCAGGTCATAATTTTTATTTTCCAGATCTTTTATTTTTGTATCCTGTTTTTTAATGGACTGATTTATAGTAGTTATTTGGTCACTTAGGAACTCGAGCGACCGTTCCAAGCTGCTGATCTCTTCCCGGAATGTCTTTTTCACTTCTCGGCTGATATCCTACACCAGCTTTTTAGCATCGATAACCGGCGAGTTAGCACCATTTTCGTAGTCATCATCATCATCGTCATCCTCTGGTATCACGAAAGAAGATCTGCGGAAAATGTTCTTCAAGCATTCCTCACAACTCCATTCCATTCGTAGGTATATCAGCTGTTAGCGAAAGTTATCTTTACAAAGTGAATGTTTGTGTTGACTGTAAACAATTCATACATTTATTTTCTGTATCCACGTCCACACTAAGATTTTACTTCATGTAAAAATAAATCTTCTTTTGTGGCATCAGTAAAGTTGACGTTGTATATCATTTTCGCACTGAATAGACCTATTCGGCAACATAATCAGCTTAACAGAAAAAAAAATAAGAATATGGTAAATAATTATCTCTTTCTCAGCGTTCCTTGCACCGCACAGAAAAGTGCCGAGGGGCCATTCATGAAGAGAAATATGGCAGATTCTTTTCTCCCTTTCACGGAGGTTAAATTTTATCATTGAGCTATTATAACTGGAGATACACCGCGAAGCAAGTTTTTGCGCAAGAAGTTGCGGCCAGGTTGAGCCGTGTGGTATAGCTGCTCACTAAAAGTATATTACCATCCACTTTTTTTCCTTAGGTGTCGTAAAAGGCGACTAACGGACTAAAGACTACACATACAGCATAGAGTGGCGATGGGCTCACCACCTATCACGCTGAGCACATGCACAGTTGTCATTTGGTGAAAAGTGGACTACAGATGTAGACTGCCTCTGCGGTTCTCATTACCTACCTAGTCTCTGACTAACACTTTGGGGGCAATAGTCGTGAATCTAAGTATACAGGGTTAATTATGGACCCCCCCCTCCCTCGCCAAGAAAAAATAGTAAATGTTTTCTTGTTTCAAATACAATTTTTGCCTACTTTTATATCCTATATTGCTAGGTGCGTGCGCTCACCCTTGCGGTCAAAGCGAAGGCGCGTTGTCATTGGTGCACGGGGTGAATAATAGCGGTCACGTGCATGCGCTTTGATAACCGCGATAGGCCGCGCGCTAGGTGACAATAATTTTAATTTTCTTATGGAAAAGTTGAGACAAAAATGTAAAAAAAATTTTGTTTTTTATTTCATTATTTGGTTGTACAGCAGCTATAGGATCACGTAAATTTGGAGGGGGGTCCAAATTTAACCCTGTATGTACGATTTGCGGCCGATGGGCTGCAAACGCCTCAGTGATTGTGATTCAAACGATTGAAGACCTTGCGTCCAATCAGTGCGCAAAAAATAGTTTCGCAGTATCAGTTTTTTTGACGACCTCCGTCTTTGAGTGGTTAGCACGCCGGGTCTGGCATCGCGCCATCTCTGAGGTCCCGGATTCAATTCCCGGTCAGGTAAATTTAGAGAAAAACTGTTTTTCTAAATTGATTTCGGGTCTGTGTGTATTTACTATGTTTATGTATATTTATCCGTTATCTTACCGTATTAACGAGTTTTAAAAGAATACTCATCTTGGTCTACTAGATAATTGGTGTAAGCGTAAACAAATTTTGTTAATATAATAATTTAATTTAATTATCTCTAGTAATAATACCTCGATGGGTTTTATCGCATAAACTTCTCCACGTTGAGAATCAACTTGGCTCTGTCTATCGGGAGGAGCTAACCAAGTAACCGGGAGCCAATTAGTCTCGCCAATTCGGTATTGTAGATTGGATTCGCCGTTTGCTAGCGATTGCTAAATTCAATGTGACGAGTCTTATCAAAAATATTTTTAATAAAATATTGCATAGTAATAGTGGTCCCGTTGTCGTGAGACTTATTTCGTCTCATGAATAATGTGTTTGTAGAACAATGTTTATGTAGGTCTTGATGCGCTACTGAACGCGAAGAAAGACATTATTTGTTCTACTACTCATTCGAGTAAGTTGAGACTTTTAAAGACCTCGTTGGACAAAAACTTTAATGACCCAATTAAAAAATGTCCAGTACGGCACGTTAAGTCTATAGTCCCAGTTGTTGTCATTAGATGGCAGTTCCAATAAGCCGTATCTTGCAAGTGGCATCTTCTTTCAACTAAAAATAGGCAGAACACATACACCGAGATTATTCATTGGTTTTGGAGCTGAAACCCTGTTCGTGTTTATCATCAGTAGAAGCTATTTAGCTTGTAAAACTAAAATATGAGCATAAAAAAATCATTAAAAAAAATCAATAAAAATGTAAGATCCCTTAGTACCGGTCGATCTTATGAAAGTCAAGGACCGAGGCGCTTCAAAACGCTCCGCCTACCCCCCGCTCCGCGGCCGGCGCAGGCGGCCGGCCGGGAAAGTTCATAGGGGTCATAGTCTATGAGTAGATAAGAAGAACGTTACTGTGTTTACGACAAAAAGTCACATTTACAACTTTTTTTTCTTTGCTCGTAAATAGATTAGTATTTCATAAATAGGTACAACACTTTTTTGTATTGTAATGTTTTTGGCTCCAAAACCAATGAAAAATCTCGGTGTATATTTGGCGAACGAGTAATAGTTTTAATACAATAAGTAAAGAAATTGATATTAACCTTTTTTAATACCAGTGTTGCAACGATAAGGCGTCATGAGCCAGTTATTTTTTGGACGTTACACTGATCAGCAGTAGATAGTCATTAGTGAATAACTTCTGTAGCTATTTGACTGAGTTTCTTGTAGGACTATCACATTTTAAGCTACTCTATTTTAATCAGTGAGGGCCTGTAATTGGCTTTCTTACTTTACCTATAAGTTTATACATTGTAACATAGCTGTTGATTTTCCTATCAATAAATAAATAAAATAAATAAAATGAGTGGCCCCGAACTGTGTATCGCCCATGTGAGAAAGCTTAAGTCCATTTTGTGAGACTTTTATACAGCTACATTAATTTAGATGGACCCCAGTATGCCTTTGATTTAAAAGTTTTTTACATACATACATACATACATGCAGTCACAAATATTATCACCAAAGGGTTAGTCAGAGACTAGGCAATGAGAACAGCAAAAGCAGTCCGTACAGTACCGTACCATAGTCCACTTTTCACAAAATAGCGACTGCACATGTGCTCAGCGTGACAGATGGTGAGCCCATAGCCACTCTATGCTGTTGGAAGTATGAGCAGTCTTAAGTCCGTTAGTCGACTTTTACGACACCCAAGGGTAGTAGTCTATTAGTAACTAGCCGCCACTTCACAGTTAATAAAACTTTATTAGTACTCATTTATGGAAACCTAATCTTTGGACATAGAATAAATCTGACTTAGCCTAATTGAAAGGCACTCTGTGTCACGGCAAGAATTCGCAGTCAGTGAAACGTTCCTGGGACAAGGAAACAGGTCACCTGGAATGAATACAGGTTTACTCTTGTCGTGTTACGACGCTTTGTACCCCTACTGTTGGTTCACATTCACTGCACGCTGGCTTTCACTCAACGAAGATTTTTTTTTCTGCTTCACCTTATCTAGAATCTTACTGTAAAGAATAGCCACCAAGAGCACTTTATCGCGAAGAGGAGGTAAGGGAGGCCTTTGCACTACAGTGGGACGACCATGGCTGAAAATAAAAAAATATATATATACATTTTTAGGACATATTTATTTCGGATTTTTCGAAATATTCTCAGCCGGGGTTGTGGAGGGTCGAGGAGCTCATAAGAATTTTGTACAAGACAATAACGTACGTAAAAACAGTTACAATAACGTACTTTACATTGTATTTTTTTTTTAATTTACATATTTTATGGGGAGTGTGCAACTGTGCCATTATTATAAAGAACTAACTGAATTACCCGGCATGCATCGCAATATTTACCACGTTTTTTTACGTTTTATTTTTAGACCAGGAACCCTTGCGGGCGTTCCCAGAACAGTGCCAGAACACTACCAAAGTTTCATCACAATTTGATCAATCGTTTCTGAACGCATAGAGAACAATATACAAATATTGCTTTTTATATATGTAGATGACTAAGAGCAACGTAAGTCATGGTAGGGCTATAACTGTTTAGGGTTGCAATAAGCTGCATTCTTGGAGCATGATGTAACGATGACGATTCGCTGAAGATCTGGAATGCAGGTATACTTACAGTAACAGTAGATACAAGGTATCTTAGTTCAACACTTTAGTAATAATCAAAAATTAAGATTTTTTAATAACACTAAAGTGGCAATTAGGACAGGAGAAAGTGGCGATCTCTTGTGTACGAGGCCAAAACTCACTTGGGTCGATGTGCCACAGGCGTAAAGAGTAAGTAAGTAAGTAAAGTGGCAATTAGGCATACGGCCCTGATGGTAAGCATTTGCCGTAGTCTATGGACATATTATGCAACACCAGAACGCGTAGACAAGTGGCATAATGACTTAAGGAATAGAATGATGAACGTGTGCGTAAGCCGTGTGGTATATTGGCTCTCTGAAACAATACTACCAACTCATCTCTTCCCTTCCCTTGTCGTAAAAGGCGACTAACGGCCTAAAGACTGGACATACATCCAGGTGGCGATCGGCTTACCACCTGTCACGCTAAGCACAAATAAAAATAAAATTAAATAATAGTACATTATGATATTAGTGCGGTAAGTTGAAAATTACAGCCGAGGCGATATTGCTACAAGAAAGCAAAGGCTGTAATTATCAAAGCGCACGTATGTCATACGACGTTTTATAACATATTTGCGAGGAAAACACATTTTCTGAAAATGACTGCGTGTTTTTGTTGCTTTTCTAGTGTATAATTTTTGGTAAGCCAACATGTATTTTTCTTTGGACTTAGATGGTAATAGGCTATCAATAACATTTTGTGCTTCACTTATTATTTCCGGTGGTGTAGACGTAAGTTAAGTTCTTCATTACTAAAACTAGACATATATTTTTTTAAACTTTCAAAGTAATTATTGAACAAGAAGCCGCTGTTTGAATCAACAAAATAATAATAAAGTTTATAATCGCCAAAGGTTGTAAATAAAATCTTACAAGTAATTGGCAGTTAAATTAATGAACTTATGACATAAATATAAATGTTGTGTAATGTTGCCCTTACTGGGTCAAAAAATGACCAGTAAGGGCGAATATGAAGGACATCCATTCCCATTAAATAATTGACACATTATTAAAGTAATAATAGGAGAGAGACATTAGCAAGATTTTAGAGTAGTTACATTTTACGTTACAATGTTAATTACTTCTTTACAGTTCTATACTTTCACAATTTACACCAATTTTTCTTCCAAATTTATACAATGGTAATTTAAACTTTACAATTTCACACTCATTATAAATATAATAATATAAATAAATAAAGTCTAAATAGACTTTATTTTATTTCTTGCAATTTTATAGTTTTACGATGTAAGTAAGTACATTTACCTAATTTTAGTTCTTACAATTTTATAGTTTTACAACACTTAAGTCATTTATCTAAATAATCCCTTACATATATTTTCTTAATTTAATTTAATAATTTTAATTTTTAATAGGTAATGTGATGTGTTGTGTATGACTTTATGTTATGATGTATAGGGCATTACAAACTGTTCGGTTTCTTTATACGTTTTTTTAACAAGTAATTTAAAACAGAATTTATTCTTACACTCAAAATACGACAAACTATTAAAATGTAGTTTAGCGTTGATTTTGTTATAAAGTAATGGAGCCAAATAATAGGAAAATCTTTTCGTGAATGTAAATTTAGGATGTGGTATAGCACAGATTTTGTCTTTCCGACGCTTATTTATATTGACAAGGGGAGAATTTCGATGTTGTTTAAGAATAGCATTTAAAACAAAAATTTGCCGTACAGTTAGGACCTTGCAGGCAGCATACAGTTCAGATGTCGGAAACAGCAGGTGTCTAAAAGTAGCTACTTTCAAAACTGCACGTTGGGCTGTTTCAAGAGGTTTGAGAGTGGTTTTGGCTGCTCCTCCCCAACATGTGATGCCATAAGAAATGATAGACTGAACCAATGCGTAGTAAACTGATCGTAGAATATGGTTATTAACAACGTGTCGTAATATTTTAAATATATAGATCATTTTTCTGGTTCGCGCTGTCAGTTGTTCTACGTGAGCTTTAAAGTTTAGATTAGAATCCAATATAATTCCCAAATATTTGGTCTTGTCAGTAGGTTGAAGTACGGGACAGGAACAGAAATAGCCTGCTTGGTTCCGACAGGAATGGGCCAGAAGAGTGAGTGGAATCTTCGGCTGTGAGGCACTACTAGCGGTGAACGTAATAAAATTAGTTTTAGAAGCATTAAGGGTCAGAAAGTGGGAAGAAAACCAGTTAAATGCAACACTAAAACCATTTTGAGCCTTGTTTTGAAGATCAATCCACGATTTACCGAAAAATGAAACAATTTTACCATTAGAGATTCTAAGATTACAGAGGTCATTAATAAAAACGAGAAACAAGGTTGGACCAAGAATACTTCCCTGAGGAATACCATATAGCTATAGATAACTCATCACTGTAATAATTGTCAATTTTTACCATTTGAGTGCGATTACTGAGATAGCTCTCAAATAAATGTAATTGATTTCCTCTGACACCGATTTCTTCAAGTTTATGTAAAAGAGTTTGAATGGGAACGGTGTCGAATGTCTTGGCAAGGTCAACGAAGATGGTCAGCACCTTATCCTTTTTGTTAAGATGGTCGACAATGAACTCTATAAGCTCGTCAATCGCATCTGATGTCGACTTGTTTTTTCTAAAACCAAATTGATTGTCGGAAATCAATTTAAAGTGTTCAAGATAATGGACAAGTCTCTTATTTATCAAGCGCTCGAGTACTTTAGAAAGTGAACTAAGAACCACAATCGGCCGGTAATTGCTAAATAGGTTTTCGTCACCACCCTTGAAAACAGGATGAATAATTGCCTTTTTAAATGAAGTTGGAAAGACACCAGTTTGGAAACATTGGTTAAAGATACGACATAGAACAGGGGCAAGAATATTTGAGTATCTTTTGAGAATGGTAGTTGATATCCCATCCCAACCCGTCGCCACACCGTCCCTCAAACACTGGATCGTAGAACGAACTTCATCACAATCAGTTGGTTCAAGTACAAAAGAAGATAAATTTCTAGAGGGAGTATGGCCCTAACTAATTGTATCTGGTGGAGTGGCTAATTGAGAAGTAATTTTGTTTGCAAGATCCTTTCCGATATTTACGAAATAATTATTAATTGCGTCACATGACCCCGTAGGTGATTGTTTTACATCTATCAATTTATTTGGCGATTTCTTGAGCTTTAAGGAATTTGTTATTCTCTTAACTGAATTCCAAAGACGTTTAGGATCCTTGGAAACCTTGTTAATTTCCTGTTTATCATTGTCCCTTTTGACTTTTCTTAGTATTTTAGTGAAAAAATTTCAATATCTTGTATAGGTAAGCTTTAGTATCAAGTTATCAGGCGACTTCCTTAATTTGTTATGCATCACGTCTCGGTTCTTAATGCATCTTAGTAAGCCAGGTGTAATCCAAGGCTTAAGTATTTTTTGCCTGTTGGAAACTTATTTTGCTTTTGAGTGAGTAGTTATAGCCTTTAAAATAACTTGTATTACTTCTGATGTTGCTAAATTAGGATCATTGATATTGAGAAAATGATTTAAATCTAAATTTTGGAATGTTATATCTAAAGAATTATAATCAATAATATCTATGGTGGTAGTTGGTTGATTTATTTTGTGTTTATAGTTGTCTAAACAAAACAAAGTTGAGTCGTGGTCAGTGACAGTTGTTTGAAAAACCAACGTGGTAGAAGATCGATTAGTTCGTAATATAATATGGTCCAACTATTTTCTCTCGTTGGCAAGGTGTGAGCGGGAAGATAACCGTGGAATGCAAGGTTATTTAGATATTCATGAGAACGAGCATTAAGAGATGATGGATTAATGTCTATGTTAATGTCACTTGTAATTATAACCGTAGTGAATTGTGAGAGTTTGGACAAAGTGTTATTGAGACTATGAAAAACTTCATTGATATTATTATCATGTGAGGGTGAACGATAAATACATAAGATGACAGTGTCATTATTTATTATAATGCTTAAACAAGATGCTGAATTTTGGAAATTGAGTTCTTCTGAGGTGTAGGCAATATTCGATTTTAGATAGACAACTACACCATCACTCTGATTTCGATGTTGTGTGGTATACAACCCCGAATAACCCTGCATTAATGGAAGGTTGTGATTGCTGAGACATGGCAACCAGCACTTTGTCAAAACCAGTACATCACATTCAAAAGGAATGCGATGGATTAAAGTTTGGAAGCCAATGAAGTTACTAATAATTGAACGTATGTTTTGCGAGAGAACTTTCAATGATTTATCCGGATGTGTAATATATGTCTTTAGCCTGTTCAGGAATACAGGAATAAGATTCTAAGACCGAGAGTTGGTCAATATTGTCGCTAATATTTTCTATACTGTCATGATTAGCCATTTATATAGATAAAAAGAAAACTAAATAAAAAAGAATGGCAGAAAAGGTTACTAGTGACAAGGGCAAACCGTTTTTGTGCAGGAATCATGTAAACTTTTCAAAAACGTATAAAAATTGTAATAGCAATTTTTAACATGTTGTATTTTAAAAAACCTTGAATCAGATGTACTGAACTGTGTACAGAAATAACTGTTGGAATAGTTAAGTATGATATTATTAAGTTATAGGTGGAATGAAAGTATATTTTATATGTGTTATGATATGATGGTAACAAATATTGTACTTAGCTAACAGAATTATGTTTATATAAAAAGATATAAGATACAGATAACAAAAATGTAGTCATGCATTACCACTGCCCTCCAGTCCCTTAAGTTGGGATTCATTACGAACCAAAACACAAGCGGCTTTTTCATGTTGCCTTATGAATATCCTTCCATTCGTTGTCCAACAGTAAGCGTAGTTATGAGCCTTTGCGAATGTGCGAGAACTATAAAACAATTTCTTCGAGTATGCAGATAGTTTTTCGCCTACGTAAATGTTGGTTTTAAGCACAGTCCATACCTAGGTCTGCAGAGTTGAGTTTCGCATTTGAGTTTAATTTATTATATACTTTTGCATTATTCCAAAAATGACTTTTCTTCAGTGTATTTATGAATTCGACGTTAATTGTAGAAGTTTTGTCCTCCTTGCATGAGGTCTGGCGGGACACGTCTCTAATTTCAGAAGTATGGATATCGAATTGTATAAGATCTGCCAGTTTATGTACCAGCATAAACAGGTCATCTTTTGTTTCACGATCCTTCTTGGGTACGTTGCGTATTTCTACACAAGTCTTCACAAGATTACGGTCAAATATTTCCATTTTTTCTTCAATCGAATTGACTTGAGAGGCCATTGAGTGACGTTCTTTCTCTAATCCGGTTAGTTTTGTTTCTAAAGAATCGAATTGTTCAGACATCGACACTAAAGCCTTCTCCATCTCTTTGTTAGTGTCCTTGATTATATTAAATTGAGACTTAATTTCAATTATATGATCCTCTAATTTATCTAATCGTGAATTTTGTGCAGTTACTAAGTCTTTTATCATATCCCGCATTTCGTTTTTAAAAGAAGAAAATTCTTCGACAATCTTGGTTTCGCTGCCCGACCGCCTTCTTTTATTACGTTGGGTGATGTTTAGTTTTAATGATTCTGGAGATAATAGCTCAGTATCACCGTGCTCTGAACTTGCCGGCGTGACTTGGGAGGATTTCTTTGGTGATTTAAACATATTGCAACTTCTAAATGTTTAATTATATGTGACAAAAGAATCAATTAACTCACTTTAGGATTACAATCATATAATGAGATATTTGCCAATCGCGATTTGTTATTATCATAAGTTACCGGTTAGTTACGTACGTAGCCACGGATCATGCTCGTAGATTTTTTTTTTTAGAGATGACGTAGCTTTCGTAGCGTTTCGTAACAAACTGTCGTAGCACTGGTCTGGGACGTGTGCAAAAAGGACAGGTGTTATCCGTATTCTTCCCACAATGGTTTGTTTAAATGCAACTGGTTCTCCGCGGCGATCGGTAGTTATACACTTCACAGAAAACAAATCTTTTGCTCACTAGCTTTAGCGACAAGAATTGCGTGATATTAAATTAATTTATCGTACTAAAAAATTACACAAGTCTGCTCTCCGCAAGGTCTCGGACGGAAGGGGGGAAATATAGGTATGTGAAAGGTAGGAAGTCTTTCCATCCAATCCCTTGGGTGTCGTAAATGGCGACTAACGGACTAAAGACTGCACATACATCGTACAGCATAGAGCGGCGATGGGTTCATCAAAATAATACTACCAACCCCTTTCTTCTCTTGGGTGTTGTAAAAGGCGACTAACGGACTAAAGACTGCACATACATCCAACAGCATAGAGCAGCGATGGGCTCATCAAAATAATACTACCAACTCCTCTCTTTCCTTCGGTGTCGTAAAAGGCGACTAACGGACTAAAGACTGCACATTCATTCAACAACCTAGAACGGCGATGGGCTCATCAAAATAATACTACCAACCCCTTTCTTCCCTTCGGTGTCGTAAAAGGCGACTAACGGACTAAAGACTGCACATACATTCAACAGCATAAAACGGCGATGGGCTCATCAAATTATACTACCAAACTCTCTTTTCTCTTCGGTGTCGTAAAAGGCGACTAACGGACTAAAGACTGCACATAAGTACATCTAACAAAATAGATCGGTGATGGGCTCTTCAAAATAATAATAGGTACCAACCCCTCTCTTCCCTTGGGTGTCGTAAAAGCGACTAACGGGCTAAAGGCTCACCATCTAAGCACTTGTGCAGAATATGCAGTCGTTTCCTGCTGAAACGTGGACTGTGTAGGCGTGGTCTGTGTTGTCCACAGATTCAAATTATAACTAATTTTACATTACCGCACTAGTGCGTTATTACTAATTTTACATTACCGCACTAGTGTGTAATAAGCTACATTACGATGCTGAAATCGGTGTAATAAGAGCCACTTTACGAGCAAATGTGTTATAAACTTGTTTACCAATTTACTATTGACTTACGCTAACTAATAGACAGGGTGCGTTCGCCACATGTTTAAAGGGCAGATTTATTGGCAACCCTGAAAACCCTTTGTACTTTGTGACACTAATAAACTATTTCCAATACTTATTTCTACTATAAACTATATATAAATCCGTCCACTGCCAACCCTTGTCACACGTGGCACACCCTTTGTTTTTCCAAAGCGCTGTAATATATTGAAAAACAATGCGGTGCAATTTGAGTTGAAGTGCTTCCAATCTTTGAATTTTTAAAATCGCTCTTCGAATCGGAGCGTTGCGCGTTCGAGCGAACTTTGTACAGGACCACTTAGCTTCGAGAAAGACTCGTCTAGTGAAACCGGTTTAGTGGAGTCAATTTTATAGATACTCTAGTCACAGATCAGTATCTAATCAGAGTTAATCCGAAAAAATAGTTTTAAATCAATGTGAACTGTTCGTGTAAGCCTTAGAAACAATTATAAAACAGGTTAATACTGGCAAAAAAAACCGCCGTAGCTGAACCACCCTGACTGCACCAGTCCTACGACACATTTTAAGGGCTGATATACTCAAAGTCAAAGCCAAAATATATTTATAATACAAATAAACTTAATAGATAAGAAGAACTTTTTAATCGTCCCAACACTCACGACTATTATCCCCTAAGGGTTAGTTAGAGACTATAAGCAAGACCTCAAAATCAGCCTCTGTATAGTCCACTTTTCACCAAATGACAATTCCACATGTGCTCAGCATGATAGGTGGTGTGGTAGGCTGATCGCTACTTTAAGTTGTTTTGTGTTGGGGCAATCGTCAGTCCGTTAGTCGCCTTTTGTGACACCCAAAGAAGAGTTGAGTTAGTAGTATTATTTTAATGTCAACTTCGTAAACGAATACCCACGGAAATATTTTAATAGCTGCTTTTATAAGTCCTTTTGTGTCGTAGCTGCTTATTCACGTTGGACTTTCTCGAGAACGTAGAATATTTGGTTTTGCATGAATATTAAAGCTGACCTGTTTAGTGGTGCTCCGCCGATTTACAAAGGATCCTAGTTCAGCTTCCTCGTTTCCCTATTCAAAAATATGTCGACATGTTGGGAGAGTATTTCTTAAACAATATTAGCATTGTAATATTTTTCGTTAACTTTATTTTTGTATTTTCAAGGCTTAGGTTAACTGTATTTATATATTATACAAGAAAAGGTAATGGATAACCTGTAAAGTACAACAATTATAAGTGTCGACACTACTCAATAATTATTTATTTTAATAATTGGCTTTGCGGTAAACAAGTTAAGCCAATTTGAAGCAGTTAGTATTAGGATTTATTTTGTAAACAGATTGAAAGAAATTAGTCTAAAATCAATTATTTATAATAATCATGATTAAGTTCTAAACTTCAACTCAAAATATCTGCTGTGCATTATAATTATTATCCTTATTTATCACTCAATTTATAGATTTAATTATGAAACATTTATTTAATAAAATTGAAAAATTAAAAATTTTGATAGCTGTTTTTATTAATTAATAGTTAGTAAACATAGTTTTTTATATTATCCTGACGTTTCGAACCCTTTACAGGTCAGGAAACGTAAGGATAATATAAAAAACTATGTAAATAGTAAATTAAACGCGAGTTAATCCGTAAAAAGTGTTTCATTTCAATGTGTAGTGCACGCTTAAACCTCAAAAAAACAATAGTTACTAAAGTTAATATAAAAAAACTCCCACACCTGATAACCTACTTGCCTACAAAAAACTACGTAACGTTTGTAACAGAATGTGTAGAGACGCAAAGCGTAAATATATTCACGAGAAAATTGAAAATATTGGTCAGAAACATATTTGGAGTTTCTTGGGGACGCTGGGCGTGGGCAAGCCTGCTGTTGCCTGCCAGAATTCAGTGGATCTGGATGCTCTAAACTATAATTTTTCCTCTCCTCCAATAACTTTAGATTTAGTTAGTAAATCAGCATCCCTTCCTTTTCTTATAAGTCTTCCAACACCTGATTGCCCATCTTTTCCTTTAGTACAGTTACTGAAGACGCCATCACGAAGGCTATTCGCTCCATCACGACTAAAGCCGTGGGCAGTGGTGGTCTGAACTTGGACATGCTTCTTCCGGTGCTGGAGGACATTGTGTCAGTAATCACATTTATTATTAACTTTTCTCTTACTCACAATGTCTTTCCAGCTTCGTGGAAGAAAGCGTACGTTATACCTCTTACCAAAAATCCAAACCCTTCGACCTTCTCCCAGTATCGCTCTATATGCATACTCCTGATCCTGTCTAAAATCCTAGAATCCGTATAAGCAACTATACTCCTTTCTTGCATCCAACTCCCTGTTATGTCCTTTCCAATCCGGTTTTCGACCTTCCCTTATCACTGTTGGTGCACTGCTGAATATCACGGAAGACATCCGATGGGCTATGAAAAACACCAAACTCACGGCATTGGTCTTGTAGTGCATTCAACTCTGTTGATATTGACCTTCTCCTTGGCACTCTTCGCACAATGAACATCTCTGCACCGGTGTTGGAGTGGTTTCGCTCGTACCTCAATGGCCGTATGCAGTGTGTGAAGCATCATGATGCATCTTCTGTCTGGACTTGTTTATCGGCTGGAGTGCCTGAGTTGCCTCGTTTCTGTGTTTATCGATAAGATCTCATCTGTTATTTCTTCTCCTTTTCATCTTTACGCTGACGACCTTCAAATTTACCAGCATTTTTCACTCTCGGATGTAACGGAGATGATTCAAGCTTTAAATCAAGACCTTGCTGCTGTCCAAGCATGGGCTAAATCTTTCGGTCTGATTGTAAATCCTGCGAAGTCACAAGCCATGATTTTGGGCAGTAGTAGGTTGAGAGGCAGGCTGGATTGGTGCTCTGTTCCTGTGCTCATTTACGACAGCGTCCCTATCAAGTACAACGACAGAGTGAAGAACTTGGGTCTGACTTTGGACTGTATATGTACTGTATTATGATATAAGTGCGGTAAGATGAAAATTACAGCCGAGGCGATATTGCTAGTCCGAGCCGTAGGCGAGGGCTACAAGAAAGCAGAGGCTGTAATTATCAAAGCGCACGTATGTCATACGACGTTTTATAACACATTTGCGAGGAAAACACTATTTCTGAAAATGACTGCGTGTTTTTGTTGTTTTTCTAGTGTATAAATCTTTGGTAAGCTAACATGTATTTTTCTTTGGACTTAGATGGTAATAGGCTGTCAATAACATTTTGTGCTTAACTTATTATTTCCGGTGCTGAAGACTGTAAATTTAGTTCTATATACTATATACTAAAACTAGACATATTTATTTTTAAACTTTCAAGGTAAAAGGCGACTAACGGACTAAAGACTGCACATACCTCCAACAGCATAGAGCGGCGACGGGCTCATCAAAATAATACTACCAACCCCTCCCTTCCCTTCGGTGTCGTAAAAGGCGACTAACGGACTAAAGACTGCACATACATGCTACAGAATAGAGCGGCGATGGGCTCATCAAAATAATACTACCAACCCCTTTCTTTTCTTGGGTTTCGTAAAAAGCGACTAACGGACTAAAGATTGCACATACAGCCAACAGCATAGAGGGGCGATGGGCTCATCAATATATTACAACAAACCCCTCTCTTCCGTTCGGTGTCGTAAAAGGCGACTAACGGACTTAAGACTGCACATACATCCAACAGCATAGAGCGGCGATGGGCTCATCAAAATAATACTAAAGAATATAATAATAGTTTTTCGCGCTTTCTCACATTGCATCCCTAATGATTGCAGTGAATTCTCCAAAGAACTTAACGACGATTTATATATAAAAGCTACATTCACACTTTATGGCTAATAGTGAAATATTTACGCTCCAAAGAATGTCTGTCGCCCTTATTTCTCTGTTGAATTTGTATGAAAGTTTTAATTGGCACAATTCAACGGGTTGTAAACTATCAACAAATGTAAATGGACCCATTGAATGAGTTGGCGGAATCATTATAACTTAGGTAACTTCTATTATGTGAACAGACAGTTTATTAAATCAATTGAATTTTGTTTTTCAAAGAAACTGTCGCTCGTTTATATAAGCGTTTTTTATATATTATGTGTAATATTTCAATCTCTGTCTAGGATTTTAATCTTTGATCAACAACACATTTCCATAGACATTCACAAACGGAGAACCGTTTTCCATTTTAGCATCTCCCATTTAGGGAATAACTTTATTTGGAGTGTGATTGTAGTTTTATGAGATGCGACGCAAAAAGATTAGGTTTTCGTTGAAAAATTTTACGTTTTTACAAAAGCTGCGGAAAACGAAAAAGAGGAGAGAGTGTGATAGTGTTATTAGCCATTAACAATAAATTACATATTCTCACGAATCACAAAGCGATCATTTTTTTGAACAAGCAGAGTTACATTGACGTTTTACTTTCAGATCCAAAATGAATGTTAATGTAGAAACCATCAGTGTATGGTTAATATGTGCTCACCCCGCTCGAGACAAATGTGTTAGTCTGTGGCGAGTAATTCTAGTGGTAGAGCCACGCTGCTGCGTTGCAGCACGCATTGGGCCGGCTCGCCCGGCGTAATACCACCCTCTCACGAATATCTTTCGTCAAATAATAGCACTTGGTGCTGTTGTGTTTCGTCCGGCCAGTGAGAGTTCCGGAGGCCTTTTCTCTCTCCCCCACCCTCCTCACAACTCCTATTTCTTCCTTAACCCTATTCCTTTCTTAAAGGTCGGCAACGCATCTGTGACTCCTCTGTTTTTGCGGGTCCATGGGCGGCGGTGGTTACCCGCCTGCTTGTTTGACTCCTTCTAATATTAAAAAAAAACAAAAAAAAATCGCTCAAATGTACAGACTACTGAGCTGTGTTGAGCCGTATATTCAATTAATCTTTAGGGTTCGATTACCGATATCTTATTGGGATTGCTACGATTTGCGTCCCACAGTCCAAGATAAACTTCAATATATTGGAAAATCTCCAGCTGCGACGCATACGCGACTCAGTGTATTGCTTGTCATCGTCCAATAAAAGGTCTTATGAGATTTTGATTGTACTCGAAAATACGTACAATGTAATGTTTATTTATTTTTTTAATCTACATTTTATGTCATTTTCAGTTTTAGTTTTTTTTTTAGTTCTCAGTTAACTTATAAATAATAACGACATCCATCGTAGGCGTACATGCACTTGCGTATAAGAACTAAGTACTTTTACTAAGATTTAAACTTAAATTTTTGACGATTCAATATGCTTATTTTAAACTTACTGAATAAAGAAATTTTGATTTTGATTTTGATGTGTGACGCTTAAATATACTAAATAATTTTGGGGGTAAAGTTACTCGCGTCCGTAGGTTGACCCTTGAGACCCTTCACGTGACCCCTGGGTGCTGCTAAATGAGTGACACTGACTGAGTGGTACAGCCAAGCTGCGTTGCAGCACGCATTGGGCCGGCTCGCCCGGCGTAATACCACCCTCACTAATATCCGGCGTGAAATAATAGCACTTGGTGCTGTTGTGTTTCGTCCGGCCAGTTAGAGTTCCGGAGGCCCTTCCCCCCCCCTTACAATTACCAATTCCTTCCTAATGGACATCACCACTCACCATCGCCCATCGCCGCTCTAAACCGTTTGGATATATGTGCAGTCCTTAGTCCGTTAGTTGACTTTTACGACACCCAAGGGAAGAGGGGGGGTGGTAGTATATTCTTTGACGGTGACGCGGTTAATATAATGTAGTAAACAGCTTTTATATACTGTCCTACTCACAGAATCTATATATGTGGTCCTACTGCTTTGCAAAGGCCATATCATTGAAATCCAGCAACAATTGATCAACAATTGGTCTTGGCTTAATCTTAAGCTTAGTTGGCGATTACAAAATGCGGGCTAGTGCTCACAAACCGGGACATAGAAAATTCCAAAAACACTTTGCCCAACCCTTGGTATTGAACCCGGGACCTACAGATTTCAGGCCGAGTGTTTGACTACTACGCCACGGATGGGCATTTAGGTATATTTGATACATACTACACAAGTTCATTCACGTCTATTATCCCCAAAGTCATGTAAACCAGTTCAGCAATCAGTATCAGTCGCCAAAACGCGATGCCAGAAATCGCCGATCGCCGATGCTAAAAGTATCGTGTGTGCGGTGGCTCTAAATGGTTCTAAAGAATAAACAATTCTTCAGAAAAGTTATTTCACATAACCGTCGTTTTAGGCTTTTTGTAGGTAATGGTTTAAATTTATAATGGTAACCATGTTGACTTAGCCCTTAGTCTGCCGCGTTCTCTTTTAAAGAGATCTAATATTTTAATTCCTATTGTATCCGGTTTAACGGCAGCCTGAGCTAAACATATTTATGAAGATACATGAGTAGAGAAGAGATTAGCTGTAATGCAACGTAGCATACTTAACGAAGAACTCCTTGTTGCTTCTGACTTAGGGTTGATGTGAACTGAAGTTCAGCTATCTACTAACGACCTTAATGTATAGAAAATGCTTTTTTTAATTTATATTATAGAGTTGACTTTTGCAAAAGTTCATGGGCTATGGTAACCACGGAATAGATAAAGATGGTTTTACTGTTCTGTGATGGTTGGTTACCACCTCTTACCTGATTAAGCTTTAGATCATTAAACCAACTTAATGCTCTAAGGATTTGGCCTATGCCTGATTGGCAGGTTAGTAATATATAAAAATGTCACTAATCAAATCATTAACTAAACAAATTCTCAAACTCTAATATATAATTTATCACGTTATTTATTCGAAAACGTTTGCATACGAGAATTATTGACTTCGCAAATTACGTGAATCTCACATAAACAGCAATCAAACATACTAGCAGCCACTTCACACCCTAATGATTTGACAAGTCAAAGAGTAACTTCAGCAGACATGTTTGCCGAGCGCGCTCATTCCACGAAGCATATCTCAGAGTCAGCGACCGAAAAATATTTTTCACCACTGCTCACGCTCGATTTCAGTCACGTCGCTCTAAAATTAAGTGGGTAAACTCCACTTGATTTCGCAAAGCATTGCCACTCGGAAAATATTTCGGAAGCGGTAGGTACACTAAGCCATCGCATTTGAGAGGAGTGTGACTGTGAAATTGTATACTCCATCGGAACTAGAATATTGGGAGCATGTCCACTCTGCCGTATATGAAATGCTCGGGAGTACGCTATATTGCTATATTTAAGCTTTCCTGCGATATTAGATGTCTCGCCAGGACGTGCTTCAATGCCTCCGAGTGAATGTTTATATGGAATTTCATAAACGCTGACGTGGCTATCCCCTTACATATTTAAAGGTGAAGGTGCATAAATATATCAAAGAACATTTATACAAAAATTTAAGTTACAATTTTATTTAGCTATACAAAATTCTGATTTTCTAATAACGGTAAAAAAAAGTTTTACCGTGTCGCGTAGCAGTGATAGAATACTACCACCCCCTTTCTTCCCTTGGGTGTTGTAAAAGGCGACTAATGGTATAAAGACAGCACATACTTGTCACCTCACCACCTGTCACGCTGAGCACATGTGCAGTCGCTATTTAGTGAAAAGTGGTTTATTGTAGAGGACTGCTCTGTCCTCATCTCCTAGTCTCCCTTCGGGGATAGTAGTCGTGATTATTATGTATGTGTGTATGTTACTATGCAACATTCGTATGGGCATTTGCTTATTAAGATTAAAGTAATGCTGCTCTAAGAGTTGATGGTAAATTTTAACTACCATCAGGTAAAACCACCGACCTAAGAGGCTGTTTTTATTTGGGTAACCAATACCATCAGGTAAAACGTAGGGTTGAAGTAGTTGGGCAGGAGATACAATACGCCGACGTATACCTACACATACTTGGCTATTTGGTGAAATTACTATGGTAGAGGACGGCTTTTGCTGTCCTCATTGCCTAGTCTCTGACTAACCCTTCAGGAATATAAGCCGTGATTACATGAATACAAAATTCTTATTTTCTAATTATGGTGAAAAAAAGATTTTATAAAACGGTGAATTACTCTCACAGCCACGAATACTGAATCCGAATCGACATCGACAGGTGCTACGAATTCACGTAGCACCTGTCGTTGTTGCTACGCATGCTACGAACGCAACTACGAGCAAAACCACGTAGCAATGTAAATTCGTTACGTTTTGGCCTCAAAATCTGTAATATTTAAATCTCAAGAGCCAAACACTTTTAGAGCTTTTATAAATATTGAAGAGAAAGTTTAAATATTGATGATCCTTCTAAGAAATAAAATCATGTCTACCTAGAAGGAACAAACCTTAATAGTGAATTCAGTTTTGTAAGATATTCTTTTACCATGTTTCACAATACAAACATAAAAGTTATACCATCATATCATGGCCTTATTTCTGTTAAGCATAATCGCAGTAAGTGTCTAATATTTTCCTTAAACTCGTTAAAATTCAGAGGTTTCCTGCCATTACGATGTCTAAGCGGAGAACACACCTTTTCAATTTGTCATAACCCCTGACTTTGGCCAAAATAAATTAAATGTCTAAGCTTTAATGCCATCAGCGTTATCCAAATGGACGTTAATAAAGAATACGTCCAACTGGAAATGTACGAATTAACTTTTTTTTAATTTAGGTTATTTTAAGGTGACTTTGCATGACAGGCGACAGTGACATGGACAAAAAAAGGTGAATTTGTTGTTCCTAAAATAGACGAATTTAAATCAGATTTTTATATTATAACTGCAGTATTTACGACTAAACATACAATGTCGGTTGTTGTTGTGAGATGGCAGTTGTTTAAACCTACCAAACACATTGGGCCAGCGTGGTGGGTTATAGCTCGATCTCAACATGTGCTGTTGTCCATGTGGGAAGGCCTGAGCCCAGCAGTGGGATGTTTATAATAAATAAACAAATAACATAATTTGTTTACGCTCACATACACCACTTATCTAGCCCAAGATAATCTTCTATTGAAACTCGTTAATGTGGTTAAACTAGATAACCGATAAATATACATAAACATATAAAACACACAGACCCGAAATCAATTCAGAAAAAAACCGCCCAAGTGCGAGTCGGACTCGCCCATGAAGAGTTCCGTAGCAGCAAGTAATATCATATAAAAGTTCTTGTACTTTGATCGTTGTTTTAATAATAGTGTATTTTCTGTAAATTAATTAACTTATGACGTATTAAAAAAAACTACTAACTAGATTTCGTTCAAACCATTTTCGGTGAAAGTTTGCATGGTAATGTACATCATATATTTTGTTTAATTTTATCATTCTCTTATTTTAGAAGTTACAGGGGTGGACACACATTTTACTTTGGAAGTGTCTCTCGCGCAAACTATTCAGTTAAAAAAAAATATATTAAAAACCTCAATATCATTTTTGAAGACCTATCCATAGATGGGACACGGATGGGACAGAAGGGAAAAAAAATTTTGAGTTTCAGTTCTAAGTATGAGGAACCCCCAAAATTTATTGTTTTTTTTTTTTGTGAGAAAATCTTAATGCGGTTCACAGAATACATTTACTTACCAAGTTTCAACAGTATAGTTCTTGTAGTTTCGAAAAAAAGTGGCTGTGACATACGGATGGACAGACAGACATGACGAATCCATAAGGGTTCCATTTTTTGCCATTTGGCTACGGAACCCCAAAAACAGTTTATTCTTAATTGACCCGATCGGGAATTGAACCCGGAACCTCAGAGTTGGCGCGACCGACGCCAGACCCGGCGCGCTAACCACTCGAACACCGAGGTCGTCATTATAAGCTGGTGATATGATGTAATCATGTCGCGCAGGAGCGATTCCCAAACGTGAAACATGGTTGGGCTCCTCCAAAACTGATCACGCTGGTAGATTTGCTCATGCCAGCGCTCTGACGCAAGACCTGATACAACTGGTAGACCAGCTCACCAGGATACCAGGTCACGCGCCCTCCTTGTTGGACTTACTGTTGACGAGTCGCCCTGCAGGGTATAGAGTTTTGGTGCTTGCACCTCTAGGCTCATCACACCACTGATTGGTCATTGCCACAACACCGCATAGCGTTGGTCCACCGAAAACGGTGGAGACCAAGCGTCGTCTGTGGCACTACTTGTCGGCCAGATTGGGACGGATTGCGTGATTACTTTGAATCCGTCTCATGGGGCCCGGGCTGCTTTCTTGGAAAGGACCCCTCAGAGTGCGCTTCTGCCGGCGCTGGTGAGATCTTGTTGGGTATGGAATATTATATTCCATTCACAGATCTTGCCCTGGCCTTGGTTCAATCGCAAATGCGCCAAAGCTGCTGAATGCAAGCAGGCGGCGTATCGTGCTTGGAATAGGGGTTTGCGCACTAAATTACCCTAGTACCGGCTCCTTGAAGGCAGCTTGCAACAAGGCCTCTAAGTCTAATAAGAGGGCTCTCGCAGGAACGGATGCACAGAAAGTGGCGAGAGTAGGGCAGGAGGTGATCTCGCACCGTACGGGTAGCTGTAGCTATTGGCGGCTTGCTGCGTGCAGGCCAACTTCTGCTCTCAATCGCTGCCTACGTTGAAACATCCAGATGGCTCGTTAGCTTACCAGCCGCTTTAGAAGGCGAACTTGTTGGCTGAACTTCTCGTGGCTAGTTCGCGCGTCGACGATTGTGGCGCCGCTCCACCTATTATAGCACTTTGTGGGGCCACCGTGCCTGATATTCGTATCAGGCAGTGTGATGTACGTGCCGTGCTGCGCTCGCTCAACGTTCGGAAGGCTAGCGGGCCGGATGGTGTCCCAGCCATTGTGCTGCTTAGATGCGCGGCTGAGTTGTTTCCTGTATTGACACGATTGTTTAGGGAGTCTTATGATACCGGTATTGTGCCGGTGTCTTGGAAGGAGGCGAACATACAACGAACATACATACGGGATCGCTCGGATCCAGCCAACTATCGACCCATCGCTGTAACTTCTGTGCTGTGCAAGGTGTTGAGCAGATAATTAACTCTCATTTCATTTACTACCTAAAGGATCACTCGCTGCTCCATGATCGCCAGTATGGGTTCAGACCCAAGCGCTTAACGGGTGATCTTCTAGCGTACGTTACTCACGTGTGGGGTTAAGCGATGGACAAGCATGGCGAATCCCTGGCAGTTAGCTTTGATATCGCCAAAGCTTTCGATAGAGTGTGGCATCGTTTCCTTCTTTCCAAGTTGCCGGCCTTCGGTGTGCAGCCCCGTTAGTGCCCCTGGGTTGCAGACTTTCTAATGGAGCGGAGGATTCGTGTCCTTTGTGAGGGTAGTTCCTCCGCGTTCTGCAAGGTCAATGCCGGAGTGCCGCAGGGTACTGTGCTCTCACCTACTCTATTTCTTCTGCATGTCAATGACTTGTTGTCCTTGGGCTTTGTTTCATTGTTATGCACATCCTGCGGCAAAGCAAGCTGATATCGTAGTGAAAAAGCAAGAGTTGGTTGCCAAACTAAACCTGGCTCTCGATCATGTCTCTAAATGTGGATCTGAAAACCTGGTCGAGTTTAATGCCAGCAAAACCTAGGTTTGTGCATTCTTCTCCAATGTAACTCCCTTTTCTTACTCCTCTCTCTCTTCAGAACTCTCCGTTACCCATTTCGGTGAACCTCAGCATTATTGGCATGGACATCGGCCAGGATCTAAATCCAAAATGCTACATCAAGAGTGTTATTTTAACTGCCTCCCGTAAGTTGTGTATTCTCAATAAGGTGAGGCGGTTTTTCACTCCTGAGCAGCGCTGTTTGATGTACAAGAGTCAGGTGCGATCGAGTATGAAGTATTATTCCTATGTATGGAACGGCTCCGCTAAATACCTCCTTGATGCACTTGATAGACTGCAAAGTCGAGCGGTACGCATTACTGAAGAAGCTGAAGTTACAGCCTCTCTTGAGGACCTACAGCTGCTCCTCTCTAGAGACTGCTTCTCTCAGTGTCTTCTACCGGAAATACTTCAGAGAGTGTTCTGAAGAACTTTTTGATCTAATCCCGCCCTCTCCCTTCCTCTCCCGGACTACACTTGCTGGTCTTAGGAACCACCATAATACTGTACAGACCATCAGTACTCGTACCAAAAAATTTGGCAAGTCGTTTCTCTATAAGACCATTTGGCTTTGGAATTCTTTGCCGGCGCATGTGTTTCCCAGCTCCTATAGTCCCGGGTCTTTTAAGCGGAGCGTGAAACGTCATTTATGCAAGCCGTCAAGAATGGGTGCGCCTGTTACCGTGCTTATTCCACGGTGGGGAGCGCTCTTAATATTTTGGACGGCATCGGCTTACCATTAGGCAGGATGCGGTCACGATGACGATGCCTCTACGTGAAAGCAATTCTGTCGGCAGCTATGAGGGACAGACTTATCAAAAATTATACGAGTAGCAGCTATGGTCATGTAGGTCTAAAGCGAACCCAGATAAAAGAGCTGTTGCCCTGGTTGTAAAAGCTTAGGTTCGAAAATCTTACTTGCGATTATTGTTCTTTTGTCTTAAATAAAATTAAAGTGTTAAAATTTAAAAATAGAAAAATTTACGTATTTTTGGTAGGTATGATGATATTTAAAGAAATGAAATATTCATAGATTTTGTACCATAAGCAAACACTTGCCGTTGGATTACCGTTGGTCGTGCTTTAAATAGAGCGCCCAATGATAGATAATTAGTACGTAGTGAGAGACCTGTTTTAATAATAATGTTAATTGAGAATTTTGTATAGAAGCTTTCCTAATTAGAAATAAATAAACACAATTTTCTGTGTTGAATTATATTTTAAAGGTTCGATTTTCCTTTAATAATTTACAACGGGCAACTTTCATCTCACCTTATGGTAAGTGACTATAACACTACTGGCCATCTTATCTACTACTTTAGAAACATGACTGCAACAAGAAAATACTTTATTGTATCTTTATACACTTAAAATTTTCTGTGAATTGTCAATACAACATATAATCACGACTGAGAGACCAGGCGATGAGGACAGTAAAAGCAGTAATCTACTATAGTCCACTTTTCACCAAATAGCGACAGCACATGTGCTCAGGTGGTGAGCCCATCGCCGCTAATTGCAGTTGGATGTATGTGCAGTCTTTAGTCCGTTAGTCGCCTTTTACGACACCCAAGGGAAAAGAGGGGGTAGTAGTGTTCTTTCACCGCTACGAGACACGGTTATCATCATAAAACATCATAAAAATACATAGATAGGTTACTTATTTGTAAACTCATATTTTTACTAGTACTATCTCATTAGAAGTGTTGTTACTTTATAATTTATGCTCTTATAACTGCGTTAGTCAGTCACATAAATCTTTCAAAATGTGCCCAACTTGCTATTTAGATTGCAGAGTAGTACGTGTTTGTGTGTCATAAATTATTTGCAGCAGTGCTTGACTCATTTGTCTTTGTAAGTAGCTGTTATAATGAAATTTAATAATTAACAGAAAACAACAAATTGTAAAGTCTGACGTGAGCAGTAAAGCGTTATTTTAATATTGCCTTTTCCCACTTACTTTGTGAGAGATTAAATTTGTTTGTTTTTTGTTTTTTTTCTTTAAAACATCCAGTTAATCTAAAAGGACTGTGTAGAAGTGGGTTCACGTCAGTAGTTTGTTTGTTTACTGCAAGTCTAATATTAAGCTACTCCATACAAAACTACAAATACAATTTTAACTTTAAGTATAACAACTATATTTTTATTGTATGAAACCTTGTCGCTTAGAGGTGAAAGAATATTACCACCCCCTCTCTTCTCTTGGTTGTCGTAAAAGGCGACTAACGAACTGTAGACTGCACATACTTCCAACAGCATAGAGCGGCGATAGGATCACCACCTGGCACGCTGATCACATGTGCAGTCGCTATTTGGTGAAAAGTGGACTATGGTAGAGGACTGCTTTTGCTGTCCTCATGAATATACGTACCTATTTTTTTTAAGTGTTGGAGTCGCTCCCTTTGTTTTGTGCAACTTATTAGTTGTGTGTTATTTCTAATACTGTCTTAGTTACTTCCTAACTATCATAACTGGTTCCCAAAAATAAAAAAACATGCATATAAGTGTTATTAAAACAAAAATAAACATACACGTAAACTTGTACGTAATAACCGCGCGGGCATTGCGAAAGTTGCTTCCACTATATGTTTGTTTTTATTCTACAACGGGTAAGCGCTTGGCCTTCATCTCACCTGATGGTAAGTGACGACAAGGTCGAAGGTGGAAGCGCGCTTCACCCGGAATCCTCAACCACTGAGGAACTGGCTATCTTATCTCAAACTGTACGGAACACAACAATGCTATAAACATCGTTGTTATGGCGACAGACTTAGATAAGATGGTGGTAGCTAGCCAGGTGGACTTAACAGCCCTACCACCAACCAAACCGAGCACACAAAGATGTGCCCTCCGCTGGGAATCGAACCCGGGACCTCTGGGTCTGAAACCGGTGGCTTAGCCACTAGAAGACAGAGGCGATTAACTGTAGTGATTAATTGTAGTGGAAGCAACTTTTGCAATGCCCGGTTGTTGGATATGTGGCCAAATTAAAACATCTCGAGCTCCTCCGTGCTTCGGAAGGCACGTGAAGCCGTTGGTCCCGGTTGTCATCGAAAGATGGCTGTCGTTTAAACCCACCATATGGCCCAACCTCCCCATGTGACGTTGTCTATGTAGGAAGGCCGGTGCCCAGCCGCGGGACTTTTATAGGCTGATGATTTGATATTTATAAGTGTTAAATGTATGTTTAGTTATTTATAAAACTTCATCTTTACCGTACTTACTTTTGCTTTATAAGTGCAGCTTTCAATGTTATCACATAAAGTTTTAATATATATGAAACTCATACCTCACGTATGACCAAACCAGAACATGACTAAAGCAGAGCATGACTAGAGTAGAATATTACCAGAGCAGAATATGACTTAAAAGGACCATAATCATGACCAAACAAGAACTTGACTAAAACAGAAGATGACTAAAGCAGAATATGGCTTAAGCGGAATAAATACGACCAAACCCACTAACAAACCATACTTTTGACTTACTTGAAAAATGTATCTTTTATTTTGTTTTCGAACTTCCGTGATTACAGGCAGTGGTCGCAGGCCGATGCAAAGGATGTTGGTTGGTTGACCTGTATGTCACCATTAAAATAGAAGTAAAGAATTTTTAACATCATTCTATTCTTACTAAAACAACTGAAATCGTGAAAGTATAAATATTATCGTAGAACACAATGAAGATTGTGTTTACTATACAAGGCTACAATTACAAATGCAAATCAATATCAAGAATACAAAGAAAAGTAAAATTTGTTTTAGGCCATTATTTCTAAAATGCTCAACTTTTCATTTAAATTGTCATTCAATAGCTTTCTTCAAAACTTTTTGAAATTAAAGCTTTGTTTACGATACCTGAATTAATTGCTTTCTTTTAAAATCGTGTAACTGAGTTAAATTAAATTAAATTAATTGATAGATATTTTTGTGAAACATTCTTAATAGAATTATTTAAGACATTAGCTAAGTTTGGTTAGAAATAAAACAATAGAATGCATTATTCAATTCATTTGTTAAAGAAATATGTTTATTTTATAAGTTATTTTTACAAACATAAAGTTCCTAATAAAAATCCTTAAGTTATTTGTAATATTTTATTATCATTTATTTTAAAGATATGATTCCTCTTAGTGCCTTGTGTATTTGTGGTATAATGAGATTAATAAATTGTATCATAAAGATCAGGGATTTACTGAGACCACGGTATGACTTTTTAAAGAGGTAGTTCCGTTAGTTAAAATGTTATGTACTCATAAGAATAGGCTCATAAGAAGCTTAACATTTTATTACCATATCCATGTCACACCAACAAGTTGACTGTATGTGGCAGAAATTCAAAAGAGATGTAAAGATGATCACATTCGTGGATCATACTGAATATTTCATCATCATCAGCCTATAAACGTCCCATTGCTGGGCACTGGCCTCCTACGTGGACAACAGCACGTGGGGATATTGGGCCATAACCCCCCACGCTGGCCGAACGCGGGTTGGTGAGAGGGCAACCAGAACCAAGGGCTTAACGTGCCTTCCGAAGCACGGAGGAGCTCGAGATGTTTTTAAATTGGTCACCCATCCAGCGACCCGGCGGCATTGCGAAAGTTCCTTAGCAGGCAAGACCGCAAGCCGAACCCGCTAGCCGCTGCACTATCGAGCTCCTCTGAATAAATGAATATTTATGAAGCAAAATTTTATCTTAAATAAGTTTGTACCATAAAGTTACTATACCTAAAACTTTATGGTTTGTACCTAAACTTTACCTTCAACGATAGGTATTGCTCTAAATTTGAGCATGTTGTACACATGTTTAGGGATATAGTCTGGATCGTAACTGTATTGAATAAAACGGCCACTTACGGCTGGCAAACCTTTTGTAGTTTTAATTTGTAATTGACAGACGGCTGTCAATGTGACGTGTGACACACACGTTGGAAAATTGGGAGGTTAATAGTCTTGTGCCTGCTCGGTCATCTCAAAGTTCGCTCCGTACTAGTACATTACAGGCAATGTACTAGTTCACTCCAATAGTACTATTAGTTCATTTAGTACACTGATTTATTTGATGATAAATATTCAGTCACGGATGTACTATGAGAGTTTATTAAGTTATTAGATAGTTTTATTGCGTAAATCGACCACAAATTACTTAAGACTAAATAATTAGATAGGTAAAAAAAGGTAAATTGGTGTCATATACATCAAAGCATAATAAAAATTTGATTTCCCTTTATACTTGGCAGGCTTTACGTAGGACTGTCTTTTCAAAGAGTGAATCGTAATATTATGCTAACCGCACCTACGACATTATTATCTTTTAAATTGTGAAAAAACCACATTCTCACTAAAAATGCTCCCTTGTAAACGCTCTCGGCTCTACCGTTCCGATTCCGATCCGATGCAGACCATCGAGACCGGGAGAGCCGACCGGAACATCTCGTTCCTGTCCGACTGAGTGTACTAAATGAACGAAGACCGAATAAGCATGCGGAATAGTTCGTTCTAGTTCAGTGCTAGGAAGCAATTCTTTTAGTTCTTTAGTACATGTACTACACAAGCCTAGAGGTTAAATGGCGAGGTCGCGTAAAAAGTAATTTGTTTGTTGTAATTTGATATGTAGGGCACATAATCAGTAAAATCGGTGGACCGTGATAATTAAGTACAGTTGTGAAACAGTGTTAATAAATTAGTACCAGGGCGGGCTAGTTAAAGTCAGTGATTTGTTTGGTCGACATGCACACGTGGCGTACAATTAAACGGTGCTATGTGGCGTGGGTGCGTGCGTATCATCACGTATTTGTCTGGGATCAGTACTGAGGGGGTAGCCAACGGGAAGTTAGGGCCTTTCCACTACCATAGCACCAGCCCCGAAGACGCGCGGGAGCGCGATCCAGCACAGCAGCGTGCCGAAGACAGCCAGCGCGGTGGACTGCGGCCGAGCTGAGGACGAGCGAGACCGTAAGGGTGTGGCACACCGTCTTCTAGTATCTAAGTTAGCTTTTATTTTATATTCCTTATAATTAAAAAGGAATCCAAGTGGATTCCTTGGTAGCAGACTCATTTTAGGGAGGTTAGTCGAGTGAGCCCTCTGGACCACACAATTAGGTACCCAGAGCACTGATTGACCTATCTAAATCAAACATTTTTTGGTAAACCAGAGCGTGGTTTATCTACGAACCTCTTAGTTAGTAAGCAATTAGTATAAGTCAGAATTCAGAATGCAATGTTAATTAGTAGGTAGTGATTTGCACTATCTGTAGTTGGATGCATATGTTTCTTGGTTTATTATACATTTAGAATGTGTTTACTTGAGTTAGGGTATAACTGTTGTTGTATTTAAATCATATCACAGTACAGTACAGTGCTGGCTTTGAATTTATTTGAGTTAATAATTGTCCTATAATTGTCAGACAACTTCAATGTAGGTAGGTACTTGCTTTAATGTACTTGTTGTAAAGAAGGTTGTACTGATTAAAACTGTTTGCGGCAGTTCATTGTTGCATTGTAGTCGAATTTTAACTTAATTTAGAATTAGTCTCGCTAGGGTAGTGTGGATTTGTGACAACAAATAAAAAAAATTCTCTTCAATGTACCAGGCATCCAACACATATTAAGAGCTATCTAAAAGAAATTTTATTAAAAAAAAACATAAAACGTTACCCATAGTATAGACACAGGCGCCATCTAGTGAATACCAACCGAGTCATCATCATTCACTTTTAGAGCTTTTTTGCAAAATTAATTTATATGGGGCCAGCATGTAAGGGAAGGGAGGGATCTTTATATAAATCTCTTCGGATGCAACGTCTCGTACAATTACGGTCAAACTTCACTTCAGGTAAGTTTGTTTAACCATCAATTGTACTTCGATGTTGCATCCTCGAGATTTATATTCACAAGGTAGATGTTTAGAACACAAATTTTGCGAAATAATTTAAGTACCTATATGATTTAATTCAACTATTATAATTGAGTATTTACGGGTATAACCGATTAAATATAATTAGGTACCATATTAGTACAAACTAGTATGATATATTATAATATTATAATGAATGATAAGCTAGAAATTAATCAATGTAAATAGCCGCTGCAAAGCATTATCGTCATTCTCAATGGTAAGGGGTCGATTGTAAAACAGTGCAAAAACCAGAGAATTACCAGTCCATCCTGCAGTTATTGAAAGGCCTTTTCTGTTTGCTGCCGAGGTGGACGTGGACGCGTGTCTTACACGTGTGTGCTGAGAATAAAGAAGTGTCAATGCCGCTGTTAAATAGGGTGTTTTTAAACTAACGACTTAATGTAGAACTAGTTACATTATGAATAGGCTTCAGGTGAACAATAACCTTTCCGTTCTAGGTTTATCTCTGTAAACTTTAGTCATATCTAAGTAGGACAGTAATGTTTTTGCAGGGCAGATCTCAATCTTATTTAGAAAAAATGGTATAAATAAACAAGGCGGTCGTCGCCCTGGAGCAGACGTTTTAATTAAATCATCTACAATGGTTATTATTATTTATTAAATAATACAAACATAGTTATTATTTATTTTGATATTAGAAATTCGAAGATAACGTCTGCAGTCGTTGTGCGGTTGACAATGCGAGCAGAGTTACTAATTTTTTAGTAATAAACTCCAGAGCAAGTTCCTCATTTGTATATAAATTACTAAGGTGATCGATTACAATCTTTGGATCTCACGTCTCCGAATATTTCGGACGACTAGGTTTAGTCCTGTAAATACCTTTAAAAAATCGAACAACTAAATCAGCTTCACTATAACGTTTGCCCTAAATAGCTAGAGCAGAACGATGCATATTTAATGAACTACAACCAATTTTTGCTGTTAACAGTTAACCGTAAGGAATTTTGATAGAATTGGAAGTGGGGAGTTATAGAAATCAACTTTATAAATATCACAATAACTCCACCATTTCGTAAAAGCGACATTTTATTGTTTTAGTGAGGATGTAGACAATGAGAAAATCATCACCTCGATGGTTTTATTACATAACGATTGTCTTTGAAATGCTTTTCTGATAATTTGTATGCTACTGGGTCCTGAAAGGTGATAATAACATATCGTCACTTGGGCCGAAGTATATTGGTGGTGAGCTACTGAGCTAAGTAGGGGATACCAGGGTTGACTCGGCCAATACGATACGACTAGTACACCAGTGGCTTCGTCGTTAATTATTTTCCTGATGCATTTTAATATGAGCGAGAAAGGGGGAAAAGCATAAAAATAAAATACGAGTATATTCCAATTTAAGGTGAATGCATCTATGTCAAAGGCGTAGGGGTCTCGTTGCCATGAGACGTATTAATTGCATTTATAATTTTGGTAAGTAGCAAAGAGATCTTTAAGAGGTGTCCCAAATGATTGAACAATTTTTTCGAACACAGGTGCCGACATTTGCCATTCTGTATCGATATTCATACGCCGTGACTCCTTATCCGCCTCGAAGTTATCTTTAGATTTTATGTAATATTTTTATTTTATGACAAATATTTTGCGTTTCTCGCACCATTGCCATAGACGACAAGTGATATTATTTTAAGGAACTTATTGTACTCCATCCATTCTATTGATATTTATTTGTTCATGAATGCGTTTTCGTTTTCCTATTGGCAATTGCAAACACATATTTTCTGAATTTAATTCAAAACCGAGAAATTTTCTAGTCTTTTGTGGTTCCAAGTTACACTTTTTGAAGTTTTTATCAAAGCCTATATTTTGTAAAACAAACAGTTTCGAGAACAAAACTTTTACATTCTTCATAAGAATGGCCAAGGCACAAGATTTAAATATATTAGAATTAAAAAACCTCTGTTTCTAAGATAAATCCGGTAGATAGACCGGTTTCATGAGTTTCGTAAAGACATAATAAGGTGCTGAACTAAGTCCAAACGGTAGGCACTAAAATACATACGTATTACTTTTGTGTCCCAAAAATTTGAACCTTAAATACTTTTTGTAGTTTTCATTAATAGGAACTAAAGAAAAAATACGCGTCTTTGATATCAACATTGGCCATATAACTGTCTTGGAACAATGATTTGCTTGCTGTCCGTATGTCCTCCATTTTAAAGTGGTATGAGGCGACAGCTTTATTCTATGATTTTAGGTTCAAGATAAATCTGGACGATCCATCACTTTTAGGTGTTAAGAATATGGGAGAAATAAATTGGTTTTGACATCCTCTCATATGCATATTACTCCTGACTGGCACAAGTCAGATATAGCTGTGATTAACTTACTTATTTCAGCCGAAGAAAAGTTAGGAGTGATAGGTTCAGTAGCTTGCTTTACAGTATTATTAAATAGTATTTTGTAACCCGTAACGTACTGTCAGACTACCGGGTCATTTGCGATTGAACACCATGTGTAAACAAAAAAAAAATTATACGACCAGCGTGTAAGGTTACCTTGGTTGTTATTTACGCAACATCGGTCTGTACGACGGTCTCACTGCTGTCGTGGTGTGATAGCGGGCGGACGTCGAAAAGAGTGTGCGTCTCTTTTAACATCTTGTGTCATTGACAAGAATTTTTTATCAAGAGTAGGCAGGTAGTGTAAGCATTTTTCTATTCATGGTATTTTCATAATGTAAATGCAGCATAATTTGGCCAACTTCAAACAGGTATCAAAGTTGTTGCTAACAGTTCTTTTTTATTATTTTTGTTCATACCATCTATGAGGATTTCCCTAGCGTTTAGAGACCTCTTCTGGTATTTTGGGTCCCAATGGTACCGCCTTCACCTTAGAAACTCCAAGAACGTCAAGAAAATCCGACGATATTGGATTTACGAGTACAACTGGCAACTCCTCTGCTGCACTTGGATTATTACGACTAGGTATCGCTAGCGTCCTGGATGGTCTGGGTAAGATCCGGACTGTGTACTTGTGCTACGGTCATGACAGATCGTAAGTCTTTTTCAATATTTGATTTATAAACGTCCGTTATTTACGGTTCTTTATTGAAATCGGAGTCACTAAGCCTTGTGGTAGGCGAGAGGCCTCGCGCAAACGAAGTCATTTGAAAGGAATGATCAAAGAATAGAATTGCCGTAATCGCGTCACAGCATAGGGTAGGTACCCGTAATATCGATTGTAATCGCGTCACGATACTAGATTTCATATTAGCACTGACCGTAATCACGTCACGGTACTACATAAGGGTAGGTACCCGTAACATCGATCGTAATCGCGTCACGATACTAGATTTCATATTAGCACTGACCGTAATCACGTCACGGTACTACATAAGTGTGCAGTATGTAAGGCGAAACTGTAAGATTTTGTAGAAATCACTTGCACACAAAAAGACACTCCAATAAAAAGATTAGTAAAAAATAAAATAGAATGTAGGTACTGCCTCGCGCAAACGAAGCGTCATTTGGAAGGAATGACCGAGGAATATAATTGCCGTAATCGCGTCACAGCATAGGGTAGGTACCCGTAATATCGATCGTAATCTCCTCACGATACTATATTTCATTTAGCACTGACCGTAATCACATCACGGTAATACATAAATGTGCAGTATGTAAGGCGGCACTGTAGGATTTTGTAGAAAACACTTGCATACGAAAAAACGCTCCAATAAAAAGATTAGTAAAAAAATAAAATAGAATGTAGGTAACTACTGCCTCGCGCAAACAAAGAGTCATTTGGAAGGAATGACCGAAGAATAGAATTACTGTAATCGCGTCACAGCATAGGGTATGTACCCCTAATATCGATCGTAATCTCGTCACGATACTAGATTTCATACTAGCACTGACCGTAATCACTTCACGGTACTACTTATGTGTTTTTTACTTTTTATTATTATTATTTATAAAAGCTAAACGTCTTATGTATTTTTGAAAATCGATAAATAGTGAAAAAGTCAAAAAATGTGGGTAACCACAAAGGCACTAGCGAAAGTATTAATCGAAATTAAGAAGGAAACGTACTATGAAATATATTTCAATAACGTTTCTACTTTGAATGTCTCACTAAGAGGTTCTGAGTCGTATATTCGCTAACGAATCACATAGTTTTTAAAAAATCGTTTGTCTTTGTAATTTAATCATAACATCGACAAAATGTAATATTTAAAACACTGACTGACCTGATTTACTTGGCGATCGTCGTTTACGCAGTTTTTCCACATGCGTATATAATGATTATCCATGCTTCCTTTTGCACATAGCTTTTTGCTACACAAAACACTTTTAGGGTAACGATGTGCGGATGCCCGAACACGAAAAGCGAATGATGATGACTCGGTTGGTATTCACTAGATGGCGCCTGTGTCTATACTATGGGTAACGTTTTATGTTTTTTTAATAAAATTTCTTTTAGATAGCTCTTAATATGTGTTGGATGCCTGGTACATTGAAGAGTGGACTACCTTGTGAATATAAATCTCGAGGATGCAACGTCGAAGTACAATTAATCATTTTGTTTGTTCCTTGATTGCTTGAAAACTTAATTTGGAATTTAAAGTTAAAGCTTTGAAAATTGTGGTATTTTGATTTGGTCTATTGTTTTAATGTTTGAAAATATATTTAAATATTGTAGGCATTTGATTCACAATATTTGTAGTTTGGTTGCATAGCGATTGCAAAGTTGTAGACATATATTAATATTGCAGTTATGTTACATTATAAATTGTTTGTTTACATAGTAAATTTGGCCTATGTATAATTAATTAACATTTTGTTTATTGTAGTTTTCTTTTTGAAACTAATTTGAGTTCCATTCATTTGTAACATTTGTTTGGTAAATGATTTGTTTACATAGTGGCGTATGTATACATAGTATTAAGGAACTTTTTTTTTTTTCTTTGGAAATCAATTTAATTTTGATTTACTGGTTATCATTGTGTAATTTTAGTTGAATGTTCATTTTGTTTACCTTGGTTAGTTGGAACCGATTAGATTTGTTTTGTTCTACAAAGCGGCATATGTGAAATCGGTTGAACACTTTTTGTTTTGTTGGTACCTTAATTTTGAAAACCAATTTTAAAGGACATGGACAAAATATTGCATTCCATTTACATAAACACAAATAAATGTATTAAATTACATAAATAGAAAAATTAATTTATAACCTTATATTAACCTCTCTGAAGTTGGCAGATTTGAATTAAAAATAATTAGTAATGCCAGTTTCGTCATTATTTTTATCGACACCATCTTACTTTTTCTTAATACTCGACGTTTCTTTTCATGCAGACTTCATACGTACGCATGTCGTTCAAACGGAAAATACTCATTTTTGATTAATTTTAAGTATAAGAACATATTTTTAATGTATGTTTGCTACATTTGAAAAAAGATTACCTTTAATTTTCTGCTAGGTAATATAGTAACAAATAGTGACTTTTTTATATTTCATCAAAAACACGTAAAATGGAACGCGTTTACGTGACAACTATTAGTGTCAATGTCATGTCATTGCAGTTCCCTCACAGAACACATATACAAGAGTGGAGTTTCTCCCGTGTTCTTTTCGCAACAACACGTGTTGCGAGACTCCATTTTAATTCAATCTACCGTACAATACTAAATGTATTAAAAATAATTTTAAACCACTTGAAATTGGCTTAATGCTAGACGCGAAGCCATTAATTAAGCAATAATAAATATGCAAGAGTTCCCTAGTTGCGTTAGCGTTCGTTGTTTACTGTGCGATTATTTTCTGATATTTTTCCTTACCGACCCGACCCCTGCTTAAATCTACGGATATAATATAATCTGATACCTTCTACCACTCGATTACCTTGCTACCAACACTGGACTCTGATCTTCTTCATTGCGTTTTTGGATTTGTTTTGTACATCGAGATGAGGTGCGTCAACTGTGGAATAGCCGTGCAAAGGTTGCAAAGGCATATTTTATCCTCGCTTTCCATACACCAACAAGCGAGACTTTCCCGTTGGTTATCAACTCAGGTATGTCATGTATGACTTTTTAAACGATTTTATATGCGATTTTTGTAATAGTTAATAACATTAGTTACCTACTAAAAGTACCTATAATAATGCATCTTTATTTTTCAGTTGAATTGGGAAACATTTATCCATGCTTCGTTTTATTAAATACCGAAGCTGGCGAACACAACTGACTTTTGGGCCATACTATGATTTGTCTTGGATGTGGGAAATCTGTGCTAAGATTATGGCATCACAATGTTACTGCAGAGAGTCCATTGCTGGCAGTTCTATTATCACAAAACCCTAATTATGAGGTAATCATTGTGTACTTTTTTTCATTATAAATAAAAATCTCTTAATTATTATAATAGTAAATCCAAATGTTTAGTTTTATCTGCCTTTGGCCTCTACAACTCAGAACTTAATAAAATGATAATTAATTTAACAGCACACAAAGTTTTATGTAGATATGTACATAAAATCCATCTATGTTTTCATCTAGCCGTGTGTAGCGCTTATAAAATTATTACTACTAACCTATCTCTTCCGTTGGGTGTCATAAAAGCCGACTAACGGACTAAAGACTGCATATATATCCAACAACATAAAAACGATGGGCTCATCACCTATCACGCTGAGCACATGTGTAGTTGTTATTCGGTGTAATGTAGATTATGGCAGTGGACTGCTTCTGCGGTCCCCATTGCCTAGTGTCTGACTAACCCTTTGGGGATAATAGTTGTGAATATATGTATGTATGTTTTCATGAGGAGTTTCTACTACTACAGTACTATTAGTTGCCATGATTTAACTTGCTAGCGTGTTGGATAAAACTGTAAGCCTGCATGTTAGACTGACAAAATAAATAAAAGAGGGGAGAAGATGTGTGATATCTTACTAAGATAAAAATACCTAACTAATGCGCATCATATATAATAAAAATGTAAAGAGCTTATACAAAAGACAGCATAATTACTACAATTCTCTAAACTGTACTTTGTTTTCAGCCATCACGAAACAACTATGTTTGCCATCTATGTTGGAAGCGTTCAAATAGACTGGCAGAGCATGATTCGTTACGAGCCATCGAAGAATCGGCTTCAGATAACGCTACTACCCCTGATGTTCAAGTGGTCAGTCCACCAGTACCGCCCCCCCTACCACCATTTGTCCAAGTGGTCGGCCCACCAGAACCACCTGCGGGACCACCATTTCAAAGGGGAATACAGTTACGAAGCTATAAGCGTGCTGTGTGTTTGACTTAATATTGTTTGCATTAGGCCCATATCAGGTGAAACAAGCGCGTTCATACTTCGGTGAACATGTTAGGGAGAATGGCGTATATGTTGTCGAAGTGTGTCCAGAACTGGAACATTCACAAAATATGATTGCACGGGTTAGTGGAAATAATCCATATTTATTGAGAGGACGTATTAAGTCTCGACATGTTTCCCAGAGAAATTACTTTACCTATGTGTTGTGTTACGTTGTAAATACAGGGCCCTGTCTGCCTTTACTAATCTACAAAAGAAGTTCGCAATGGTTGAATAGTACTTACCTGAAATCATCACTTTAGAATGATCAAATGTCCAAAAACATTAGTCCGTGTAGCTTGTTTGAATTAAATCCATTTTTCTTCACATTAAAGACATGGAGCCTTGGCTGACACATTACAAGACACACTTTTCTTGCATTTTCAATTAAAACATATTTCTAAATCAGTTTTAGTAAGACTTAAACTTAAATCTAAAGAGATTTTATTCCGTGTTTACGTTTTGTATTTGACATAACACCATAGACAAAATGACAGCCACCGTAGCGACGCCTAGCGGTAGCGGGGCGAAGTAGCTGTCAGCTTTTAATTTCACATAAAAGATTCAATTTTAAAAAATAGTCGAAACAGTTCTAATAATAAATTACATAATAAATTAATATGTATAATAATTACTTTAAGTAATTAAATTTAATTCAAGCAAATCCGGAAATAGAACTAATTTTTTCTATAAGGACTTTTATCTAGAACATTCGAACGGGAGTAATATTTTTTATATGGATATTGTCTCTGCCCGTAGGGGTTACCAGAGAGGAAACTAATACTCCTTAATATTAAGACAGGGTAATTAGTGAGTTAAATATCACAAAACATAATTTTAAATTAAAGAAAAATGCATTTCCCATTGCTAAACGTTAATTTTTTTTTAGGTCGTGTGTTGTTATTGTTGGCAAATTCTGTTAGCAGAGGGCGAGTTGTGACAGACGTCATATTTGACGTTTTGGTTAGTTTGAAGGAAAATTCTAAAAGAACAATTTCTTATGAATTACCCGACAATGGGAGTAGAAATTATAAGCTGGCCTTCGATTTATAAGTGTTTCCGGCGAAAGGAAAGCTGCCGAGTTGCGACGCCGAAACGAGTTCAATCTCTGGCGTGACGTGGTGCGAGGAGTTGAGATCAATGCACTCAGGTAGGCGTGGGTCGTAGTCACCTTTTGTTTTAATCTGAGGTCGTAATAATGTAGTGGATTTGAAGCGTCATTAGCTTGAGAATATAGTCTGGCATTGTTTAGTTATGTTTATTGGAATATCGTAGCCGTGTAGTGCCTGGTGTACTAGTTAAATGTGAAACAAAGCTAAAATTAAAACATGGTGTTAAATGTTAGTGTTGGAGTGTGAGTTTTTAGTTGTGCAACAGCGTTGGGAAGCTTTTGATAACCCATGGCGCTGCGAGTCCCTGGTTATGATAGGTTGCAGCCTCAGATACACAGATAGCAGACTGCGGTACCCTAATTTATGTAACAGTTCTGAACTAGGCGTGTAGTGTTATAAATAGGCCCCGTGTTGATAATTTCAGATGCTTCGAGAGGCCCGTCTCGCCGCCAGGATTTAGAGCTGGGCCCTAAAGCCTGGACGCGAGACCTGCCTCTTCGGGGCACCAGCGGCCACCTGCTGCCAGCGAGCTGTCGCCGCACAGGCGTTGACGGTTTTTGTACCCCCGTTCTTTATTCAGGAACATATTTTTACATTAGGGTTTCGAAACCTTAACATAGTATTTTCTTTTATATCCAACTACACCAAGCGTTGGTGAAGTTGTGAAACCTTTGAGGATCTGCGAGTTCGACCTGTGTGAAGTTGTATGGTGACATCGTCTCCAGATTCGGATCGACTATACGATCCTGGCGTCCATAAATATTTATTTTATATCGGTATAACCCCACGGTTCTCTAGAGTATCGGCTTTAAACGTGTGAGAGTTTTAATACGGTTAAACGGTTTAAAACATTTAATTTAATATTTTTATAGACGGAGTAATTTAATTTTAATTTCAACATCATACTCCGGACGTTACTGGTTCATCCCGACCCCCCACGACCTTAGCTTGTACGACTGAAATATTAGCTGGCTGGTTAGGCAGTAGTAGGAACAGTATTATAAAATTTATTTTAAATTAAAATTATCACCGACCCGCTTGGTCACTTTTGACTCTTAGGATTTTAGTGTGTTTTAGGGGGTGATATAGCTTTGGAATAAGGTTTAGATTACTTTAAACAGTAAATTATAGTTGGCAAAATTAATAGAAAGTTTGTTGAACTTTCATTTGAGATTGACCCTAGGGTCAATTTCAACTGATAGTTTTTTTTTGTTATTTTCGGCTAAATAAATTAAAAGGTGTAACGTAGATGATTTGTACCTAACATAATATAAGGAAAAATTGTGACTAACCCCCTCTTTTGAATAATAAGAGTGAAATAAAATTTATTAATTTTATTTTATTGTTGTTGGACAAAATATTAGCGTGTGTTCTTTTACAATATACTGCCTAGCTGTTGAACATTTTATGGTTTTATTTTATAACAACCCACTGAAGCTTGCATTTGGGATTTTCTTCCTTTTCCCCAAAAGGGACAAAATCTCGAATGTAACAGTAGCGCACTCAACGTGTGTTTTGGTTAGGGATAGTGGTTATGTCTTATGCTGTAACTAAAAAGCCAGAATACCGATAGCGTTCTAGAACCGTGGGGATTATTAATTTTAAGAAAAACCGTCACGCGTGCATTGGCACGGATTCCTCCCATTTTATTTTAATAACGAATTTTTATTCGTTATTATTTTAAAATAATGTATTAATAGTGCATTTTTTTTAAACGTTCATAACATTTTTTTATATGTATACAAGTGTTAATTATTTAATTATTGTACTCAGCTGAACTAGAGTATTATTTTATGACACAATAGGTTATAGTTGACACAATTTTTATTTGAAAATAAGTGTTTTTTTTAATGCAAGTGTTTTTAGTATTATTATTACAATACTGTGTTTGTGGTGGTTTACTACTATTTTCTGTGGATTGTAACTGTACACTTAGGTTGAAACTGCCTATTGAGGAAGCCAGCTTATATTTTAGTAGTTTTTTTTTTAAATCCAAAATGGAACGCCCAATTTCGTTTAATTTGCTTCATAAAGACGAGCTTACGTATGAGGTGGAGATTCGAGACGCAGCACCGGCGACAACGGTAGAGGGATTACGAGTTCAGATTAGGGAACTTAGTAAACTAGTTTGCTCAGACGATATCGTAGAGACTACTCGGGATCCTAAAGTAGAATTACAAATTATTAAAGCCAAATTGGCAGAGGTCGCCGAAGTAATAGGAAAAGATCCTTCAAATTTTAAAAAAAATAACCGTATAAAGGCTTTAAGTTCCCACCTTTTTCATCGCTTGGGCAGGGTAACTCCCCCTCCTGAACTTGATTCCGTATATCAGACTATTGACAAAGAGCTTAACGGTTATTTGTCAAAAGTTGATAATATTAACGCGAGTTTCCATGCGTCGTTTACATCGGCACCAGAGACACCGAACGTCCTTGAAGTTGAACCTACTCCCGAAGTCGTATATTATAGTAAGAAGGATGCAACAGTCAGATCTCCCGACTGTAAATTTAATGGTACCGGTTGCGTGAAAGCTTTCATAGAGCGTCTCGAGGAACTTTGCGAAGCTAGGAGTATAAGCGAAACTTCGTTACATAAATCAGCTCTGGACTTGTTTTCTGATGGTGCTTTGTTGTGGTACCGTGGTATAAAAGCGTCGGTTGGTAGTTGGTCGGAACTTAAAAGACATTTACTCACAGCGTTCGCTCCGCCAGACTACGATATGCGTCTCATTTCAGAAATTACTAATAGGACTCAGGGGCAAACTGAATTGTCCTGTATTTACATAGGTCATGGAGAACCTCTTCAACAGGCTCTCTTATAGAGTAGCAGAACCTGAGCGTTTGGCACGGATTAAGTTCAACATGCGGCCGGAATACGCGACGGCGTTGTCAATGTTGGCGGTCAATACCCTGGAGGAATTAAAGGAGAAGTGTAGGCAACTCGAGCTAGGTTTTGTTAGCAAGGCACAGTTCCGCGAACCGCCGAAACCTACCGCTTCTTTTGTTGCACCAGACTTGGCTTACCAAGCTCCGAGGGGTTCTTTGAGAATCGAGGCCGTGCAAGCTGATCCTGCTATGTATTGTGTTCGTTGTAGGGTAAGGAGCCACTCATTATCTACTTGCAAATCCACAGAAGTAGTTTGTTTTCGTTGCGGTAAGAAGGGTGTGAGGACACCTTCGTGCCCCAACTGCAATAAAAGAGCAGTCGGGACTAAAGGTAAATCCTGTCAGAACTGCAATTAAAAAAATTAATTTCCCGGAACTACAGCCATAATTTTATTAAGTCCGATTGGGACAACTATTTAAAATGGTTACAAGTTTTTTTAAACTCTTTAAGAGTAGATTCAGTACGTTATAAGACTAGGGAGGATGGTCGGCCGCATTTAACCGTTTCTATATATAATGCGGATTATTACGGTTTACTTGACTCGGGTTCATGCATTTCAGTATTGGGTTCCGATGTTGGCCAACAGTTCATAAAAGCTGGTGCAACCTTACACTATGATGGGTGCTTGGGCAACATCGTAACAGCCAATGACTCGCGTGCAACCGTAAAGGGTTATTTATATTTACCTGTTACTCTTATGGGAGTGACTCAAGTTATTAAATTTTATATAATTCCTGATATCACCACACCGTTAATTTTTGGCGTTGATTTTTGGAAGGCTTTTAATTTAGCTCCTGAAATTTTTAATAGATTGCCTTTTAAGTATTTTCAAAACTCTAAACACCGTACTTGCGTACCGGAGGTTAGGCATTTGCAGCCGTTTGATGAATTAACACCCGTTCAGAGGTTGAAAGCGGAGTCATTAATAAATGAATTTAAGAAGGTGTCTTTTGAGGTTAAAGGGTTAGGTCGTACCCAACTGTTGCGTCATAAGATAGACACGGGTGATGTTTCTCCTATCAAACAGCGTTATTATCCACTATCACCTGAACGCCTTAAGGAACTTAACCGCCAGCTGGATGAGATGTTAGAGATGGGAGTAGTAGAGCCTAGCAATAGCGCGTGGAATAACCCAGTCCTATTAGCTCCTAAACCAAACGGAGAATGGCGATTTTGCCTTGACAGCCGAAAATTGAATGCAGTCAGCAAACAAGATGCTTATCCGCTTCCCTACGTCTCTCACATCTTAGATCAGTTACGTGACGCTCGATACCTTTCGTCAATTGATTTAAAATCTGCATTTTGGCAAATTGAGCTTGACTCCGCTTCATCTAAGGAAAAAACCGCATTCACGGTTCCCGGACGAGGTCTTTTCCATTTTAAGGTTATGTGCTTTGGGTTGACGGGGGCACCAGCCACCCAGCAACGGTTAATGGACATACTGTTTGGTCCTGAGTTTAATAATAAAGTGTTTGTTTACTTGGCTGACATTATAATATGCTCATCGACATTCGAGGAACACATTTCGCTTCTTAAACGGGTTTTAGAAAAGTTACGACAGGCTAAGTTAACGATTAACTTACAAAAATCCTGTTTCTTTCGTCGGGAGTTAAAATATCTAGGTTACAGGGTAGATGAACATGGTTTACACACTGATCCGTCGAAAGTTCAGTCAATAGTCAACTTTCCCACACCTACCACCCGGAAGGAGGTGAAAATGTTCCTTGGAACAGCGTCGTATTATAGACGTTTCATTAAAAATTTCAGTTCTATAGCGGCACCTTTAAATGCACTTACGAGTACTAGTAAAAAAGCCCCGCCTTTTAAGTGGACTGCTGAGGCAGAAACCACGTTTACTACTTTAAAAACAGCGTTGGTCTCTGCACCAGTATTGGCTTGTTCCGATTTTTCCCAGCCATTTGAGATTCATTGTGACGCATCCAGTTTTGGGATAGCGGGCACTCTGACTCAGTTTATAAAGGGAGAGGAGCATCCAATAGCATATTGTAGTCGTTCACTGAATTCGGCAGAACGCAATTATTCGGCGACGGAGCGAGAGGCCCTAGCGGTGGTTTTTGCTGTAGAACACTTTCGTCCTTATGTGGAGGGAGGTCCTGCGTTTAAGGTGATAACCGACCACTCGAGCCTGAAGTGGTTCTTTAATTTAACCAATCCTACGGGTCGATTAGCTCGTTGGGGTTGTCGGTTATCGCCTTACAACTTTGTTATTGAGCACCGCAAGGGCAAGGACAACGTAGTTCCAGATGCACTATCGCGTGCCGTTCCGGTGCTCGAAATAAAGGTGCCTGACGCAGACACTTGGTTCCAAAAGTTGTGGGACAAGTGTGTTAGTACTCCTAGGTCGTGTCCTAACTTTATTATTAGAGACAATAAACTTTTTCGTTTTTCAAAAAATAAATTCGGTGTGGCGAGTGATTATGATTGGAAACAAGTAGTACCGGAGGGAAATCGTCTGGAACTTTTAAAGAATCACCATAGTGGTGAATTATCTCCACATTTTGGAGTATTTAAAACTTATAAACGACTTGCACTACGTTACTACTGGCCTAACATGTATAAGGATGTAACTCTCACAATTGCCAACCCCTGGTCTCTTAGGTAGCGCGAAAGACCGTTTGAAACAATAAGTTTTGACCTCGTTGGTCCCTTGCCACGGTCTAGAGCGGGCTTCACATATCTCTTTGTGGTCGTATGCTGTTTTACGAAATATTGTTTGCTCTTTCCTTTACGAAGAGCTGTGGGTAAGGCTATAGCGCAGAAACTTGAAGATGGCGTTTTCTTGGTTCACGGCATACCCCGTACGGTGATAGCGGACAACGGAACGCAGTTCACGGGCAATGAAATTAAATCTTTGTTGGAGAGGTACAAGGTACCTCAGGTTCACTTTACACCTCGCTATTGCCCCAGCGTGAACACAGTTGAACGTTATAACCGTACGATTATGACCGCCGTATCAATTCTTGTGGAAGATGACCATAGATCGTGGGATGTTAATATTTCGAAAATTCAGTATGCAATAAACACTTCCACTAATGAAGTAACACGTTTTACCCCATTCTTCCTAGTACATGGTAGGGAGGCAGTTAGTTGCGGAGAGGTTTTCGGCAATAATACCGATGGACCGCTCACCCTGGCGTGCGCTTCTCGCGGTGTATATGCGGACCAGTTAGGCGTCTTAGAGGAAATTTTTAATAAAGTGAAAGGCGCGCTTATTAAATCACATGACCGTAGTGCTCGTCATTATAACAATGGGAGGAGGCCCTTAGAATTTGAGGTGGGTGACACTGTGTGGAAAAAGACATATCCACAGAGTGACGCCTCCAAATTTTTTATGGCTAAATTAGCTCCTAAATATGAAAAATGTTTTGTTAGGAAAAACTTTCCCCCCTAGTGTATGAATTAGAAGGCTGTAGTTCCGGTAAAAACCTTGGTGAATGGCACATCAAGGACTTTAAGTCTTCATGGGAAGACTAAGATGTATTAGTTTTAGTAATTTATCGATCATTGTATCATGGTACAATGTTTTGCTTGTTGTGAGCGGTTGAAAAGTGACAAAGGAGGGCTGTATATGCCCTGTAGTCGCTGCTGTTGTTGGCATTGGTGGCTGTATATGCCACGGTGCTGGAATTCGTTATGTGGTTTATTTTGGTTGCTAGATGGTTTAAAAGTGACGAAGGAGGGCTGTATATGCCTTTAAGTCACTGCACTATAGGCGTTTGTGGCTGTATATGCCGCGGCGCTGGAAGCTCTTTTAAGAGGAGCTTGATGTTTGTGGTTGTGTTTTTGCGCATTGGAAAGTTTCGACTTTTGGCGTGATGACATTCTATTTGTTAAGTTGGAATGTTTTAATTCCTTTCTTTTTTATTTTAATATTATAGGTTAGATACCTTAATGGAAGGGTTAAATCTCCGGACCGTTGGTAAGGCAACGTGGTGATAGTCCTGAGGAAGGTGGCCATTTATTGGCGGGCGTGTAGGCTGCTTTGACGGAATAAGTTTTTGTTGGATTTTCTTTGTGGGCGGTTAGCCAAACCTCAATCTCCGGACCGTTGGTAAGGCAACGTGGTGATAGTCCTGAGGAAGGTGGCCATTTATTGGCGGGCGTGTAGGCTGCTTTGATGGAATTCGGTTTTTTTTTAGTTGGATTTATTTAGGGGCGGTAAGCCAAACTTTTAGGTGGTGGTGAATATTTGTTGGTTTGGGTTGTGGGTTTTTTTTTTTGGTTTACGGCTGCCCAGCCGTGTAAGAAGTTTACTGGGCATTACTTTAAAAATGTGCTTATAGGTAGGAGCATTTAGATGTTTGTGAATTGAGGAGGTATCGTTTGTTAGAAAGGGTAGACTTGGACGTGTAGACGATTCTTACATGTATTTATTATTTTATAGCTCTTTGGGTTTCGTCTTTTCCATGTTTGTAAATGGGTCAGACCTAACCTGTAGAACATATATAAACGTTTGGTGTATATATTTATTATTTTGTGCCTCTCTGGGCTTCGTCTTTTCCATATTGCTTAATGGATCAGACTTACCCAGTGGGATAACTGTAGGTCTATTTCAGTAACCTGTATAGTTAAATAAGCCATTCACCCCAGCGGATTAGTGACTGGTACCAAAAGCCTTAACGCGAGGCGTCAGTGCGGCTGGTGACACTGTAATAATAGGTTAACTGTATAGCCACCAGTTTTTATGTTTATGTAATAATATCATTATAACCATAATTAGTGTATTTAATATATATAAAGTAATCAATCATTTATAATCTAGTATTTTGGTAATATTCATATTGAACTCCTAAAGGTTTGTCTTTTCCATATTGCTTAATGGATCAGACTCACCTTGTGAGTCTATTGTGGTGACTTTTCAGTAACCAGTATTGTTAAAAAAGTAAGCCATACACCCCAGCGGATCAGTGACTGGTACCAAAAGCCTTAACGCGAGGCAACAGTGCGGTTGGTGACACTGTGATAATATGTTAACTGCATAGCCACCAAGTTTTTAGATTTATGTAAGAGTATATTATAATTGATATTATTATATTTATTATGTACATTAGTTTATATTCATATAGAAGTTTGTATATTTATTGGGATATACAAACTATATATATATGGGATATTTGTATATTTAATATATATATATATATATATATGAAGAATTGTCGTACACAAGTCTGCGTTTTGTTGTTTTTTTTACTGTCATAGCATATTGTATAGCTACTTACAGTAAAGTTTTGAGTTATTGTGTAGTGCAGCTACACGGGTAGGTTTTTCTTTTGGTTGTTTGTGCTTGCTTGGTTGTTTGAAGTGTAGTGTGACGCTGGAGGGCCAGCGTCGAGATTTGCCCTGGTCGGTCAAATCTCTGGTGGTTGGGGAGGTACTGTTACGTTGTAAATACAGGGCCCTGTCTGCCTTTACTAATCTACAAAAGAAGTTCGCAATGGTTGAATAGTACTTACCTGAAATCATCACTTTAGAATGATCAAATGTCCAAAAACATTAGTCCGTGTAGCTTGTTTGAATTAAATCCATTTTTCTTCACATTAAAGACATGGAGCCTTGGCTGACACATTACAAGACACACTTTTCTTGCATTTTCAATTAAAACATATTTCTAAATCAGTTTTAGTAAGACTTAAACTTAAATCTAAAGAGATTTTATTCCGTGTTTACGTTTTGTATTTGACATAACACCATAGACAAAATGACAGCCACCGTAGCGACGCCTAGCGGTAGCGGGGCGAAGTAGCTGTCAGCTTTTAATTTCACATAAAAGATTCAATTTTAAAAAATAGTCGAAACAGTTCTAATAATAAATTACATAATAAATTAATATGTATAATAATTACTTTAAGTAATTAAATTTAATTCAAGCAAATCCGGAAATAGAACTAATTTTTTCTATAAGGACTTTTATCTAGAACATTCGAACGGGAGTAATATTTTTTATATGGATATTGTCTCTGCCCGTAGGGGTTACCAGAGAGGAAACTAATACTCCTTAATATTAAGACAGGGTAATTAGTGAGTTAAATATCACAAAACATAATTTTAAATTAAAGAAAAATGCATTTCCCATTGCTAAACGTTAATTTTTTTTTAGGTCGTGTGTTGTTATTGTTGGCAAATTCTGTTAGCAGAGGGCGAGTTGTGACAGACGTCATATTTGACGTTTTGGTTAGTTTGAAGGAAAATTCTAAAAGAACAATTTCTTATGAATTACCCGACAATGGGAGTAGAAATTATAAGCTGGCCTTCGATTTATAAGTGTTTCCGGCGAAAGGAAAGCTGCCGAGTTGCGACGCCGAAACGAGTTCAATCTCTGGCGTGACGTGGTGCGAGGAGTTGAGATCAATGCACTCAGGTAGGCGTGGGTCGTAGTCACCTTTTGTTTTAATCTGAGGTCGTAATAATGTAGTGGATTTGAAGCGTCATTAGCTTGAGAATATAGTCAACAAGTGTGTGGTTTATTTACAGGAATCCGTGCCACAACCGACCGGTCGTGACGCCGCTGGCAGCCACGCGTAGATATAGGATATAACCCAGCGCGTGAGTATCTCAATAGCATTGTTTAAATATAATAAGCCGTCATACTAGGAAAGCAAATCGATATTTCATGGTGTCTGAATCCTGCCTTGTCGCCAGGCGACGCAAGGCTCTTGGCCATGTGGCAGACGTGTCAAACCCCTTTATTAAGTGGATATTGCCCCATCCAACAATAGTCTGGCATTGTTTAGTTATGTTTATTGGAATATCGTAGCCGTGTAGTGCCTGGTGTACTAGTTAAATGTGAAACAAAGCTAAAATTAAAACATGGTGTTAAATGTTAGTGTTGGAGTGTGAGTTTTTAGTTGTGCAACAGCGTTGGGAAGCTTTTGATAACCCATGGCGCTGCGAGTCCCTGGTTATGATAGGTTGCAGCCTCAGATACACAGATAGCAGACTGCGGTACCCTAATTTATGTAACAGTTCTGAACTAGGCGTGTAGTGTTATAAATAGGCCCCGTGTTGATAATTTCAGATGCTTCGAGAGGCCCGTCTCGCCGCCAGGATTTAGAGCTGGGCCCTAAAGCCTGGACGCGAGACCTGCCTCTTCGGGGCACCAGCGGCCACCTGCTGCCAGCGAGCTGTCGCCGCACAGGCGTTGACGGTTTTTGTACCCCCGTTCTTTATTCAGGAACATATTTTTACATTAGGGTTTCGAAACCTTAACATAGTATTTTCTTTTATATCCAACTACACCAAGCGTTGGTGAAGTTGTGAAACCTTTGAGGATCTGCGAGTTCGACCTGTGTGAAGTTGTATGGTGACATCGTCTCCAGATTCGGATCGACTATACGATCCTGGCGTCCATAAATATTTATTTTATATCGGTATAACCCCACGGTTCTCTAGAGTATCGGCTTTAAACGTGTGAGAGTTTTAATACGGTTAAACGGTTTAAAACATTTAATTTAATATTTTTATAGACGGAGTAATTTAATTTTAATTTCAACATCATACTCCGGACGTTACTGGTTCATCCCGACCCCCCACGACCTTAGCTTGTACGACTGAAATATTAGCTGGCTGGTTAGGCAGTAGTAGGAACAGTATTATAAAATTTATTTTAAATTAAAATTATCACCGACCCGCTTGGTCACTTTTGACTCTTAGGATTTTAGTGTGTTTTAGGGGGTGATATAGCTTTGGAATAAGGTTTAGATTACTTTAAACAGTAAATTATAGTTGGCAAAATTAATAGAAAGTTTGTTGAACTTTCATTTGAGATTGACCCTAGGGTCAATTTCAACTGATAGTTTTTTTTTGTTATTTTCGGCTAAATAAATTAAAAGGTGTAACGTAGATGATTTGTTCCTAACATAATATAAGGAAAAATTGTGACTAACCCCCTCTTTTGAATAATAAGAGTGAAATAAAATTTATTAATTTTATTTTATTGTTGTTGGACAAAATATTAGCGTGTGTTCTTTTACAATATACTGCCTAGCTGTTGAACATTTTATGGTTTTATTTGATAACAACCCACTGAAGCTTGCATTTGGGATTTTCTTCCTTTTCCCCAAAAGGGACAAAATCTCGAATGTAACAGTTGTTTGATACGGAACCTATTAATTATTCTCCTCTAGACAATATTTTGGTGTACTACTGTAGTTGCCTAGTAGGAAACCGGACTGTTGGCTGCTGTTGTCATGTTATGACTATTATCTGGTACCTTGGCTGGGCCAGATACCAAAACCATATTCAACCTCCAGCAGGATTTTTAGACAACTTACTATTGACAACACAAGAATATTAAAAAATGTAAGTAATTTCTTAGTATTCTTGTGTTGTTAAAAAAAATGTATTTTTTGTTTGTCTTAATCTGTTTGGTTAGCCTTCCAAGAAATAAAAAACTATTTTTATTAATATGTTTTATTTTGTGTTTGTTTCCCTTTGTTCTTCTGATAATTAGGTAGGTACTTAAAACAATATAGGCTGATTTCACAGTCACGCGTTTGATCAGTGCCGGCCACACTCGCGCAGTTACAATTACCATTCAAACGCGCAACTACTATGTAGTGTAATAATAATTGTAAGCGCGCGCGTGTGGCCGGCGCTGATCAAACGCGTGACTGTGAAATCAGCTTATGGGCCTAAAAGAGTAAGTACTAATACTCTATAGGAAAGAATATTAATACTGTTTTGGGCCCTTATGTATATTTAGGCCTTTATATTATAAATCACTAGTAGTTTAATTCAGTTTCTTATTTGATGGCTAGCTATGATTTAGCCAGTTAAGTTTTTGGGTAGACAGTGTTTGTACCTAGTTATAATACTTATATAAGAGTTCTTGATTGATATTAATAATACTACCACCCAGTTTATTCACTAAATAAAAATACTGCCTACTTATTCAAAAGGACTCTATTCAAGTGACTAGGTATAATTAAGACTTTGTTAGTCTCAATAATGTTCTCGAAAAATACCAATAAAATAAGGTTTACCTTCAAAAGTAGTCAATTCATGGCTATTTTTTAACTAAAATAAAACGCCTTACCCTTCAAATAGCAATAACATAGCGCATACATTTATTGCTCATTATCTGATTCAGGCGTAAAAACGAAACTGTTGTCGTCTAGTACATTTAACTGCCAACTTCTTTGAGTTTTTTATACATTGGAATTAAATGTGCTAATGTTCCCGAAAACAAAACACTATAAATCATTACTGTAAATTAAACTTTTAAAGTATATCTACGTTCTACGAAAAATTGGCCATATCCTTTAATTTGATAATTACATTGGTTTAAATTGGTTGATTTATGCATAACGGTTTATGTAAGAATAATACTTGTACATTCTATTTGTTAGTGCGCTTCTCGTTGCAAACCCGTATAAGTTTTTTTTGTACTTATTAATTTTGGTTGTTGCTACATTGTAATTAAAAGGGTATGTGTGTAGGGAACATTGTCCTGCCCTTTGTGCTATTGTTGGACAGAGAATATCATCCCTCTTTTATTTGTTTTTGTTGACAACGCGATGGCGGAGGCAGTCCTGGCCAAGGAGCTGCGATGGTTCGTGTCCGAGCAGGGGCTGCTGTCCCCGAGTGACCGAGACGACGCCATCCTCGAGCGGGCGGAGCAACTGAAGCAGCGGATGTGTTTGGTTGAGACCGCCATGGTGGTTTTGTCGGAGGCTACTCCACCGTCCAACAAAAAGGTATGGTCGGCATACGAGGAAGAGTTTGCCCAAATTATGGAAATTAATGATAATGTCGTCCAGGCGGCCTGCGACATTAAAAGGCGACGGATAGGGGATGTCCAGCCATCCACACCGCCACCAATGGGAGGGCCCAGGATACCTGATAGGTTTCCTACACATCAGTAGGGAAGTTCGCGTGGCGCTGTGGAAGAGGGGTTATTGGTAGACGCACACGCGCGCCCATTGTTGTCGCTACGCAGCTGTTGACGCCAGTAACAGTTGCGTGTACCACGTTGCGAAATTTAGGGTTGCCAGTAGCCGAGTGATCGCTGCTACTGGTACACATTGTGTTGGACAAGCTGCCAACGGACGCTCGTTCCCGGTTTGAGCGGGAAACGGCAGAGAAAGGGGGGGCTACTCTGCCGGGATTGGAAGAACTTTTAAGGTTCCTCGGCGATGAGACGGGGGTCGTAGCGACCTCCCAGCCTGACCTGCCGCCATCAGAGGGGCAGGCTTCAACGGGACGCCAGGCGAATCCCACGGCACAGCCGCAGCCAGGACACACTACGGCGCGGCTGGCGGCGCTGACTGCAGCAGCCGGCATGGACCCGGCTTGTACACAGTGCGGCCAAACGGGTCATGCTACGACGTGGTGCCAGGACCGACAAGGGCTGCCTGTAATTACGAGGCGGCGTATGGCAAGGCGCAGCGGCCATTGCTTTGGCTATAGGCCTCAACGCCGCATTGCATTTGGTGGACCACACCATTTATTATTGTTCTGTGTCAACAGGTCGGGAGCGGCTTCACCGACCACACAACAGCGGTGGCAGCGTTACACGGGCAGGGGTGCTCCAGGGCGGAGCACACATCTACCAGCGGACCGGAGGCCCAGTCATGCGCGAGGCGCACCCCCACACCGGAAAGTGAACCATGCACAGGCCCGTGTGCGATTTGGGTATCACACGGGCGGGGACCCGACGGTGTCACGAAGGAGGGACCCCTCCCTGCCACTAGCTCTGTGCGCGCCAGCGTGAAGCAGCTCTATCGAGCTATGCCGCAGCGGTTATAGTACCACCCGCGGTATCACACGGGCGGGGGGCCTTCATTGGGGATGGGGGAACCGGGCAGGCCACAGCTAGCCTGCCCCCTTTGCGAGAGCAAAACCACGGACGGTTTTGCTTTCTACTACGGCGGCCGCGGTTGGTAGATTTTAAAGAAACTTTAAATTTGAAATTTGTTGGTAGATTTTAAAGAAATCTTAAATTTGAAACTTTAATTTTGTGCGACATTGTTTGGTGGCAGGCAATTTGGGGGTTTGACGGGGCAAACACAAGTTGTCTAATACGAAGACTATACTGGGTTTGATTAAAAGAATGAATGGAAAACAATGAAACTTTTTACTTTCCTTTTTACAGAGTTACTAATTAAAATTTCGTTACTTATGTTAATTACTTAAACTAAAATGATCGCACGCGCGCGCGTGCGTTCAGAAGGAGCCGATGTGGTGAAAGAGGCCGATGCCGATGCAGCTCAGCCTTTTGATGCGCTGCTGCGGGGCGGGCGGGGGCGGCGGCAGTCTCCCCGCGTCCCCGCTTGATTAAGGCGGTCTTCCACATCTCTGCTTATCTACGTTGGCGTAGACATCCTGGGAGGCCCGGGGCAGGAGCAGCAGAACCCGCAGCAGCTGGTGAAGATGATGATGATGAATCCCTTCCTGGTCTTCATCATAAAAAGCAGGCACGCTTGCTTGTAGTGCGCGTCTCTTGATGCTTATGTTATGCTTGTTATGAAGTCGGCGACCCTATTGTGGCGCCTTTCTTTTATGTTTGTGGTCCAGCAACAGAACCCGCAGGAGCTGGTGAAGATGATGAAATTCATTCCTGGTCTAAAGCTCGGACAGGTACTCGCTTTTCCATCTTCTCTATGTTTTCTTTCTTCTCCATAAGGCTTCCCTTAGGTTTTCAATCAGCTGGTATCGATTTCGGATGCTTTTCTCCGTAGCAGCAGGGGGCGCTGGTAGTGACGTCAGCGGCCGCCCGATGAGGAAGTGCCCTGTGGTAAGAGGAGAAAAGTCGCTGGGATTACTGGAAAAAGGAGTAAGGGGTCGGGATTTGAGTACCGCTTCGATTTGCGTGCAAAGTGTACTCAGCTCCTCGAACGTTAAACTAGAATTTACTATGACATGTTATAAGTGATGTTTTGCACTTTTACGCCGCTTTCCCAAAGTCCACCGAATGTGGGGCAATAAGGGGGATTGAAATGAATTTAGTGCCTTCTTCTGCTGCAAACTCATTTACTGAATTTATGCCTGATTTTAATTCTCTAGTTAACTCATTACTTGCACCAACAAAATTGGTACCGTTATCACAATGAATTTGAGTAGGGTTTCCCCTACGCGAAATGAATCTGCGAAGACACGAAATAAAGGCGTTAGTGCTAAATATATTTTTTATTATGTATAAATCTTCGTAAGCAACTATTCTTATTAATTTAAATGAACTCTAATATGTAGGTAAGTTATGGTTACCCTATGGTTGACTGGTAGAGAATGCCTCAGGCATTAAGTCCGCCATGTAATGTTATGTTGCAAAAGTTAAAATAAATAAATAAATAAGTTATCAGAAAGATTTTTGTCACACCTTTTTAATGTCAGGTGGTACTGGTTCTAACTGAACAAGACAATGAATGCTTAGATAAGGATTAAAATTATTTGAAGGTAAAAAATATCCGATATTATGCTTGCGGATTGTTGTTATTTTATTTAGTTAAATAACAAGTTAAAGTTAAAGGTAAAAAGTATCTGATATTATGCTTGCAGATTTTAGTTAAATAACTAGTAAAAAATGAAAGGACTCCGATATAATGCTTGCGGATTTCTGTTAAATAACTAGGGATTTAGATTCAAACCTGCCATCAGGTAAGTGACAGGTATTTTTAATTAAATGTTTTTCGCAATGCTCTTTTGGCGACATGGTCAATTTTGAAGGTGGAATTTCCTTAAGCCTGCAAAACTGAGAAATTTCTTCACTGATTTCGGCTGTGAAATTACAGTGAACCATTTTTGATTAATGTTTCTTATGCATGTTTAGTGGGCCGGCTACAATCCAGCCCAATTTAGTTTTTTGTATGATAGGCATATTACGACCTAAAGATATCTTTTCAGGACACAAGATATTATAAAATACTTCAGCACCCAACAACAAATCAATGTCTGAAGGCTGACAGAAATGAGGATCGGCCAATTGAATATTTTTAGGCAGATTCAATTGATTTATGTTCACCGACACATTAGGTATTTGTCCAGTAATTTGAGGTATGATCAAACAATTAAGGTTTAAATTAAATGAATTTGACAACGATGAAATGCTTACGTTACATTCGTCAGAAATAGGTAATTGAATGCCGTTAATGCCTGAAATATTAGTTATGAAATCAGGATTACGATCAACGACTCCAATTTTATGTTTTAAGTTTTCCGTCATGAATGAGGATTGACTGCCAGCATCAAGTAAGGCGCGAGTAACGTACGTTTGGTTATTGTCAGGATTGGTGACTTTCACTAAAGCAGTACCAAGAAGAACCTGACTATGAGATTGCACTGAAAGAGTGTGATGATAAACATGCGAGCTGGATGAAGCTGCATGTGGATTAGGCATATTTTCAATTTTGTGCATTATAGTATTATGTTTTTTATTACATAACCGACACGTACCAAGACGACATGTATTAGGTTCATGGCCCCTTCGCAAACAGTTCAGACAAAGTTTAAGTTTAATGACTTCACTCATTTTATTTTCATGCGATAAAGATTTGAATGTTTCACAATCTATTAATCTATGTGCTTGGTTGCAGAGGGGACAAGAGACAGAATAAGTGGCTTTAGAATTATTATTAGAATTACGATAAGAACCAGAAGTAAGAAAGGATTTTGAGAATCTCTGATGAAATGAACCTTTACTTTCATTTTTTATTTGATTATTATTATTATAATCAAATAAAAAAAGAAAAACAAAACCAGACATAACTTAAGGATGCAGCAGAAGCGGACGATCACGGCATGCCCAGCTCAGGCACGTGGCGATGGCGTGCACAACTGCACATGGCGCGGGGGCGGCCGGCGCCGGCGCGGCGGCGCGCGGCTAGACTCCCTGGCGCCGTGCGCCGGGACCGCAGCGAAGATCGCTCGTTAAAGCGACTGCAGATCTGTTGCCGGGAACGGTCCCCTGGGGGGCCCGGGCAGATGCAATAATAAAGTAATATTAATTAATGAATTCACTATTCCATAAAAAAGACTATTGTTGGGATAAATGACGATAAATGTCGTTAAAGTTTAAGCAGTCGCTAAGAATGAATGAAAATGAAATAATGAATGTTAACGGGAATGTGCAGCGATATGTATTTGAAATGTTATGTTAAATATTAAGTTATTTATGATTATTCTATGCTCTCCCCACTGTCGTCTTCCGAGCTGCTGGGCTTAGGCCACGCACGTTGACAATGCACGTGGGCATATTGGGCAAAAAATCGAATGTGAAAACCTGAAATTTTACTAATGCAACCACCGCTACATAGGTTAAAAGATAATGAGTTACCAGCCACACTTGCAAACAAACTCGCAGCAGGTACCTAGGTAGGCAGGTAATCTAGGAAATTAGGAAATTTTTAGGAGATATTTAGGAAGGGTACTCCCCTGATTGCCGCTGAATCCACGTGCTGGAAGCTCAATGCTCTGCTTGGTCCTCGGCGCTGCTCGATGCTCGGCGCCGGCCAGCGACGACAAAATGGCGACCCCACGCCACGCCACGCCACGCCACGCCACGCGTAGATTGCTTCTTCTTCTTTTTGTTCGGGCGCCAATGTCTAATACGAAGACTATACTGGGTTTGATTAAAAGAATGAATGGAAAACAATGAAACTTTTTACTTTCCTTTTTACAGAGTTACTAATTAAAATTTCGTTACTTATGTTAATTACTTAAACTAAAATGATCGCACGCGCGCGCGTGCGTTCAGAAGGAGCCGATGTGGTGAAAGAGGCCGATGCCGATGCAGCTCAGCCTTTTGATGCGCTGCTGCGGGGCGGGCGGGGGCGGCGGCAGTCTCCCCGCGTCCCCGCTTGATTAAGGCGGTCTTCCACATCTCTGCTTATCTACGTTGGCGTAGACACAAGTCACTCTCACATCGGTACATGTATCTATGTTGAGAATGTCAATTTCGGTAACGGTAATAAATTTACCATTGTAGGTTAACAGCCTTTTACCGATTCGCCCGCAGAGATAACGGCACATACATTGGGCTAGATCGGGCAGACCCACACTTTGTCACCTGGTCCAATTGACCTACTCTTGGGCTCGGGTGTACTAGGACGGATCCTACTAGGCACCTAGGCAGCTCTGGGTCGCTCTACACTGCTGGCAGTGCCAACTATTTTGTTTTTGTTTCTATTATGTACACAGTTTGACGTCTCGACACCGCATAGTCTAGAGTCATTGTGTTTGTGTCTCTTTTCATAACTATGCACAAGTTTGGGAAATTGAGAAACTTCCCATGGTCTACATGGTAGCCCATGCCCATGAAGATTGGGAAGCCTTTCATTAGGCCAGTACGTCACGGTTGACGTCTGTTGGATGTGTTACTAGGTAACCTAATTTGTAATTTTGAATATTGTTTGTTCGAAGAGCTTTATTTGTGTAGTGCTCTTTCGGTGTTTATTTTGTCACAGTGGACGTCTTCACCCGTGCAGCCGCAGACGTGGGGTCTGCCTTCGGACCGAGTCACGCAGTCTCGTCCGTTCTTGGGGATCGCACGCAACGGGTTCTGCTGGACCTTTCTCGGTAAAACCGATCAACCTTCGCAACGTCCGGGTTGTAGGTAAATATTTTGTGTTTTTTTTTGTGCCTGGCTACTAAGGCTGTCCTCTTGGGAGTTTCTTCGTTGTCCACGGAGGCCTTCGTCGTCGCGTTGGATCGTTTCGTGTCGCGTAAGGGTCTACTTTAACTTATTCTCTCCGACAATAGTACAAAATGGCAAGGGCACGGGTGTACCTAAATGATGTTTGTAAATTTTTAGAAAATAAGCTTTGGTGAATAAGATAATTTAGCATTATTTCGATTTGGCTAATTAGATTTAGTATGTCGTTGAAGGAGAATAACTTGCCCTCCTGCTTGTAGCTAGGGCAGCATTGTAAAGTTGTTAGTTGGCGAGTATGGGACTGCGGTTCGATTCCGCGATGAGCCACAGCAACTGTCTCTCCTTGTCTGACTGATTGAGCTAACGATCGGAGCCTTCCGACCGGGCAGGGGTATGTATTGAATAAAACGGCCACTTACGGCTGGCAACCCTTTTGTAGTTTTAATTTGTAATTGTCAGACGGCTGTCAATGTGACGTGTGACACACACGTTGGAAAATTGGGAGGTTAAATTGCGAGGTCGCGTAAAAAGTAATTTGTTTGTTGTACTTTAATATGTAGAGCACATAATCAGTAAAATCGGTGGACCGTGATAATTAAGTACAGTTGTGAAACAATGTTAATAAATTAGTACCAGGGCGGGCTAGTTAAAGTCAGTGATTTGTTTGGTCGACAGGCACACGTGGCGTACAATTGAACGGTGCTATGTGGTATTCTGCGTATCATCACGTATTTGTCTGGGATCAGTACTGAGGGGGTAGCCAACGGGAAGTTAGGGCCTTTCCACCACCATAGCACCAGCCCCGAAGACGCGCGGGAGCGCGATCCAGCACAGCAGCGTGCCGAAGACAGCCGGCGCGGTGGACTGCGGCCGAGCTGAGGACGAGCGAGACCGTAAGGGTGTGGCACACCGTCTTCTAGTATGTAAGTTATCTTTTATGTTATATTCCTTATAATTAAGTAGGAATCCAAGTGGATTCCTTGGTAGCAGACTAATTTTAGGGAGGTTAGTCGAGTGAGCCCTCTGGACCACACAATTAGGTACCCAGAGCACTGATTGACCTCTCTAAATCAAACAGTAACTGTTACCTCACATAATTATGTTTTGATTGTATTCGGTTTTGTTTATCAATAAAGAAATAAATAAATAAATAACTCGCTCAGAGCGATCTCGCTCATCCAACTACTTATTAGAGCCACCACACATGCTACTTTTAGTATAAGCGATCGGCGATTTTGCGACTGTATCGATCTTCATCACGTTTTGGCGACTCTCTGCGTTTGGTCGTAGTATCGTCGCGATTTCGCGACTTCGAATGCGGCGGTGTGGAATATGCGGCTAAATCGCCGATCGCCGATGCTAAACGTAGCATGTCTGCTCTGGGCCTTATTATAGAACGCTGTAGTTAACATAGTCAAGCTACTTTCGAGGCCGACCGACATGGAATCTTAACTATGTAATATCCGGTAAAATACATATTTTATTTATAAAATAAAACACAATCGCAAACATGCCTTATCACTTTCCCGACAGAAACTAGCTACAAGTAGTCGCTATTACCTCTGCGTGACATTATAAATTCGAAATCGAAAATAAAGCAAAGGTCGATTGTAATCAATTCTGCCCCAAATACCTTACCTACGATGTAACTTACAATTTGTCACGAAGTAAAAAAGGTATGGAAGAGGGCATAAAAAATTATGGCTCGAAATACCTGAGCGACATTCATTAACCTCGTTCCTGTAAATGGGCTTCCATGTGACAGTCGATACTTCTGGACACGTTACTGGTGCTTGGTGCAAGTGGAAAGGAGATGCGAATTTACAATAACAATACAATTACCATACAATTACAATACAATTACGATACAATTACAATACAATTGACAACATTATACAATGTGATAGGGGTGGTACTTCTAACCTGGTAAGGCTAAGTAGTAAGGGAGCGATGTGTGTGTGTAATGTAGGAAATGGAAAGCTGTGGTCTTTGCCTACCGCTCCGGGATAAAGGCGCGATGTGTGTGTGTAATGTAGCAAGTGGAAAGCTGTGGTCTCTGCCTACCGCTCCGGGATAAGGGCGCGATGTGTGTGTGTAATGTAGCAAATGGAAAGCTGTGGTCTCTGCCTACCGCTTCGGGATAAGGGCGCGATGTGTGTATGTAATGTAGCAAATGGAAAGCTGTGGTCTCTGCCTACCGCTCCGGGATAAAGGCGCGATGTGTGTGTGTAATGTAGCAAGTGGAAAGCTGTGGTCTCTGCCTACCGCTCCGGGATAAGGGCGCGATGTGTGTGTGTAATGTAGCAAATGGAAAGCTGTGGTCTCTGCCTACCGCTCCGGGATAAGGGCGCGATGTGTGTGTGTAATGTAGCAAATGGAAAGCTGTGGTCTCCGCCAACCCCTCCGGGATAAGGGCGCGATGCGTGTGTGTAATGTAGCAAATGGAAAGCTGTGGTCTCTGTCTACCGCTCCGGGATAAGGGCGTGATGTGTGTGAGTAATGTAGCAAATGGAAAGCTGTGGTCTCTGCCTACCGCTCCGGGATAAGGGCGCGATGTGTGTGTGTAATGTAGCAAATGGAAAGCTGTGGTCTCTGCCTACCGCTCCGGGATAAGGGCGCGATGTGTGTGTGTAATGTAGCAAATGGAAAGCTGTGGTCTCTGCCTACCGCTCCAGGATAAGGGCGCGATGTTTGTGTGTAATGTAGCAAATGGAAAGCTGTGGTCACTGCCTACCGCTCCGGGATAAGGGCGCGATGTATATACGTATGATATTATGATACAGTCTATCTCTCCTAACTTACACTTCACCAAGTTTGTCCGTTAGCGCGAGCGCCTCCGTATTTATCACTCCGCGCGGAGTCCGGTGTCGGCTGACAGCTTCAAAAGCCCGCTACATTGGCGCCGCCGCTTATTGTAACTCAATCGAACGCCTGGTGATTGTTACCGCGTCACGGACACAACGGCGAAAGATAAAGCAACAATCGTGGTCTTTTGAAACCGGAACGTAACGAGTATATTATACTTTGGGAGTTTGGCCGTGTGTAGGGGCTCACTAAAAGAATGCAACAAATTCTTTTCTTCGATTGGTTGTCGTAAAAGGTGGTTAACGGAATAAAGACTGCAGATACATCGAACAGCATAGAGCGGCGATTGGCACCACCTATCAAGCTGAGCCCATGCGCAGTTGCAATATGGTGAAACGTGGACAATGTTAGAGGACTGCTACTGCGGTCCTCATTGCCTAGTCTCTGACTAACCTTTTGGGGATAATAATAATAATAAATTTATTTATTTCAAGCATTCATGGCTCATTTATGTTAGTAACAATTTAATATCTTAACCTATGTTAGTAAATAGATAAAGAATTCAAATTAAATTAAATCAAATCAAATTAAAATAAGCAAATATATCACAAATTAATTTAAAATGGACAACCAAATGACAAATTAAATTTTAAATAAAACAAATCAAATTAAAATAAGCAAATAAATAACAAAATAAATTTAAAATGAACAACCAATTCACAAATTAATTTAAAATAAACTATATAGTCATGAATATTTGTATGTATGGAAGTTACATACACATTTCCGGAGGCGTAGACAGAGACCACAGCTTTCCATTTGATACTTTGAACGTTATACGTTCCTAATGCGTTTCATAATACAGGATTTTTTTATATGTGCAAATATTTATTTTTATGATTCAGTAACGTTATTAGACATCATTATCATTTTTTTATTTATTATTCATTATATATTTAATTTGTCCGGCACAATAAAAAATAACCTGTGGATACCGGGCGAACGAAAGTTCACGTGTAACGTAAAGGTAACCTAACCTAGGTATCCTGTGGTATCGTAATGTGTCAGAGTTCAATTGCGCGGTCCCGGTCGATTGTCCATGATTTACGGTATTTTTGTGGATATGTTTGATCAATTTTAGTTTCTTTGGTGTTCACATAAACAAAATAAAATTAAATCTGTAGCTCTAGATTAAATTACTCTCTAATTTAAAAATTATGAGCACAGATAAAAAAATCCAGTTTATGAAATGTTTAATGCGTTTTGATGGCCGTGGCTCAGGGGTGTTACTCTTGAACGCAAACTCAATCTCAATACAATTCCAATGCGATTAATATGTATCGATATTGGGATACATAAAGATAATTCCGGACGCCATCCTGATAATAATTTGTTCAATCAATTTCCACGCAATTTAATTCTATTGTCGCTTACAAAAGTGCCATTTGACATTTTTTAAATTTGTGATTGGAAATTGATTAATGCAATTGTGTATCAAGAGTAAGCCTACAGGTAAGACCAACCACCTGCTACTGGAAAAAGTATGCCTAAGATTTTTGAAGATTTAAATAACTACACTAGTTTTGAAAGTTAAACTAGGGATTTAAATGTTGTGTCTCTGTTTAAAATTATTGAACCGATAGTGCGAGCATTTGTCTTAGACATTATCCAACTTTAGTTATATTTTTGTAAAATAAGAATATTTTTATAGTATGATATACATACTAAAGCTACAAGCACGTTATACATTATATAATAAATATTATCAGTATTACGCGCGCTTCCATTATCATCATTAACATCATTTACCATCAAACGAGATAAAGGCTAATCGCGTCCCCTTTGCATATTAAAAAAATATACTTTATACTTATAGGCAGGCAGCTACTGGTGCCAGTTGCTGGTATGTCAGGTAATATCACCGTATCAACAGCTTTCAAGCTAAAATAGCGGTGTCCGCTCAGAATAAGGTGTCCGGTACATGAGCGCGACAGTTATTGACATCACTGCCTTCAATAAATGGGCTGTGTAAATCAGCTGTAACCACAGAACAATAACTCTAACATATGCTAGCCTGACGGATAACTTGACTAAGCTGTTCATTCTGAAACCAGTAAAGTTGCGCTGATGATTCTGCGTGTTCATACGTGTTCCCTATAATTTTAAACGAAGTATAAAAATGCAATAAAATATTAGTGTTAATTCCGCTAACTCACTAGTATATCAAGCTTAGATGCTGCATGCAAGCACCGCCCTCCCGCCCGCAAATGTATGCACATACAAAAGGAGCGATGGATGCTAATAAAACATTCAAACCGAAACCCCTTTGCTTGCATGCAGCATTCAAGCTTGATAGACTAGTGATAGATTAGCAGAATTAACACTACATATTTTTATTGCATTTTTACATGTCATGGATTTTTGTAACGTAACGCTTATTCGTTTTATGTTTATACAAAGTGTGAAAAAGCAACATGCAGGTCGGCAAGGCTAGCTGTCGTCGCGTATGGACTTCACTTCAAGACGAGTCCTTTCGAGCGCTTCTCTCTCGCTCTCTCGACGGTACGACGGTACGGGACAGGCATAACAGCAAAGCGGCGCAAATAGGTTTTATAGGTTTTAGCCTACTTATATAGAATTTATAGGATTTAATGAATTAGCAGGTTCTTTGTAGTACTTCAAAATAATCATTTACATGTAAAAATTATGTCGAAAATTTTTAAAAAATGTAAGAAATAATCCGTTTTAGACTTTTATTTGGCCTGTTTTCGGGATTTTTTATAATCGAGTAAAGTACATCTAATCGCCTAACAAATTAGCACATTCTTTAGGCAATATCCTTTAGTATATTATGTATTTTTATAAAAACGTAATTTAATAGGAAATACATAAACCATTTGATCTAGCAAAACAGTTTTGCCCGCATTTACCGGTGACTCGCCTTGTCATTTGCCGATTCAAAAATATCAGTTCGGATGTCAATGGGTTGTTCTAATTGGCTGATAAGGTTTTCCAAAAAAAAAACATATATTATCGCTTTACTGCTTTTATGTTACAGTTTTTTCTCGTATTGATGTGTACTTACGGATAAATAACGCTTCTCTAAATAATATTTTACTTACCACACATAGACCGTATCTTTAAAATAATACGCCTTATAAGCCACTCTATATGATATATCTTTAGTCTCAACTTTAGAAAGCGGCTTAAACATAACAAAAACAATATTTATTAAAAGTAAAAGTCATTGCTGTACATAATAGATAAGTTGTTAACGGCTTGTAGATAAAAGTTGTAGGTGCAACGCTTAGCGCGTTTGGGATCGGGCGGCGATCGTGCAACTTGGAAACTTTCGTAATGCCGGCGCCTTGGGTATGTAACTTAATTAAAAAAGTATCTCGACTCCTTGTTGCTAAGCTGTTCCCGTTTGTTTTTTTTATAAACTACAATTAACCGTGTCGCTTAGCGGTGAAAGAATACTACCACCTCCCTCTTCCCTTGGGTGTCGTAAAAGGCGATAGAATAAAGACTGCACATACATCCAACAGCTTAGAGCGGCGATGGGCTCACCACCTGTCACGCTGAGCACATGTGCAGTGGCTATTTGATGAAAAGTGGACTATGGTAGAGGACTGCTTTTGCGGTCCTCATTGCCTTTTCTGACTAACCATTTGGGGATAAAAGCCGTGATTTTTTTTTAATTTTTAATTTATGTTATAAACAAAACTTAGCATAATATTTATTATTAGTGCAACAGAAACCAGAAAGGTTTATTCGTACACTAAGATCGTCTTTACAAATTTAGTACGCGTTACGATTATATGTATGTATAGTTGAGCTTTCATCTTACCTGATGGTAAGTGACGATAAGGCCGAAGGTGGAAGCGCCTTACCCCGAATCCTCGACCACTGAATAACTGCTATTAACAATAGAAGGCTCCGCCTAATCGGTATTATTAGAAGTCACTATCATCATCATCATTATTATTAATACATATTATACACAGTATACCTACATTTGATATAAAAATCTAATCAAAAATACAACATAACTTAACAATAATAAAAAAAAACTTAATTACTTACATTAATAAGTAAAATTAATTAACCTAAACTAAACTACGGTAAAAAAAAGAAAAAAAACTTATAAATAAAAGATGTCCTCCAACTGTGGGCTCATGGGTGCGGTACCAAGAATGCTGGCAACGTATCAACAAGAACAATGTTGATAAGGCGCCACACTTTAAATAAGATGGTGGTAGGCTAGCCAGGCAAACTTAATAAGCGGTGGGTAGGGCTTGATATTTCCGCCTGGGCTGCCAACCAAACCAAGTTATCAAAGATGTTCCCTGGGAATCGAACCTTGAACCCTAGTACCGGTAGTAAAACAATGTGAACATATAATGAAAAAATATGTATTAGTAGGTACTACGAGTATATTTATATTTCCTTAAGATTTTTTTTTCAATCATTACCTTTTTCGATTTTAATTTGTAATTTACTCGCAAGAAATCTTTAGAATACATAGATATGATCACGGCTATTATTCCCGAAGGGTTAGTCAGAGACTAGGTAAATAGGGCAGCAAAAGCAGTCCTTTACCATGTCCACTTTTCACCAAATATCGACTTAACATGTGCTCAGCGTGACAGGACGTGGTTAGCCCATCGCCGCTCTATGCTGTTAGATGTATTAGATGTATGTGCAGTCTTTAGTCCGTTAGTCGCCTTTTATTACATCTTAGGAAAAAGAGGGGTGGTAGTATTCCGCGTAGCGGTCTACGCGACACGGTTAATATAAATTAGTACTACGAGTATTCACATTTAAGATTTAATGGTTCATAAAATTATTAAGATTTTTTTTTACCATTTCGTTTTTCCGATTTTAATTTGTATTTACTAACAACAAATATTTATAATACATAGCTGCTTAGATATGACGTGGCTCCATTAGCAAATGATCGAGATGGTTATGGAACGTTCCCCTCACGGCCCAATTCGGCGAACCTTCCTTTTGAGTGATAAGAATGTCACCGTAACGGATACAGTTTCGATTTCCGCGGCCCAGCCCGAAATGCCATTATATGGAACAGCATTTAGACAACTTGACACACTCTATTATAACTATTGTTACCTATGTGTGTGGAAACGTGAGAGGTAGTGAAAAGAACAGTTGGTTAGTACACTCATTGAGGTTTTTTTTATTCTTCTCAGGATATCGAGCTAAGCGCTTGACCACTATAGGCCACAGTGGCGTTCACAGGGAAGAGAAAATAATTTCTTGTTCGGTTGGCAAATAAGGTTTCGACTACATCCAGAGACCTGCCCCTTACTCTTGAAACCGATCGCGATCGATCGAGATTGGTATTGGGAAGATTCGTACTTTTGAGTTACGATATCAGCGCGCATTTTGGATTTATATTGGGTGAACTAAATGGCGTTGAGTTTTGCATTTAGATCACTCAATATCCGCGCAATATGATTCCAAATTAGCGCTGGCGTCGTAAGTTAGGAGTACGAAACTTCACAATACCAATCTCGATCTATAGGGATCGGTTTCAAGTGTAAGAGGGCTGGAGTCTCTAAGACTCTCACCCGAATTCGACAAATTCTGGATTCGACATATCGAGCCATTATGTATGTTTAACCGTTATTATTCAGTCACCATATCAAAATCTGTGCTTATTTCAGGGCTGAATGATTTGTGTGAAAATTGTAAATTTACATACGCTTGAGATGAAGGCCAAACTCTTCACCGTGGTGGCATTTATAAAACACTTTTTGAGACAACAGCAGGCATGTTTATTAGAGAGCGTGGAACCGGCTCGGAGTAAAGCGACCGGCTCCCTTTGACTGCGAATAGGGCTGTCAACTCTTTGGAGAAACAGGGGCGAGGCCGCGCGGACTGTGACGCGAAAAAAGCTTTTATTTTAAATTTGGAACTATGTACTATTTCAAAGTGTCCGATTTGCAATCTTGCCAATTATGCAACCTTCGCTATTTGCTACATTTAATGTTGTTTACAGTAATAGCGCTCAAATACACTGTAAGATATTGAAACGTTGAAAAGATGACAACCAACATTGCTTCTCTCAGTGTCTTCTACAGAAATTACTACGGAGAGTGTTCTAAAGAACTTTTTGATCTAATCCCGGTCTCTCCTTTCCTGTCCCGGACTACAAGTGCTGATCTTAGGAACCACCATCATACTGTGCAGAATATCAGCACTCGCATGCGCAGGCGCATGTTTTACCCAGCTCGTATAATCCTGGGTCTTTTAAACGGGGCGTGAAACGGCATTTTTGCAGGCCGTCATGAATATGTGCGCTCGTTACCGTGCTTGTTCCACGGTGACGAGCGCTCTCATTATTTTGGACTGCATCGGCTGCTTACCATCAGGCAGGATGTAGTCACTATGACGTGTCACATTAAAAAATAAAAAAAAAACCTCAGGTGGTCATGACAGACAACCGTAATTTTTTCAACGTTTTACATACATACATATAATTACGACAATTATCCACTTTTCACAAAGACCATTTTTTCACCAAATAGCGACTTCACTGTGCTCAGTGTGACAGGTGGTTAGCCCATCGCCGCTCTAAGCTGTTGGATGTATACGCAGTCAGTAGTCCGTTAGTCGCCTTTTACGACACCCAAGGAAAGAGAGGGGGTGGTAGTATTCTTTCAGTGCTACGCGACACGGTTATAAACGTTCAACGTTTTCACATCACCCCTCAGGCCCCAAGCGGCATGAGACCGCACCTACTAAAACACACTTGACTTTGTACCGTGTTTTCATAGACTTACAGACTACTTTAGTATGAACAAGTTTAGTTATTTCGGTCCTGTGGTACATCTTATGCATTGTTATCGCAAAATATCGCGTAGTCTATGCTCGATTCTGTCAAATTTGACGTAGACAGTGCGCCAAAAATTGTGTCAAAAAATTTCCAAGACTGAGGGGTAAAACTTTCGCAATCACTGGTTGGGCGACCAAGTTTATAACATTTCAAACTCCTTCGGAGGTGCTTCATAGTACGTAAAGCCTTTGTTCTCGGGCTCTCTGTTGTCGTAAAATCAAAAAGGCAGTCATTAAAACCCACCGGCATTGGGTCGGTGTGGTGAGTTATGGAATAATCTGAGCATGTGCCGTTGTCCATGTGAGAGGGCCTGTGCTCAGCAGTGGGACGTTTATATAATGATAAAGATGAAAATAGACTTTAAGACTATAAACATTGCTGTAAGACTCTCAGTCTGATACATTGTGAGGTTAAATGACTAAAATATAGGACAAATAATGAATCTCTTTATTGAAATTTTATATTATAGATATTGGATAAAATATTTACTAGAAAATAATCAACCAGTCTCAGGAAGCTCATCCCATTCGAGCTTCCTAAAACTGGTTGATTTTTTTCTAGTAAACATTTTATCATAAATAATGAATAATGAATCTCACGATAATGACGTCAGAGAAAAAGATAACCAATAATAAACAACTTAGTCTAGTGTTTATGAAGCTACCTACAATATGTAAGGCTCGATTCTGGATAACATCCAACTTCGATTTTGTTTCTCATTATCATACAAAAAGCTACTAAACCCAATTTGCTTGTTATTAAACCTAAATGTACTTTTCGTAGATGTTTAGATAGTATGCGCTAAGATGAGCCAGATAAACAATTTCACCTTATTACTACCTACTGTGAAGTAAATAGCTTTAGGCTACGATGGTGCTAACATTATTTTTATAATACAAGTCCCTAAAAGTTTCAAATTAAAACTTAGGTGTTTTTTATTTATTTATTTATAAAGAGGGTTTAACACTGTTCGGTATCCCATACAACTTTCAAGTAAAAAAAAATTACCAAGTAAAAAGGCAATTTCAATGAAACTTTAACTTAGTTATTGCGATTCAAAGTCCACAATAGAAAGTTTAAATTAATTTCAGTTGAATATGTATTTGATGTATATTTTTATTCTACAGTGGCGACTGCCTACATTTTCTGTCAAGGAGCTAGAAATGTGTTTCTAACTTTCCATATGACTTTTATAATGTCAAGACAAAACTCTGAAACATTTCTACATTCATTTAAAGCAACCCTAGGTGCAAATGAAGCCGCCAAAGCCGTCTCATCACATTACGGTCTGTCCTTTCTTATTCCCTCTTTTAGATTGTATCGAAGCAACCGGCGCCATTGCTGTTTTACTTAAAATGGAAAATTTGTGCACCCGTTACGTCAACAGATAACTTGTTCATTGGACTTAGAGAAAATAAGTCGTAATAAAGTAATCGTAAACGCTTTACTTCTAAAACTATCTATGAATGGGGGTAGATAAAGGAGTCTTACATAACCCGCTGACTTCTTCAGACGCGTGGGAACGCATAAAGTCGCATCTCCATTAAAGGCAGCCTCGGGCCAAGGCAGCGCCTCACGGCTGAGCGGCCCAAGTGGAGAAGTTGCCGCGGGACGCTTGCCGCGAAGTGAGCCAAGTGAGGCTACCGCATGGTGATCCATTCATTGTCGGTGTTTGTCCATGCTCAAAAGCACCTCAGTTTGAGTCTCGCAGTAAAAACGAGACCGATTACTGATTAGATTACTGAGAACCGTGGATCGGTTGAGGGTAGCCTTTTTGTTACTGCTAATGTGTAGACGCATGGATTTTGCCCAGCTTGAGGTACGCTCAGGGGACGCAGCTCAGAGGTGCACTGCCTCTAATGGAGATGCGACTTTGTACTTTACTGAGCACAACAGGCGCTACCGTTGATACCACTGGTTATGAAATCAATAAAATCAAAATCTTACCACTACACCACACTGCCGTTTCAATAACCGGAATTTCTAATCTAAAAGTCGGTTATAACGAACTTCGGCACCATTTCCCGCCAGGCATTCAGTTAAGGACGGAAAGCAGTTGGAAAAGTTAAGACAACATCAGCGCGGCGTAAACAATACAAACGATAAAGTTACACAGCAGATAGCCTCTAAAAATGAAGCGAGGATTTTTGCGACTCAAGTTTTAGGGATCGGTATTCATCATAAAAGAGATTGCCGAAAAATAAACTCTTATTTTTTGTGCCTTTTTTATGTTACTGACCCGGAAAACAGGCATACGGCGGCCTGCCTGATCGAAAGCGGTTACCGCAGGAACCGTGGAAACTATGTTTGCATCACCAGCCTTATCTAGGCCAGTAGTTACCTTATATAGACACGTTCAAGGCACGATTGATGTACCAAAAACACACTTTTACTTTATTTTTTGCAATAACAATGCAATTTTATATATTTTATTTTACAATATAGGGATATGTAAAACTGGTAGGTACTCTATCTTAGTTTGTACACTCAAGAAGAAGTTAAGTTTACACATTTTACCATTTGCGTCTGTTATCTCTTTACAAATGTTTATTCTGTTCGTAACTGCACTACTATTATGGTTTATTGATACGGAACCCGTCTAAGTAACAGTACTTTTTTGATGGGCCAGAGACGTTCATTTGTTTCTAACCTAATGGTGTACCGCATTTTCCTTTCTTGTTTTTAAAGCGAGGGTGTGGTTAAAGTATTGAAAATGGATACCTACTGTTAGGTACCTTTGTTAGGGTTTCAGAATAAAATGGGAAACCTTATGGTTGCGTGATGTCTGTCTGTCAGTTAGATCGCAGCACCTCATATCCCGACGGTTAGTAGAGGGCGTTGACATGTATAAAACTTGCCAAAAAGGTTTCTCCGCTTGTACGTCACATTAATTTTACACGGACATTACCAGTGTTAGAAAATATTAAATACATACATACACACATCGCGCCCTTATCCCGGAGGGGTAGGCAGAGACCACAGCAGTTTCCATTAACTACATTACACACACACATCACGCTCTTATCCCGGAGCGGTAGGCAGAGACCACAGCTTTCCATTTGCTACATTACACACACACATTGCGCCCTTATCCCGGAGGGGTAGGCAGAGACCACATCTTTCCATTTGTTACATTACACACACACATCGCGCCCTTATCCCGGAGGGGTAGGTAGAGACCACAGCTTTCCATTTGCTACATTACACACACACATCGCGCCCTTATCCCGGAGCGGTAGGCAGAGACCACAGCTTTCCATTTGCTACATTACACAATGGACTAAAGCATCAGGAGTACCTTCGCGAATAGTTATTGCAAGTGCAAAGCAGTGACCCCTGTAATCACAGTCTCCACAATATTTAGCACAAACTCTAGGATTTATCTTTTCTATTCTTTATTTGCTCCGTGGGTAGATCATTCATTATTATGAATAAATTTTTATAAAATTATTTAATTTAACGGAATTATTAATAAATTGCAAATTTATTAAACTTATTTATTAGAAAAAATAAACATATTACATTTTCAAACAGCTCAATGAAAACGCTACATTAATTTATAAATAATTTTAAGTAACTCCCCTAAGAGTCTGACCTAAACGCGTCCCAATGTAACGTTTATTCATTAGCACAGCCCCTCAGCTGTTTACTCGAGAACTCAGTCACTGTATTATTACGCCCCTTTGGCATGAACAAATAAAGTTGAACGCCTCTACAGATGCGCAGGTTTATTCCGAAGTTCACCCCAAGCCCCTTCCCGTGTTTTACAGTCACGAACCCGCACCAATCCATCCAGCTGTCACCTCTAACAATCTGCTGTAAGATTACACCAAATCTCCATAGTCAAATTATTACAGGTTTAATTAACAAGTCGTATTTGACTTGTTTTCCTTATACCGTTGAAATTGAAACAAATCGTTGAGTAATGTAAACAGCTTTTCAGCTTTCACAAATTCAGGAATAGTACATTTGACCCTAGGGGTGAAAGTAGTTTATTTAGTCCCGAGACGGGGTTTGACGCCAATAGTTCGAGGGACTAAATAAGTCTTTAACCCGAGGTAAACACTGTGCTTTTCACTACGAATACAAGGAAAGTAACAAAAAAAACATGAATTAGCTAAAGAAAAAATGAGTTCCATATTTGAATCTGATGAACTCATCGTGTTAATACAAATCTCTGAACGGAAGTAAACAAAACTCTACAACTCGAAAAAACAAATGAACATCGAATAGCCACATTCCCGCCTATTTTGTTTTTTTTCTGTAGCCGGCCAGCTCTTCAGCCCTTACTTTTCAGTTTCATCATTGAAAAAATGGTAAATTAAATATTTTGCCCAAATCCATATTTTAAAGAAATAGTTGAAAATGAATTATAATAAAGTAATTTCAAAAAAACATTTTCTTTAATTTACTTAACTTTAAGTTATTTCAATTTTACATCGCGCTGTAATTGAGTGGCTGTATAGAAAGTTGGGACATGTTTCAATAGAAATGTGAAAATAGCTGTAAATAGCAACCCGCTCCTCAGGCACTTCAGACCTACTTTCCGAGTATGAGGAATGAAAAAGCATTTTTAACGTACTACGAGTATAAACAAATGAATTGTCAATATACAGTACCTACTCGTATATTACTACATTTATTGATTTTCTATTAACAATACAAGGCACAGACCTTCCTACATGGACGCTTTCTCAATGCAGGTTGGTGGTTGGGGTCATAACGACCATGCCTCTAAGTGCGTTCCGAAGCACGTCTACCGTAACTTAAAATAGCAATTGAAGAAAAATTACGACAGAGAACATAGACGGTTCTGGTCAATTCAGAAAAAAGTGTTTTTTCAGATCTGTGTGTTTTATAAATTATAATGTACTAGCGACCCGCCTGCGCGCGCCTTCGTCCATGCTAACTTAGAAAAACCGTCATACTTCAGCCATTTAAAAAAATATATCCACAAAATATAAACAAAAGCCATCCTCAGTTATCGCTCTATCTTTTAGTGAAAACCGCATAAAAAATCTATTGCGTGATTTAGAAGAATAGTGCGGTGCCACAGACAGAGGAAAACGGCGACTTTACTTTATAATATGTAATAATAATAATAAATATGTACTTATTTAATTTCATATGCAAGATATCCGTTATCTAGTTATCCATTTAAACAAATTTCAAAAGAAGGTTAACTTAGGCTAGATATTCGGTGTGAGCGTAGGAAGTTATTTTATTTTAAAGATACTAATGTATCTTTAATAGCTTCGTTGGTAAAGCTTTAATCTAAAAATCCTTTATATATTGCTTATATGATTGACTGGCTGTGCAAGCGGCTATGTTTGCGTAACAAATGGAATAGTTCCGTGGGGCTTAACACTGGTTTGTTAAGGAGAAACTTTATTAAATTTAAATTACACTTTTCTTTGTTACCAAATAAATACTCACATAACATTTTATTTATTTAAGTAAGTTTATATAGAAAGTAACGACTACACAGTGTAACTGTAAGTAAGTAAGTATTGATACTATTATGCACTACTACGACTTATGTTTTAACATATGACTTCTAAAACTTTAATTATAAGATTAGATGTAAAAAACACCTACTTACAATTTATTACCTCGATACAGTCAACTGTTTCGTTACCAGCCTATAAACGTCCCACTGCTGGGCACATGACTTCCCATACATACACAGCAAATGGAGAGATGGGACCATATAACCCACCACAATGCGGATTGGCGGGTTTTGACGAATGTCATCTTACGACAACAACCGGAAGCAACAGCTTTAAACGTGCCTCCCGAAGCTGAAGACGGAGGAGCTCGATGTTTTTTAATTTATTTTCCCATCCAACGATTCGGCATTAAAAAGTTACTTAAATGGGAAGATCACAGACGCCGTGGAAGCAGCGCCGCCGCGCTCTTCAACTGTTTTACTACTGTACTGTATTTTTAAAATAGAAACATTTTCGTTCTATTCTAAAAGTAGCCGAATCGATATACTTGCATAACGGCAGGGTAAATATTAAAAAAGGCCGGAATTTATTAGTTACGCCTGAACAATAAGGCTTTGTTGCGGGTGATTTATTTGTACAATAACAGCGGCGCTGCTGCTTGCCGATACCAACAAGTGAGCCAGTTTAATCTGTGGAAATATAAAATGGTGCAGAGTTATCTGGACAGGTAAAAAATATAACTATTATTTACTTAAATTAAAATTGTTATGTGCTATAATGCTATATATGTGAATTATGTGAATTTGTGAATTTGTGAACAGGGCAGTTGGGAGGGGAAGACTTCGGCGAACGTACACTGACTATATTGGGAGACACTCTTAAAGACTATACACATTTTTACAGTCTATATTTAAATTGTTGACCCATTAGAATTTTACCAAGTATTTCTATCAGTAATTTTCTCACCTTTCATTCTTCATTTGTTTCCGCTCATTTCATGTTGTTATCATCATTTGTTTTCGATATGCATTTGTTTGTTTTTTGCTTTAGTAAAGCTCCGAAACAAGGCGTATAAAGCCAACTGACTGGCTGGAACTGGCTGGGGATCCTAAAATGGGAAAACGGAAAGTTCAATCCAGTACTGTTTGTTTGTTCGTCCGCCCCCATTGTTTGCCGTCTGTAGCTTTTTCTACCATTCCATTGGATACAAAGCAGGCATAGAAACCGGCGGATCATTTTCTCGTTACCGACAGTTGGTTTTTGTTATTGAACGGTGGAGTTTAATGTTTCTTTGTTTAGGTACTATTATTTTCAAACATATTTTTTTTGATAGCACTAGCTCTCTCTCGTACATAATAATATGGAAAAAATGTATACATGGTGTTTGATAATCTATTCTTATATTATAGAGCTGAAGAGTTTGTTTGTTTGCTTGAACGCGCTAATCTCTCAAGAACTACTGTTCCTGAGAGTCCCATGCCATGCCATGCCATCCTTGGAGTAGGATGTGAGGGATTAACGCGAATGCAGTAATAGCATTTATAACACATTTGCTCGTAAAGAAGCTCTTATTACACCGATTTCAGTATCGTAATGTAATAAGTTTCGCACTAGTGCGGTAATGTAATTTAAAAATTAGTAACATTTGAATCTATAGACAACATAGGCCTTTAGCCCGTTAGTAGCTTTTACGACACCCAAGGGAAGAGAGGGGTTGTTAGTATTATTTTGATGAGCCCATCGCCGCTCTTTGCTGTTGGATGTATGTGCAGTCTTTAGTCCGTTAGTCTCCTTTTACGACACCCAAGGGAAGAGAGAGTTTGGTGGTATTATTTTGATGAGCCTATCTACGCTCTATGCTGTTGGACAAAGAAAAACATAATGTTGGCTTACCAAAGATTCATTCACTAGAAAAACAACAAAAAACGCAGTCATTTTCGGAATTTTTTTTTCCTCACAAATATGTTATAAAACGTCGTATGGCATACGTGCGCTTTGATAATTACAGCCTCTGCTTTCTTGTAGCCCTCGCCTACGGCTCGGGCTAGCAATATCGCCTCGGCTGTAATTTTCATCTTACCGCACTTATATCATAATGTACTATTATAACACATTTGCTCGAAAAGTAGCTCTTATTACACCGATTTCAGCATCGTAATGTAATAAGTTTCGCACTAGTGCGGTAATGTAATTTAAAAATTAGTTATCATTTAAATCTATGGACAACATAGGCCTTTAGCCCGTTAGTACCTTTTACGACACCCAAGGGAAGAGAGGGGTTGGTAGTATTATTTTGATGAGCCCATCGCCGCTCTATGCTGTTGGATGTATGTGCAGTCTTTAGTCCGTTAGTCGCCTTTTAGGACACCCAAGGGAAAAGAGGGGTTGGTAGTATTATTTTGATGAGCCCATCGCCGCTCTATGCTGTTGGATGTATGTGCAGTCTTTAGTCCGTTAGTCGCCTTTTAAGACACCAAAGGAAAGAAAGGGGTTTGTAGTATTATTTTGATGAGCCCTTCGCCGCTCTATGCTGTTGGATGTAGATGCAGTCTTTAGTCCGTTAGTCGCCTTTTACGACAACTAAGGGAAGAAAGGGGTTGGTAGTATTATTTTGATGAGCCCATCGCCACTCTATGCTGTTGGATGTATGTGCAGTCTTTAGTCCGTTAGTCGCCTTTTACGACACCCAAGGAAAGACAGGGGTTGGTGGTATTATTTTGATGAGCCCATCTACGCTCTATGCTGTTGGACAAAGAAAAATATATGTTGGCTTACCAAAGATTCATGCACTAGAAAAACAACAAAAAAACGCAGACATTTTCGGAATTTTTTTTTCCTCTCAAATATGTTATAAAACGTCGTATGGCATACGTGCGCTTTGATAATTACAGCCTCTGCTTTCTTGTAGCCCTCGCCTACGGCTCGGGCTAGCATATCGCCTCGGCTGTAATTTTCATCTTACCGCACTAATATCATAATGTACTATTTCGCACTTTAGCCTTAATCACTGTCCTGGCATCTCATATCCAGTAACGCTGACGTAATATAGACATAAGGAGTCCTGTGTATGACAGTTCCTAACGTGGAAATGATCAATAATAAGGTCCGCTGCAGGGTCGTGTTTAGGAATTAATACTTTGGCCTCAAACGGCAAGTCCGAATGAGAAAGCCGACCTCCAATACGTAGCACCCCTTCCTCGTCTAGAAATACAGATAAGCTTAGAACCTTTTTTGGTGATAGACTGTTCCTGAGATTAGCGCGTTCAAGCAAACAAACAAACTCTTCAGCTTTATAATATAAGTATAGATTATTAAACACCATGTATATATTTTTTCCTTATTATTATGTACGAGAGAGAGCGTATACTGCCGTACTTAAGCTAGAAAAGGGTTAACCCCAAGTAGTCGATTTTGAGATATCGTCAAAAAACGTGGGAAATGATGTCTCTAAAAAACTATATTAGATAGAGAAAACGTTCTTCTACACAAAAATAGGTCATATTGTACTCTATCTTAGGGTATTATTCCCATTTTAAAATATTGACAGTAAAATTTCAAAAAATGTTTTTTTTTAATTAAGCTAAGTATTTTTTTCTAAAGTTAAAATAATTACGGCACTAAAACAGGGTTAACCATACCGTAACTGACTTTTAGCGTAGTAATTTCGGGTAACTGTCACAATCAATAATTTACTTCAAAGTTATTCAGAAGTGCTTAGCTATAAGATAGCTAAGCTTCTTAACTGGTTTATAACTAATTTTCTATGTGAAAAACAGCAGCACAATCCTTAATAAGATAATGGCTAAGGTATTGTAACCTATATATAACTAAAAAAAAGAAATATTTTAAAAAGTATAGCAAGAATTTACAAAACATTACTTAGCTAAAATAAAGTTATGTAAATATTATTCGTGGTTAACCCTGTTATAGTTTAGCAAAGATCATTGATAAGTTGAAAAAATAAAACCATTATTTCAAAGAAAATGTGTAATAAAACCATAAAACTTTAATAAAAAAAATAAAAGCTCTCTTTAAGCAAATTAAACAACATCATAAAATTTTACCTTAACGTAGTTACATCGTATCTTCCACGTCGTATTTTAAAGTTATTAAAATTCTCGAAAACGTTTAACATAAGATCACTAAAATTTTGTAAAAGCTTAATATAATTCTGTTTTAAAATTGTTTCAATTATACATTATAAAATTAAAAATCTATAAGTACTTAGCATAATAATTATCAAAATTAATCCATAAAATTTCACGTAATCACACAACATTACATACTAAATACTTCTGAACATGAAAAGAATAAGATCGTATCTAGAAAAAGTCAGGTTTTCAAGAGAGCCAAAAAAAATTTTGAGAAATTTTTGTCAAATTTTAATACAAAATCAATTATATTTAACAGTTTTTTAGTCTTACTTATGGTAACCATTCTTACCTCTAATATTTTTAAAGACTCATTTAAATCTTTAAATAATAAAAATATTTTTATAATTTTTTTGCCTAAATCCGACTTTATATCTGAAATAATATAGTTTATGAAGTACTTTGTTTACGTTATATTATTGTACGATTACTGCTTACAATGTATATGACTGCACTGTTATTTTATGTTTCAATGCAGCTTTATGGTTTTAACTTCTTAACGATGGTAAACGTCTGATATAAGTATGTTCTTGGGGACTTAAAAGTAAATTATGCATGAACAATAAGCTTTGAGCATACGACTCCCTACGTCATCAGGTTTCTTTTTGGCCACTGTAGAATGATACGGAGATCCTTGCAATCTCGCTAACTTGATTGCCTTTCTTTTCCATTTAGCTGGATTCACAACTTTCTTTTATACTTTTTGCGACATTTCTGACACATAGATGTTCTTTGTACCTGTCTCCTGAGTGTTATTGCTGTTTATTGAATTTGGCAAATTAATTGTCCCATTAAGCCATGATACCATAAGTAGGTATATTTGAATCGCGATTCAAGCTGTCAACTCCCCTCGAATCAACAACATTTTTGGGTGAAGCATCAAATATAAGGCACAATTATTTGGTTTATGGACAACTATAGTTTTGCAACATTTTGATTGTTGTGGTAAGATATACTTTCTTCGTTATCAGAATCACTGCTTTAATCACCCTTTGCAATTACATTGACGCTTACAACAGTCTCCAGACATGACTTCTTTCTAGGAGGTAGAAAGTAATTAGCACTGTCAGATGATTCATTTGTACGACTTATAAGATTTCTAATGTTACTAATTCAGTCATTATCTAAATTTACTGGACCTTCGTTCTCAGATAGTGAGGATATGTGACGTTTCACAGGTAATTGCCATTTTATTATCAAGAAGTGTCTGAAGTTTTTTTGTAGAAAATATGCATCTTTTCACTTGATATACACGATTAGGTGTTATTTGTTCTGATATATTGCTTATTTCACTACAGCTTGAATCATAGTTGTCTTCATTAGGTTCATAATTTTTGTCCTTAACAGAATCGTCGCTATTGTAGTCAAGATTAACTTCCGATTCATCATTAACTTATACACTTTTAAACTTTCGCGTTCCATTATGCACACATATTTAGACAGGATTTAACGCAAAACTACTTAGTTAAGGCATTCTACGCATACCTTTTTATACCCGACGTTTCGACCGAGTTGCACCGGCCGTGGTCACGGGTGGACTGCTGTCGCGGTGTATCGCCTCCGTTTGCGTCGCTGAGTCTTCATCCACCGTCACATTATTTATTCAACTACCGTCACACACAACACTAACGGTGTCCCTATTCCGTATACAAGCCTTATTCTGGTAGTTAGCCGATTGCAGACTAAAACGAAGTGGCGTTTTTGCAAACACTGGATTCCACGCTGATGATAGTTGGTGACCATCTTCCCGATTGAAATTGTTCGGATGTTTCTTAATTTCAATCGCTTCACGCGTATAAAAAGGTATGCGTAGAATGCCTTTACTAAGTAGTTTTGCGTTAAATCCCGTCTAAAGATGTCATCATTAACAGTCTCATGAGGGGTTTTCTTAAACGTATTTTCCAAAGACCAATTAGAAAGTTCTTCCATCAAGTCATCTAAAAGAAAAAAAAGTTTCATATTTAAGTAAAGGTACAGGTAGGTATTTTAGTTATTGTGAAAATCCTCCATTCATGTTATTAATAAAAAGATAATTAAAACTTGTCAAACAACGTATGACTTCTTCAATACTATTATTACTTTCCTTGGGATTTTGAGATATTTGTGGACAGCTCCACCCGCGAGAATTTAGTTTTAGATAAATTAGTGTTTTGTTTCATCCTGAAGATGCTAATTAGTAGTTGAAAATGTACGTACCTATAAATAGTTTTCAACGCTGTTCGACACAAGCTCCGCACGGCTGTAAGCGGCGCGCGGCGTGATAGGGAATCACTTCTTTGACCTTTCTTGTAGGTATATAATTGGTATTCTGTAAATAAAACAGCCTCAACTTTGACCACAGTCGTGACTGCAGCAAAGATGTGACGGCTGTAACATCTATGACCACACCCATGCGCGCAACGTCTACCTATATATATATATATTTTTTTTTATAGCAGAAGGAGGCAAACGAGCAAGCGGGTCACCTGATGGAAAGTAATCACCGCCGCCCATGGACACCCGCAAAACCAGAGGAATCGCAGACGCGTTGCCGGCCTTTAAGGAAGGAATAGGCTCGTTTCTTGAAGATCACTAAGTCGTAACGGTCCGGAAATACCGCCGCCGAGAGCTGGTTCCACAACACTGTAGATCGAGGCAAGAAATTTCTTGAAAAACGCACAGTAGTAGACCGCCATCCATCAAGGTGATGTGTCGCTTAAAGAATCGCATAGCTGTATATATAACTTGTATGGCAGCAAGTACATACCTACTAACTTGTATGGCAGCAGCGGTACAGCGGTCGTGGTCAAGCTATACAAGTAAAATCATAATGTCTATAATAAAAACCTTTATTAAAGAAATGACTTACGTTTCCATATTACAGATAGAACAATATACTCTAATGGAATTAGATTTGACAATAATTGTCAAATATTGACAATTATACATATACTTAACAATATTTAATACAATAATTGTCAAATATTGACAAATATTGCAACTGCCGTGTGCGTCCGTGGCACGAGATGCAACTGCAGATAACTGTGTTCTAGCCTATTAATGAGGCTTAACCTTTTTTAAACCAAGGATGACGTGTATAAAATGAATTTATTTTACTTGGCATAAGAAGGGTTAAAGGATCTTAACTGATTTGTAATTAAGTTTTTGTTGTTTACCTATTTATAGTTTAGTTTTGTACGAACATTAGCTTAAACTGTACTAGCCTTTAGCAGGGTTAAAGTCCCTTAACTTAATTTAAGTCTAGCATAAATGAATAACCCTATTAAAGCTAAGCAATTTATACAAAAATATCTAGTCTTTGTTAAGTTATGTTACTTTAGCCCCCTTATAGACTAGTATTGTGGCTTAACTGTTTTTTAATTAAGTAAATCGTAAAAATAGTATCACTTAACTGTTCACCGACAAGCTGTATCTCTATAACTAATAATGATACAGGTATGGTACCTAGATCAAAATGTAAAAAAAATTGCGCTTTGTTACTTTGCATTATTAACTCAAAATTGATCAAACGAGGGTTAACCCTTTTTTAGCTTAAGTACGGCAGTATATAGCACTATAAAAAAGTTTTTTAATCAGAACAGTAGGTCTGATTTAAAAAAATATTTCAGTGTTAGATAGCCCATTTATCGAGGAAGGCTATAGGCTATATATGCTCACGATAAGACTAATGGGAGCGGAGCAATGAATAATGTTTCAAAATCGGGGTGTTTTTTTTTTGAGAGTTTCCGCTGCGTGCGCTGCGTAAACGGTTAAAGTTGCGCAAAAATTATGCATGACAGAATTGTTCCCCTTTAAGACTTCTCAAAAAAAAGTCCGCGACACCATATATCTATCTTTTAAGGTTGGCTCACTATAACCTTTTTTATGCTGTAGTCAATAGTCAATAGTCAATAGTCAAAATATATTTATTCAATAAACTCAATTAATAAGTACTTTGAAACGTCCAAATATGTTTTAACCTACCACCCATTCAGGACATCATTTTTTAACTGTGGCAAAGAACGGGCGCAAGAAACCACAGCGCACAGAAGCAACGACATTTACAAAAAATATATATATTATATGTCGTTACCAGGTCACAAAATACAAAATATGAATTTGAATGTAAATAGTTTAATTAAATATGGTGCTCTATATAAATTAATTATAGACAATTAGAAATAGCTATTGGAGTACTTGGAGCATTTCAGACCCAAGCTGTTTTGTCTTCTGTATAATCTGCCACTTTATAATAAGCTTTTGTATAAAGCTTTTCTTTCATTTTCATTTTAAATTTATCAAGATCTAATTTCTAAATATCATTTGGTACTTTGTTGTATAATCGTGCACACAGACCCTTAAAAGAATTATTTATTTTATGGAGCCTAGTATAAGGTACTGCTGATTTGTTCTTACTTCTAGTGTTTAATTTGTGAATATCACTGTTTTTTGAAAACATTTCAATATTTTTATGAACATAACATCAGATTTTCATAAATGTATTGTGATGCAACTGTCATTATACTTATATCCTTAAATCTCTCTTTGAGAGAGTCACCAGCCTGTAGGTTATATATTGCTGGAATAGCCCTCTTCTGCAGCACAAAGATAGTTTGAATGTCGGCAGCATTTCCCCACCGTAAAATGCCGTTCGACATTACACTATGAAAGTAACTGAAATAAACTAATCTAGCTGTATCAACGTCAGTTAAATGACGGATCTTCATTACTGCATAAGCCACAGAGCTAAGTCTATTCGACAATTTAGCTATATGTGGGCCCCACTGAAGCTTGGCATCCAACGTGATGCCTAGAAACACAGTGGTGTCCACAGGATTCACATCCTTATCTTTAATTTGTACACTAGTTATTACCTGCTTAACATTAGGCAATACAAATCTTACACATTTGGTTTTCCCTCGTTTAATAGCAAGTTATTAACACTAAACCAGTGAACAATCGCATTATTCACATCGTCGTAATTTGGGTGTCGTCGTTTCACTTTAAATAAAAGTGAAGTATCATCAGCAAACAATACTATCTCATGACTGTCTTTTACAAAATAAGGTAAGTCATTAATATAAACCAAAAACAAGAATGGACCAAGTATTGAACCCTGCGGAACTCCCATTTTAACCACTGATCCCGGAGATCTTTTACCGTTAATGTCGACCTTTTGAATCCTGTTACTCAAGTATGAGATTAGAAAGTTCAAAGAAGCATCCCTAATTCCATAGTGGTTAAGCTTCCTGACCAAAATTTCATGTAAAACACAATCAAAAGCCTTGGATAAATCACAAAATACCCCTAGGGCATCCTGTGATTCCTACCAGGTATTAAATATTTGGATTAAAAGCTCAACACTGGCGTCAGTTGTAGAGTGACCCCTAGTAAAACCATACTGTTTACAATGTAAAAGTTTATTTCTATAAAAATTAATTTGCATTTGGTCTAGCATCAACTTTTCAAAAATTTTACTAAATGTGGGTAGCACAGAAATAGGTCTAAAATTAGAGGGGTCAGAAGTGCTACCTGATTTAAATAATGGAATTATTTTACTATATTTCATGAGGTCAGGAAAAACACCACTGTCAATGCATTCATTAAATATGCAAGCTAAAACTGGAGCTATTGTCATAATTACAGATTTAGCGACGTCCACGGAATTACCCCACAGATCAGCAGTTTTCTTTTTATTGAGAGTGTTAAATGTTTTTATTATATCTATAACCCAATTTTTTGAAAACTAAAATTACTTTCACAATCTTTAACATTCTCCTTCAAAACAGATTCAGCTACAGTGGGGGAGGAAATCAAGGCTTTTCTAGTTGAAACTGGAATGTCAGTAAAAAACCTCTCAAATGCTGCAGCAACATCAGCATCAGAAGTCAAGGTTTTATTATCACAATTTATATTGTACTCATTATTACGACTTTTGACCTTTCCTGTTTCACTATTTATAATATTCCATGTCATTTTTATTTTGTCATTACCATTCTTAATCTTAGAACTCAGATAGTTTGCCTTGGCTAATCGGCATACTCTTTTGAATTACTTTGAATAATTTTTAACGTGTAATTTGAAGTCATCGCTGGTATTATAGTTGCGTTCACCATAAAGTTCATAAAGGCGTTTCCTACTTTTGTGAATACCAATTGTAGCCCATTCATTAAAAGTTACAGTACCACTAACCGAGATCTTTTTTGGAACAAAAGTTTTATGAAATTCTGAACAATATATATTAAAAAAATCATTATAAAAGACATTAGGGTTGTTATTGTATTCAAAATAATTTAATTTTGTATCTAGATTGCTTTTAAAGCGTTCCAACCGACCTGCAGTTTTTCGCACAACAGTGATATTCTTTTTCATCACTTGCTTACGCTGGTGTGGAATGCTGACCATTTGGCCACAATGATCAGAGTCCAGTTTTTTAATAATTTGCTTAGCCAGTGGCTTTACATTTGTTTACTAGAAAAAAATCAACCAGTCTCAGGAAGCTCGAGTGGGATTCGAACCCACGACCTTTGGATTGCCGGTCCACTGCTCTAACCGCTGAGCTACCGAGACCCCAGAAGACTCGTTGAATTTTTCCTAGTAGTTTGATTTACGCTGCAAGCCAGCGGTATTACGTCACTGTGAAGTCTACCCTCACATTCGAAAGAAATACTATTGCAAGTATTTAACAATCGATAAAGACGTAATTGCTTATAAATATCTTTATTATTGAAATTTTGCATTCACAATGCTATATAGATAACGGATAAAATGTTTACTAGAAAAAAATCAACCAGTCTCAGGAAGCTCGAGTGGGATTCGAACCCACGACCTTTGGATTGCTGTTCTAACCGCTGAGCTACCGAGACCCCATTTTTTTCTAGTAAACATTTTATCCGTTATCTATATCGCATTGTGAATGTAAAATTTCAATAATAAAGATATTTATAAGCAATTACGTCTTTATCGATTGTTAAATACTTGCAATAGTATTTCTATCGAATGTGAGGGTAGACTTCACAGTGACGTAATACCGCTGGCTTGCAGCGTAAATCAAACTACTAGGAAAAATTCAACGAGTCTTCTGGGGTCTCGGTGGCTCAGCGGTTAGAGCAGTGGACCGGCAATCCAAAGGTCGTGGGTTCGAATCCCACTCGAGCTTCCTGAGACTGGTTAATTTTTTTCTAGTAAACATTTTATCCGTTATCTATAAAGCATTGTGAATGCAAAATTTCAATAATAAAGGCTTTACATTTGTATATAATGTTATCAATACAGGTAGCCGAAGTGGCAGTTATTTGATGAAACTTTCCATGCTAAAATAAAACACAAGGATCTAAATAGTTTGTTGAAAACATTTTTTTAAAACGTTTTTTTAACTGAGTTATTGCGATTTAAAGTCCACTATAGAAAGTTAAAAATCGCAATAACTCAGTTAAATAAACATTTTTTTTAAATGTTTTAAACAAACTATTTAGATCCCTGTGTTTTACTTCAGTATGCAAAGTTTCATCAATATTGGCTAATTGGTTTTTAAAAAATTCGACTTGGAAGTTTGTATGGAAAACCGAAATGCGTAAACCCTCTTAACAGAAATATCTAGGTCTAGGTAGGTATTAAGTATCCAAAGTAGGCCTATCTCTATCTCAGGATCGGTTATTAATTTCGTCCGTAAGTCTCTGACTAACCCTTTGCGAATATTAGTCGTGAATGTTTGTATGTAGAATACTAACCCGCTGCTGGTCAAATAATACTTTAATCCCAACTAACAATATACCCTAATAAAATTAATGTATAAGGTCCATACTCTTATAATTGTTTTAAAATAGCAATCAATATGTCTTTGCACCTTATAATAGTACATTAAAAGAAGATTTAGCTAATACTACCATGTTTCTTGTAATTTAGTTGGGTAAACGATAATAAATCCAAATAATATAGCCACAATAAGGGTTCAAAATGAGGTATTCTTATAGGAGCTAGTTATGTGGCTTTTTAACCTTTATAATATTCAAAATCTATGTAAAGGTTTCTCATTGGGCCAATTATTCTTATAAAAGCAATGCACAAAGTAACTATATAGCTTTTTAATTTATAGGAGCTTTTAATAAGTGGTCTATATGACAAAAGAGTAGAAGCATTTTATATAGTCCTTATAGGAATGAAAGCAAATCATATTCGACTACATATTATTTATAAGAGCGTTGTTCTCTAGATGACTACATTCAGGTGTTCTATATAACTTTCATTATTTCGTCTTTATCAACCAAAAAAATGTATTATCCTGCAAAAGAAATAAGAATTAAATTATGAACAAAACAGTATGTAAAGTAAAATTTTAAAATTATTCTATTTTATATGGTTTACCATGTAAAATGAATAAAATGTTCGGGCAATAAAATAAATGTAGGTACGGGATTTTACTGGCGAGAAAAGAACCCTAAATATATACAAAATGGCAATCGCATAAGCTTAAGTTTCCTTATAAATGATGTACGATTCCTTTTCCCCTTATAATAGCCTTATTAAAAACATAAATAAATAATTAACCATTTTTGTATCACAAAACAGCCTAAATTCAAGGGCGCGTTGATAATATAACACACTGCGTACCATATTTTGCCATGCATTTGAATTCCCACACCGTTTTCATTATATAGTATAGTATAGTATTTCAGTATAGAGCGGCGATGGGCTCATCAAAATAATACTACCAACCCCTCTCTTCGCTTGGGTGTCGTAAAAGGTACTAACGGACTAAAGGCCTATTTTGTCCATAGATTCAAATGATAACTAATTTTTAAATTACATTACCGCACTAGTGTGAAACTTATTACATTACGATGCTGAAATCGGTGTAATAAGAGCTACTTTAGGAGCAAATGTGTTATAAAATAAAAATACAAACTTACTGTTCTTGTCATTAAAATAGTGACGCTGTCACTTTACTTTTTCGCTAAGCTTTTACGAAAATGTACCTAAATCACTATCCATAATACTTATTACAGAATCATACATGGGCAAACAGCTTTATAAAATACTTTTTTTTGCTGGTATAAATTTTACTTCCTTGTTGCTTGCCATAATAAAACACGTATAAGAAGAAAAAGCTAACAATAAATTCACTATAAGGTGGGTATAAAGTTATTGTCCTTATAATTTGTGCCCAAACGCAGGTTTATAAGAGATAATACGGCTATTAAAAAGCTATTAATTTTAGCAATGTAAGCCATTATAAGAATAATTTTTGTTAGTTAATGCCTTAACATTGCGTGTGCGTATTTTTAATAGAATTCCCAAGGATCTCGAATTGCTAAACACTAATCTTTTTCAAATAAAATTGTATAGGTGATTAGTTGAGAATACGTTTTATGACATTAAGGATTTTCATTTTTTCGTTTTGATAAATAATGATATTTATAATTTAAAACTATTTTCTTGGTTATTGTAATTTTTTAATGGATTTCAATTATTAGAAATATTACTTAGAGTATTACTGAGAGGACTTAATGTTTGAATGCTATTATAAAATGAGCTTGATATGTGATCTATGTATTTCTAATGTTACATCTTTATACTATGTCAATTTGCAAATAAACAATTATCTTATCTTATCTTAATCTTTGATGTCACCTAAATTACGTATACAACATTTCAATTACCTCCCAGACCGAGCACTGGTTTAAAAATTACATAATACAAGTATTAATCCAAACGCCAAAAAGCACAAGTGAGTCTATTAAAAAAGCTCGTAAAATATAAATGTTTGGATGCAAGCGTTGGAAAGTGTTTTGTGAAAAAGACCGTATTATTTTTTTCTATCAAAAATCCGCTTTGCATTCAATTTGCTCCGAATATCATTTTAAGGTTTATCATCGGTAAGCCTTCGCCATGTCAAAGGCGGAACAAGAGCGCTCGAAACAAAATTATGTAGTTACAAGTTCGTCTCTAATACACGGCGTTTGTTTCAATCTCTGAGATGCTGGTTTAAGCCCCCTTACTCTCGAAACCGATCGCTATTGGATCGGATTTGTATTGTGAATATTCGTATTTTTAAGTTACGACACCAGCGCTAATTTGGATTCATATTGGATGAACTGAATGGCATGGAGTTTTGTATTTTTTTCACTCAATATCCACGCAATATGAATCCATATTAGCTCTGGTGTCGTAACTTAGGAGTACGAAAATTCACAATTCCAATCCGATCCAATAGCGATCGGTTTCAAGAGTATGGGGGCAGTTCCGGGTAAGGTCAATTTAAAAAATAATAACTATCTTTCTAAAATTGTAAATACCGTTTAAGATAAGTATGTATCGAAATATATATTTCCGTTAACAAGTTTACCATCAAAAAAAAGTTTCAAAAAAGCTTATATAAAAAAGCTCGTTCTTTTATAAAAAAAACGTCCCATTGCTGGGCACAGGCCCCACGTGGACACGTGGGGATATTAGGCCATATCGCACCACGCTGGTCCAATGCAGGTTGGTGGGTTTTAACGCCCGTCATCTTACGACAACAACCAGGACCGACGGCTTAACGTGCTTTCCGAAGCATGGAAGAGCTCAAGAAATTTTTAATTTGGTCACCCATCCAGCGACCCGGCATTGCGAAAGTTGCTTAGCGTTCCTCGCTGAACTCGCTTCGCTATAAACATATATAGGTTTTGTCAGAGACTATGCAATGAGGACAGCCAATGCAGTCCTTTACCATAGTCCACTTTTCACCAAAAAGCGACTGCACATGTGCTTAACGTGACAGGTGGTGAGCCCATCGCCGCTCTATGTATGATGTATGTGCAGTTTTTAATCCGTTAGTCGCTTTTTACAACACCCAAGGGAAGAGAGGGGTGGTAGTATTTTTCCATCGTTACGAGACACCGCTTGGTTGTGGCAAAGCGGCTAAGGTTTACTACCTTGCCTGATCTGATCACTGCAACAAATACTGAGTGGAATCCTTTTAGTTTTCCGTTACCAGTATTTTATATTCAGTTTATGTATGTACTCGTGTGTTCTATAGAATCACGTACATATATAATCACGACTATTGTCCCCGAAGGGTTAGTCAGAGACTAGGCAATGAGGACCGCAAAAGCAGTCCTCTATCATAGTCCACTTTTCACTAAATAGCGACTGCACATGTGCTTAGCGTGACAGGTGGTGAGCCCTCTATGCTGTAGGATGTATGTGAAGTGTTTAGTCCGTTAGTCACCTTTTATGACACCCAAGGGAAGAGAGGGGGTGGTAGTATTCTTTCACCGCTAATACGCGCACTATTAAACGTGTGTTCTAAATAATCAATTTTCATTGATTCGTTCATTAATTTAGCCATTCATTTATTACGAGTTTGTGACGTCACAAGGTGGCATTTACTCGATCAAATGTGACAAAAAAAAGTTGGATATAGTCCAGAAAGTGTCACTGAGCGATTTTTTCTCTGTAGCCATTTTCGCTACAACAAACAAGCAGAAGGGAGTTTCTCCCGTGTTCTTTTAGCAACAACACGTGTTGTGGGACTCCATTTTATTTCTATATACCGTAAAATATGTAGTAAATATTACTTTTAATAATAAAACCACTTGAAATTGGCTTAAGAGGGTTTACGCATTTCGGTTTTCCATACAAACTTTCAAGTTGCCTGTTAGAGACCGACAGACAGTGGACTGGTTCTGCGGTTCATCATTTAAATCATTCATCAAAATCATTTAAAGTCTACAATGAAAAGTTAAAAATCGCAATAACTCAGTTAAATAAACATTGTTTTAAAAGTTTTCAACAAACTGTTTAGATCCCTGTGTTTTACTTCAGCATGCAAAGTTTTATCAAAATTGGCTTATTGGTTTTTAAAAATTTCGACTTGGAAGTTTGTATGGGAAACCGAATGGCGTAAACCCTCTTAATGCTACACGCGATAGCCATTAATTAAGATATTATTAATAATAATAACAAGCAGAAGAGAGGTCGGCAATTAGACAGTATACAATCAACTTTTTAAAGGTAGTTTTTAGGAACTTACACACACAAAGACTTACAACATCATACATACATACACACATCAAAAGTGTCTAGGGATCAAGCATTTTTATGCGGATTTCTTGAGATTGAGATGTGGCTTTGTAATAAATTTATGATTTTATAAATTTATATGGATCCTTTTTGGTGCATTTCATAATTTGAAACAGGAACTTTCAATCAATTTCTAGTAAAAGATGAAAATCAGCTGTCAATATTTTCCCTATAAAAACATACAACGCATTGAAGACATTATTAGTGCGACTGTTTCCCTACTACTGATTAAAACCAACGTTATTATGGAGCGGCGACGTCATTTAAGCAGGGAAGAAATGCTCAGAGCCGTGGGAATGATAGAAGCTGGTTCCCGGCAACGTACTGTGGCTTTAGCTCTGAATACAAGTCAGAGTGTTATCAGTCGACTTTGGACACGTTACCGAAGCACTGGTACCGTGGCTGAGCGCCATGGAGGACGGTATCGCTGCACTACACGGAGACAAGACCGATACATTCAAATCACAACTCGAAGAGCTCCAACAATAACCGCCATGATGTTAGCCGTGAGGCTTCATCACTCTTCAGGGAACTTAATTAGCGACCAAACAGTCAGAAACCGCTTGCATGAAGTGAACCTTCATTCCCGAAGACCGCTAAGGGTACTACCACCTATAGCAATGCACAATCGTAGGATTCGATATCAATGGGCTCTTGAACACAGAAATTGGGCAGAAGAACAATGGCGTTTCGTTAGCTTTTCTGATGAGTCTCGTTTTGGTATGAGACCGGATACAAGACGTATACGACACTGGAGAACCCCTGGACGCCAACAGCGATTAAAATCCTGCCAGGAAGTCCATCCTTATAGTGGTGGTGTGTATGGGCGGGTATTTGGATCGGCGGAAGAACTGAGTTGATTTGGATCAGAGGCAACCTCAACGGTCAAATTTATGCTGAGACGATTGTATCAGACGTCATCGTTCCTCTACAAGTGCAAATCGGTCCCTTATTTCAGTTAATGCATGATAATGCACGACCGCACACCGCAAGAGTTGTAAGACAGACTCTCGCCGCAGCTAACATCAATGTCATGCCCTGGCCTGCTCAGTCGCCAGACTTGAACCCGATTGAGCATGCATGGGATATGCTACAGAGAAGAGCTCTGCCGAATATGGAGGGTATCCAGTCGCAAGAAGACCTTTTTTTGTTGTTGCAACGAACATGGGCGGCCATTCCACAGCGTGATTTGGATGAACTCATTTTGAGTATGCCAAACCGATGTTCTTGTGTTGTTAGTGTTCGCGGTAGAAACACGGATTATTAATTGTTTAAGTTACCCAATAAAATTTTAAAGAAAACTGTTTTTTTCAGTCTTTTTTTCGAACTTTAATGTTAGTGGTTCAAATGTCAAAAATCCCTTTATTAGGAAAATGGCAAATTTCTTTATTAATGCAAAGGTGACTTGGTTTATCGTTACTGTAGACAAACGAAAACACTTTATTTGATGAATCCTTAAAGAAAATTTTATTTAATATCAATCAGGAGAAAAGTTATTGCAAAAATATATGTTGATCCCTAGACACTTTTGATGTGTGTAGATACGACCGACAAACATTGTAAACTTGTCTACTCATTTACTATTGACAAACGCTAACGATTAAACAGGGAGCATTTGCCGCTTGACTAAAGAGGCTGACCCGCCCCGCTGTCGCTCCGCTTCTGTTTCGCCTTTAGTCTGGCTGCGGCTTTATGGTATCTTTTCAAACAAGTTTACTTCAAAACGGAACTGGGCGTTTTTTTCCAATTATATAAAGGTTTTCGCAGAATAAAATTACTTTCGTAATTGGAGAATGGAGTAATTTTGACAAAGCCCTTTTCGTATTGGGTTAACATCAAAGTGAATTGGAAGTCGTCGGATATTTATACACCTAAAACAACAGACACATTTTGATGATGTAACTCCGTATAAACAAAATTGATTTAGATAGACTTTTCTTAGCTTTAAAAGGTATGAAGGATATAGTATAAAATGTTTACTAGAAAAACATAACCAGTCTCAGGAAAGCTAGAATAGGAATCGAACCCATGACCTTTGGAGTGCTGATCCACTGCTCTAACCGCTAAGCTACTGAGACCCCAGAATACTCGTTAAATTTTTTCTAGTAGTTTGTGATACGCTGCAAGCCAGCGGTATTATCCAATATAATGAGGGATAGTATAAAATAGTTCCAACAAAATTTATAGAAATAAGAAGAAACATGTATGTTAGTAATATGTTAGTAAGTAAGAAAAACGCTGTAAATAAAGAGCCAATCTAGTTTTTAAGTTTTTCATGAGATGAATTTCAGGAGAAGTGTACCTTATTTTACCCCCTGCTCAGCAAACACTGTATTAGTTAAGACTTAAAATAAATAAAAATAGCTAGTTAGGAAATGACATGGCAAAGGGTGACCTAGCAACTGGAAAATATAGACGGCAAACCCAGCCGCATAAGATTAAAAGATGATGAATGTTAATAGAGAATTATGAATGAAAGTGCGAGAAGAATAAATGATAGAGATGGAATGAATAAGAAAAAATTGTAAAAAAATGGCTCCCATACTGTGGGAGCGATTCCCTAGCAGCTAGGAAAAAAAAAATATAATGAGGTGCGGCAAGATTGCCCCCAAGTACATGTTCGAAAATAAATTCAGTATACATGTCCCAACTCGGAACCATTGGAAACAACCACCGTCTCCAGAGAAAGACAGTCGGATCTGGTACACCTACGGCTTTAAAATGGGCACTGGAGCAGGTATCTTTAGCAATGACTTAAAGCACAGTCAGAGTATGGGAAAGTTCGCTACTGTCTATCAGGCAGAAACTTTCGCAATTCTTCTGTGCGCTAAAAATAATCGGGAACTCGCTCCCAAGAAGCGTAACATATTCATTCTGAGTGACAGCCAAGCCGCGCTCCAGTCACTTATAACGCCTCGAATCAACTCCAGCCTTGTGCTTGAAACCACTAAAGTCTGAAACAAGCTGGTAGGCACAACAGGGTGAGATTGGTCTGGGTACCAGGCCACATGGGAATCCATGGCAATGAGATGGCCAATCCACTTGCTAGGGAAAGCTCAGAGACCCCATATATTGGTCCTGAGCCGTTTGTGGCACTAGCATCGAGTACCATCAACAAAGCCTTCAAGGACCACATCCAACACAGGCATAAAACCGAATAGAAAGAGCTACCCAGCATAAGACACGCAAAATCCTTCATAGGCGAAGGCGCCCTAGGACGGAGTAAGATCATATGCGGAGTTAGCAAAAGACAGGCCCGATTAATCACCGGTGCCCTGACTGGGCACTATGCCACAAAACAAATGCTCCACAAAATGCAACTAGCAACAGACATCCTGTGAAGGGCATGTGGAGGGGAAACGCTGTCTATGCAGCACCTACCGTGTGACTGCGACTCTTTTGCCAGGAAAATAATGAATCTTCTGGGATCGGCCTACCCGAAACCAGAAGATTTTAGGCTCTTCGCCCTCAAGGACATTGCCAAGCTTATGGTAATTATTTTCACTGAGGAGGCAGAGTGATAGGACGGGTTGGCACAAGAGATCCCAATGGGTCGACGTGCTACTGCGAGAGGGAGACCTCTGCAGGCCCCACTAGAGAAGATAAGAAGATGAGATCCTATATCTATTTTTATCCTATATACATTTTATCATATATCTTTATAGCATTGTGAATGCAAACATTTCAATAATAAATATATTAATGATTAGTCTATACAAGCTTAATTTTTCTTAATACAAAAACAATTAAGGGTGAGTTCCACCCATGAAACTGAACAACTTTCCCCAAGAAACCAATGTGCAAAAATGACAAAAAAATGTCGATCTCCCATACTTGTCGTCAGCTGATCGGACAGTTTTGTTTGGAAGGCCGAAATTTTTCTGTCATTTTTGCACATACGAGTATGTTTCTTGGGGAAAGTTGTTCAGTTTCATGGGTGGAACTCACCCTTGATTGTTTTTGTGTTAAGAAAAATTAAGGTTGTATAATATGCCACTTTTGGACAAAGGCCTCCATCATTGAGATCAAGTCTTCGCTACAGTTGTGGGAATTGGCATAATCACCACGCTTGCCTAATGCGAGTTGGTGATCACAAACCCGGGATATATGTACACCCTCATTTTTTCACAAAACTGTCCGATCAGCTGACGACATTACACCCGTATTCACACATTACTAGCAAAGTAGAAATGCTATGCGTAGTAAGACATTTCTCAGGGCGTTTCGTATGACAAGCCTGGCTACCTTAGCTATGCGTTCATTTCAAGGGACGCATAGCGCCGGTGGCCACTCAAGTACTGTTTATGAATAGGTTTTTGAGACCCTGTGCGTCCGAGCGCACTGTGGACCTCATAGTAATGTTTGTGAATACGGGTGTAAGTATGGGTGGTCAAATTTTATTTGTCATTTTTGCACATAAGTTTCTTGGGGAAAGTTGTTCAGTTTCATGGCTGGAACTCACCCTTAATTTCATTAAAACGACTAAAAAAAATAAGGGTGTATTATACATTTTTTTCATCAAATATAAAGTAAAACAAAGTAGGGGACCGTTTGGCGGATCGCAGCTACGATCGCCGCTGCAAGTCATACCTGGTCCAAAGGATCTCCCTGGCGATACAGCGCGGCAACGCTGCCGGTATCTTATGAACCTTTGAACCGGGGGTGACTAGCGGTGGTCTGTTAGATTAAGGTTTTTTTTTTATTTTTTTTAGTTTGTTTATTGTATTTTATTATCATATTTTTAAGTTGAATTTTACTAACATTTAAATTGACATTAGTATAATTGCATTTTATATTTGTTATTAATTTATTAATGTTGTAGTGTTTATTTTTGTCTGTTTTAAATAAAATTTTAATGTAGTAAAACAATCTATTCAAACACTTCCTGAGCGATCAAGGTTATTATTGGCGTGCTGTAGCAGCTATATCTGCAATTTATGCATTTATAATTATGTAACTAAAGTAGCTTAGAGGTACGCATTAAAGATGGAACAAATCATTGATAGCAGTGAATAATCATATGATATAGTTTTCCATAATGACATCCCTGCTATTGTCATTTGCAATCACAGCGATTATGATTTCTCGTTAGTGCGTGTATGAATGAAATGAAATACAATTTTATCTCACTTTTCATATGATTTTAATCAAAAGTAACGAAATGAAGTGACATTTCTCCTGTGCGGAGGCAATCGTCCTCGCCAAACGTGTCCTGTTCCTGTTACATCATAATCATTATTCAATTACCATGTCATTTTATTTTAATATTTTCAATGATAAATAGTAGGAAAATCACTCTCAATGAAAATAGCAGGTGATTTCACTGTGATAAAAAAAATTATATTAGGTATCATATGATTACGATTTCTAAATACCAATCATTTCCATCTCTAGTAGGCATACATCGAGTGTCTTCCAATGACAGGCATACATACGGCGCAGCGTTACATCGAAAAATCTTTTTGGAAATTTTTGAGCAGTGGGAAAGTAATTCAAGGCTCAAAACTCGCACCGCGTGAGTGTTGCTATCTCTTGTGTCGCAAACGTCTACTCGTATAGGTCACTAACTCACTCGTATAGCTATGTTTGTAATATGTAATAAAAATGGTTTAAATTAAAAATCTTTATATTCTGTATCTTTCGGTTATACACAAAAGTCTGCTCAAAAAACTCTATTCAAAACCAGAATCCGGAAAATAAAAATAGTACCCTTGAATATATTTTACTTAGGAGGACAAATAAAGAAGTGGTCAAACCCAGAAAAGAACTTCTCTAAAAGTAGTCCTAACAAGAAGTGGTCGGATCCAGAACTGCTACCCTATCGGCTAAAAAATATGAATATGGACTTGGGCTTCATTTGACATTTGAAGCCCTTAATATGCCCATATAAGGACAAAATATGGGTTTCAAATGTCAAATGAAGCCCATGTCTATATCCATATTTTTTAGCCGATAGACCCGCTGTTCATTAATAAAAGGAGACCAATAAAGAAATGGGCACGGACCGTCTAAACGGAAAATTGTTATGTTACGAGTTCGTAACGTTTTTCGTTTGAGTGGCTTAACCAAACATCAAATGCGCTCTAAGCGGATCCCGTCATGAATATATTATATTCAAAGTAGACTTATGAGAAAACTTGGTGGAAATATACGGAGATTAAATGCGAATCATATTAACCTAGTCGGTGTATAAGAACTCCAAGATTTGTGGAGCAATTCGCAATCTCTGTGTTCGAAAACAACTCGTAACGAAATACAAGTATGAACCCTCATCATAAATTTCCAGAATGCTTTAAATAATGAAAGCCAGTTATAATTATATCTACATTTTACTCTAAGACAACACGCAGAACAATTAAGGCTCATATAATTAATATTAGAATTAAATGTTACTGAATATCACCGCCACAGTTACGCAGTAACAGAAACTTTATAGGAACACACAAGCTTAGAGAGCTAGAGTTAGCCGAGAACTTAACTTACATCATGTATAAAGGCTTATTATACACTACAAGCGGTCAGTTGCAGTGCGGAACACGACACGCTGCAGTTTCAGAGCATTACAACTGCGCCCGATGTGACAAATCAATACAGATTCGATAATAATTTTCTTTGTAAAATACGTATGTTTATCCGTTATTTAACTAATAAAATATTTATGTTAGAGTGAATTTTTTTTTAGAGAAAGTTAAAATAATAGAATACCTTCTAGGTAGATAGGTATTTGCAGTTTTAAAATCTACTTCGTGTCCGCTCTATCTCTATCTCTCTCTATGCTGCACCCGACGTACGACCGTACGTCAGATATATCAGCATAAAGCAGATATCAGACAGAGCAGTAACGGTATAAATAAATAAATAAATAAAACTTTCTTACAATCACACCAATTATCTAGCCCAAGAGAAGCTTCGAAGAAACTCGTTAAATGGTTACTAGACAACGGATAAACATACTTAAAATACTTAAATATTTACTTATTATGCATAGTAAACACCCAGACCCGAGACAATTTAGAAAAACAATAATTTCTAAATTGACCCGACCGGACACCATGAAAACCGGTGTACTTGTGTGTGTTTTTTCAGGTATATGGTGGCCATAGTGATACAACAGCGCCGCTGTAACTAAAGTATAGACTACATACTGTCCCACTGGTGGGCAGAGGCCACCATCATTGAAATCAAGTCTTCGCCACAATTGATGGGTATTGGCTTATTTACCACACTTGCCAAAATAATGCAGATTAGTGATGAACCCAGGACCTTCGGTTACCGGGCCAAGCGCTCAGCCTATCGGTCACCGAGGTGTTCTCAACAATAGCTTGGGAACGCAGAGAAACTGCTCTGCGTTTGCTCTGCCCTGCCCGGGTAGTCAGCAGGAGTGATTCTCATAAGGACAGATTCTCATAATGACAAATACTCAAAAAGACAGATTCTCAAAAGGACATGACAGGAGTACACGTAAGCACATAAAGAGAAAAAATTATATTATTATTATTTTATTTTCAGAGAATTAATTAGATAGATAAATAGATAGATAAACACTTTATTGCACATACACAAGAAACAGTTACACATGACATCAGCTTAAAACTAGTAGAGAATAATTTAGGTTAATTATTTAAAAAAATATATAATTAATAACAATAATTTACATTAATAAATAATTATTTTAGTGATTTTAAAAAAATGCAAAATCAAAGCAAATTTACCCGCAGGTCCACGCTATTTGATGTGATGAGGCTGAGGTGGTGTGCTGGTAGCGTCTCATTATTAGAATACTACCGCCCCGTCTCTTCCCTTGGGTGTCGTTAAAGGCAACTAACCCTTCGGGGATAATAGTTTTTTTTTCTATATCCCCAACATAGATAGTTGAGGACTTTCTCATTTCTATTCTATTCTTTCATTCCAGTTCTATCTTGTATGCTTCTCGCACCTTCCTTCGTCATACTTCACATTCATACTTCCACATTTATGCTTTTGCGGTTGGGAGTACCGCCTACACCAATGCTAGCTTCCTATCCTTTATTTATTTATTTACTAGCGGCCCGCCCGCACCTTCTCCACGCTAACTTAGAAAAATCGTCATACTTCAGCCATTTTAACAAATATATCTACAAAATATAAACAGAAACCATCATCAGTTAACGCTCTATCTTTTAGTGAAAACCGCATGAAAATCCATTGCGTGGTTTAGAAGAATAGTGCGGTGCCATAGACAGAGGAAAACAGCGACTTTATTTTATAAAATGTAATGATGATTATTTCTTAATACAAGGGAATAATAAGTTTTTTCAGGACGCATTTTTTTTACACTTTTCTATTAAATAGGGGATAATACTCGTAGTTGTGAATATAATTGTATATGTTTGTAGGTTCATATAGTTCCTTGAATTAAAACTCGCGCAGGCGCGTCTTTAAGCTACACTACTTCTAACCTGTTGTTGGTGTGCAATAGCCTTTAATCCCCACATCTTTACCCATCGAAATACATCTGAGCGGGTCATAAATTTATTAAGCTATTTATGCTAATCGAGGGTGCTAAGATAATAATATAATAGAGGTCGGATTAGACTCCGAATGCAGGGTCTGTTTGCCCATTTGATAAGCTCTTCAGGTGGCCACATACAGTACCTAGATGTAGTACAACAAATGTTAATTCATTTATTTATTTATTCATTTATTGCATATCACATTACATTCATTGCGAGGTGTTAAAACTTAAGCTTAGGTATACATGTGACGCCCTGCTAGGGCACTGCAAATGAGATGGCAAACCATTTCAAAATCTAGAGACTAATTACAATATAAATAACGCCAGTTTGACTAGCATGCAATACAATATAATATTAGTACAGTACAATACAATCTATATTTATTTATCATTAGAATCTACATACATTATACAATTATAATTTAAAATTTTGAATAAGGATTGAATTCGTAATACTACTTTTACAACTTTTAATTATTTAACGTTATTTATTATTATTTTTATAAGGAGGCAAACGAGCAGGCGGGTCACCTGATGGAGAGTAATCACCGCCGCCCTTGGACAACCGCAAAACCAGAGGAATCGCAGGCGCGTTGCCGTCCTTTAAGGATGGAATGGGGTTAAGGAAGGAATAGGAATTGTGAGAGGGGAGAGGGGGAATGGGCCTCCGGAACCCTCACTGGCCGGACAAAACACAACAGCACCAAGTGCCATTATTTCACGCCGGGCGAGCCGGTCCAATGCGTGCTGCAATGCAGCGTGGCTCTACCACTCAGTCAGTGTCACTCATTTAGCACCACCCAGGGGTCACGTGTAGGGTCTTAAGGGTAAACCTACGGACGCGAGTAACTTCAACCCCCTAAATTTATTAAAACTGTGCTTTTAGAGAGACCTTTGTCCAGCAGTGGACAAATATAGGCTGATGATGATGATGATGATTATCTAAAAAACATAAAAGTACATATTTTAATGGTGACATTGAGTGGGGTTATATTTGGAATTAAAATGGATTCAGGAGCGTTAAAGCTTAATATTTATTAACTAGGCATAAGCATCGGCCGCAACAGGCTTTTAGAGCGCATACGTTTTTTTTTTTTTTGCATTTAAAACATACATAATTTTTTTATCTTTATTATTGAATGGGGTCTCGGTAGCTCAGCGGTTAGAGCAGTGGACCGGCAATCTAAAGGTTGTGGGTTCGAATCCCACTCGAGCTTCCTGAGACTGGTTGATTTTTTTCTAGTAAACATTTTATACATACTTAATTTTATAAATATATATACATACATGTAATAACGACTATTATCCCCGAAGGGTTATACAGGGCTAGGCAATGAGGACAGCAAAAGCATTCCTCTACCATAGTCCACTTTCCACCAAATAGCGACTGCACATGTGCTTAGCCTGACAGGTGGTAAATCCGTCGCCGCTCTATGCTGTTGGATGTATGTGCAGTCTTTAGTCCGTTAGTCTCCTTTTACGACACCCAAGGGAAGGGAGGTGGTGGTAGTATTCTTTCAACGCTACGCGACATGATTAGTCTGTTGCATTTAAATTTGTCTTTAAAAATATTTTTTTACTTCAATATTTAAAGTAATTTATCATCGCATCTCATGAATGATGTTGCTCGTGTAACACTTAACACCGCACCGTATGAATGCTAACGAGAAATCGTCTTATTAAATGGATCTCATTATATTTAACATCCGACATACGTCTAAGCATTAAGGTATTATAACTAGAGATACGCTGAGTTGCAGCCTATGGGAAACAAACGCGCCGCATTCGCTTGGAAGTGACTGAGGTAGCGAGCGAAAAAAGCGAATAGTAAAAGAGATCGAATCGCAAAACTATATTGGCCCCACTAAAAAAAAGTATACCAAACTTGTATTTCTATTTCTAAATCTAAATTCTGACAATTTCCGTAGCCTCCATTATATGAAAACCAAACGTGTCACTTTTTTCTGTGTCAATTTAATAACAAAATTACTTACAGAAAGAAAACTTGTTGATTATCTCGGTTAACTTTTCTTGTACAGTTTTTACAGTTCATTACGACGCAAGTAGTAATTTTTTTAAATTCCACTTATGTCCGGTGCTGACAACGGCTACATGAAACGCGGTCGAAAGATGGGATTTAATCATGCTTTTGGCAATATTTTGACACGTAAAATACGTTCACATGCGGCTTCTATTGAAATCTATTTCTGTGGGCTGGATAATATAGACAAGGTTGATTTCAGCATGTGTTTTATACGTAAATGCATTTTCGCTTTGCAAAAGAGTGAATTGTATAGCATGTACGTTGCTGGGTACCCAGATCGCAATGGATTTTGTACTGCGAGCTTTCTCTACTTTTTTCCTCGCTGTGGGCCGCAACAGTGCGCAAAAACATGCCTCGCGTTGTCGTCTCTAGTTACAATACTTCAATGCGACTGAGGGACGTGGATCGTCAACAAATTATGCTGATGATACCATTGCTCATGCAACCCGCGACGCATGCTAAACTGTTGCGGTTTATTTTACTGGTTCGCCACTTTTCACAGACGTGTTTGCTTCTTATCTTGATGGAGCAAATTGCGACACGCGATGCGATGACACTAGTTGTTAGGTACAGACAAGTGCAAATGTTGTTACCGCTATTGTTAATTTGGAAGTCTTTTTACGAGAACATCTCTTTTGGAAGAGTGCTCTGTCAGTTTGGCTATAAGGTAAAGTTCAGATTTAAGGTTCTATGTGCCTAGTGCCCATCTAGAAGCCGTCATCAGCGTATAAACGCCCCACTGCTAAGCATTTATTCTTCTAGGTATTCTCAAATCAGGAATATCTCATTGGGAGATAAAACCTCTTTTTTTTCAAATGTTAAATTATTGTAACTTTTCTTTCGCGTCTTTCCACCAACGGAATCACGCGCCGTCCACCTTGAAGTTTCAGTTATTTTCTAGCGCCTGTCTGTGGGCTGGCTCAATTGAACCACGCCACAGACGGCGAAAATGGGTGTCATATTTCGGCTCTGTGTTCCTTTGTTTTTTATTTGTTAGTGACATGCCGTACATATTTGGAATCACCATGAACTAGGCTCCATGATTCAAAAGTTCCTTTGTCGCGTCCCGAGGGATAAAAATAAAATATCGTCGTTGGGAACGTAGGGTTGTTTTAGCGCGTATATTGAAATCGGAATAATCGATTTATTATCGAGTTGATAGTATTATGAGCTGATTTATGTTATAACATGTTTTTTGATGCTTATGTTATGCTTTATTTCAATAAAATACGGGTTTTCCTTATATTTTATTTTTATTTTAATATGAAAAAAAAAGATTTTTTAAAAAAAAATCATATCTTTATTCTTACAATATTTTAGGTATTGGGAATGGTTTTAATAGATTAAGGAACTAATGCAGAGTTACTAGTTATCATATTAAAGCTTAATTATGAATAGAACGGACGGTAGCAACGTTTTTAGCGGTAGGTAGCTAAAAAAACCCCTGTCTGTGGAGATGGCTCAATTGAGCCACACAGACTAGGGGCCGCGGCAATACCGGCTCTCCACAGACGAGAGGTTATCTTGACAATGTTAATTAATTAACTAACTAACAAACTACTAACAAAACAATTATCAATTAAAATTTATTTTTCTCTATCATTCGATCACATGATCACATTAACAAAAACGAGAATTTGTATGGATATTTTTTTTATCTTATTACCATGAGGAAATGCTTCTTATATAAGTATTTACAATATACAAATTATAGTTTTCATTAGTGATCGTATCTATCTATCTATATAAATAAGTAGAATAAAAAGAATAAACAGTTGTGGAATAAAAAATATTGCTTTATGGACTAAATAACTATGAACTAATGAGCTAATTCTTTTTTTGCTGTGTTTGTTATTAACAGGAGAAAGCTTGAATAAAAAAAAAATCTCGTCACGGGATACAGTTACGCGCTTTTCACGTGGACGAAGTCGCGTTCGATCTGCTAGTGTGCAAGTCTTGAATAAAACCCAAAGTCAAACCTCCGTTTTAACTTGTGAACTACACGCTAGATTCTAGACTGAATTTCGAAAACTAGAACTCTATCACAGAACTGCTAGCGTGTGAATTCAACTTAATGTCTTTGGAACGAAAGAAGGAAAGCTTCTAACTAACGCTTCCAATTCACACTAACTTAAATTGGAAGTAGAGAAAAGTTGGCTTCTACTATTTAAAAATCTAAACATTGCCGAAGTTTAAGCTCAGTAAGTTAAGTACCGCGCCGCTGGTCCAATGCGGGTTGTTGGGACAACTTTTTGGGTCTGCTTTCTTACGAAAACAACCGGGACCAACTGCTTTACGTCGCTTCCGAAGCACGAATTAGCTCAACATACACTCATACCATAGAATACATAATAGTACAAGTACAGAAGTTTCACTCCGCTAAGTCATTTAAATAAATAGCGACTTTTGCTAAGACACAATAAAGTGCAATTCAGGTCGCACACCGCTCCCATACCTACAGTTATATTCACCTAGAAGTTGCCTCTCTTTCTATAGCGTACTATCGCGTAGCTCTTATCTCTTCTAACGACTGCAGGGTGTTCGCGGGCTATCGAATAATCATCATAACTTCCTTTGACCAAATTGTACAATGTTATTTTGTACATAGATATTTAGTAGAAATTTCTACTAAATATTGGCATAAAAAACTTTAGATTATCTTCTATAGTTAGGTAGATACAGTCAATTATTTAAATGCAAGCGTCTGGATTGAGGAGCCAGATGAAATGTGTTTTTTTAGCTAATTTACTTAATCTTGCTATTTTATTTCTATACTACAAATTCAAGCATACATACTACTAATTGTCCATTAGTTCGAATATATTAATATGTGGATCTATTTCATAGGAATTCACGGTTATGTATAAGGGCTGAGGAGCTACAACAAAACTATTGTATTTTATTTAATTTCGGCAGTACTGCACTGAAATTTTTTGTAGATAACCTACAAAATACCTACTAAAACATACTACATTTTCAAAAATGTAACTTCACTACTTTCCGAGTTCTAGGGTGGCTCCTCAATCCATACTGTATGGATTGAGGAGCCAGCTTTATATTGAATAACCTTAGAAAGTATTATACTACAAATTCTAGAATTTGTCCAACAAAGTTATTTTTTATACTACTAATTGATGGTATGATTTTCCTTTAAAAATTAGGGGTGGCTCCTCAATCCTGACGTTCATCGTCCGGTCGGCTACTTATAGCTTCATACCTGGAGTGCGCCAGGCCTGGCCTGCTCATACATACATATAATCACGACTATATCTCCGAAAGATTAGCGTGCAAAAGCAGTCCTCTACCATATTCCACTTTTCACTAAATAGTGACTAGCACATGTGCTCAGCGTAACAGGTGGTGAGCCCATCGCCGCTCTATGCTGTATGTATGCACAGTCTTTGGTCAGTTAGTCACCTTATCGCCAGTTATCTTTCACCACTTCGCGACACGGTTAGCTCAACATGCTTTTAATTTAGTCACCTACCCAGAGACTCAGAATGGGCGATTTTCTGACAGCCCAAATTAAAAAGTAAAAATTAGTTCAAAAAACACCCGATAGATGTCGTTTTATAAAAGCCGGCCACCAGCCGTACCTACCTAAGGGCTGTAATAAATTCTACACTTTTACTTGTCTACCAAAAGAATAAAAAAATAGTAAGTCCTTACCTATTTATATTCAGGACATCCAGAACCTATTTCTATTTTGGAATAGAATAAATATTACGCAGCCCCATACACGTGCTCTTCATGAACCCGCCTTTTACCATGCGCCATACTAATCTATGCTAAGCGCCATCTATGAAGTTATTTACGAACCAATTTCTTTTTTTTTTTATCTCGGAAAATCGCCTTTTGCGAAAGTTCCATAACTGTCTAGATCGCAACCCTACGCCGCTGCGCTATCGAGCTCCTCAAACCTCTCGTCTTGGCATCGAAATATTTAAAAATTTTGACAGCAGGTGCGACTTGGCGGCAATTTAAATTTGCGGAAATGAAAAAAACAATTTAAAAAAAAACCGAACCCAGTTCATGTTAAATGTTGCGTTCACGATGCATAAAATATACCACAGAACCGAAATAATCGACCTTGTTCATACTAAAGTAGTATGTATCTAAGTGTATCAAAACACGGTACAAAGTCAAGTTAATTAGTAGTAGTTTTTAACCGCCTCTGTGGTCTAGTGGCTAAGCTACCGGTTTCAGACCCAGAGGTCCCGGGTTCAATTCCCAGCGGGGGGTACATCTTTGTGTGCTCGGTTTGGTTGGTGGTAGGGCTGTTAAGTCCGCCTGGCTAGCTACCACCATCTTATCTAAGTCTGTCGCCATAACAACGATGTTTATAGCATTGTTGTGTTCCGGCAGTTTGAGATAAGATAGCCAGTTCCTCAGTGGTGGAGGATTCCGGGTGAAGCGCGCTTCCACCTTCGGCCTTATCGTCACTTACCATCAGGTGAGATGAAGGCCAAGCGCTTACCCGTTGTCAATAAAAAAAATTAAAAAAAATGGAGAGCGCGGCCATATGTGGCCGCTTGAGGCTTGAGGGCTTAATTTCAGGTCCTAACAACATACATACATACTCGTACATGTGTGAACTCACGACTATTATCCCCGAAGGGTTACATCATGATCGTATCGGGCAGCGGTAAAAGAATACTACCACCCCCTCTCTTCCATTGGGTGTCGTAAAAGGAGACTAACGGACTAAAGACTTCACATACATCCAACAGTATAAAGCGGCGATGGGCTCACCACCTGTCACGCTGAGCACATGTGCAGTCGCTATTTGGTGAAAGGTGGACTATGGTAGAGGACTGCTTTTGCTGTCCTCATTGCGTAGTCTCTGACTAACTCTTCGGGGATAATAGTCGTGATTATATATATGTATGTAGGTACCTATGTATGGTTAGTCAAAGGCCAGGCAGGACCGCAAAAGCAGTCCACTGCCACAGTCCACGTAACCATTAACAACTGCACATGTGTTCAGCGTAACAGGTGGTGAGCCGATCGTCGCCCTATATTGTTGGATGTATGTGCTGTATTTAGTCCGTTAGTCGGCTTTTACGAAACCCAAAGGTATACTATTATTTTTTTTATAGACAGGGTGGGAAAAAAGACCGTGTTTAGAGGAAAAGTACCCTTAATATGGATGATGGCAAATTTTACTGAAAGGAAACATACCTTTATTTTCAAAAATAATTAAAACTGCATTAAAAGATTTTTGAATCACCTGCTTGAGTCGGGAATCGAACCAGAAAAATGTGAAAATAAAAACATCCTATATTTTATGATACCAACCGAAAGAGTCATTAACAAGGAACAATTTATTTTATGCAACATAGTATCTTAAAATAAAGAAAGACCAAGAATACGTCTGTGCATACATGAAAATAGATCTCATTTTGCAATTCAATTCATAAGTAAAGTGAACTATTTTCTTTAGATAGTAAGTAAGCTTTACAATAAAAACTATATTATTTTTGGTCTTTGTAGTAGTATTAAAATAGTAAAGTACACCAAGATGTACCCAGGGAATCGAAACCGGGACCTCGGGGTCTAAGACCGGCCACTAGACCATAGAGGTTCCCTTCCTTACTCCTCCCTCTCTTCAGAATTCTCCTTTACCCATTTCAGTGGACCTTAGCATTCTGGGCATGGACATCGGCCAGGAACTGAATCCAAAATGCTACATCGAGAGTGTTATTTTAACTGCCTCCCGTAAGTTGGGTATTCTCAATAAGGTGAGGCGGTTTTTCACTCCCGAGCAGCGCTGTTTGCTGTACAAGACTCAGGTGCGATCGAGTATGGAGTATTGTTCCCATCTATTGGACGGCTCCGCTAAATACCTCCTCGCATGCAAGCCGTCATGAATGGGTGTGCTTGTTACCGTGCTTGTTCCACGGTGAGGAGCGCTCTCATTATTTTGGACTACATCAGCTGCTCGCCATCAGGCAGGATGTAGTCACTATGACGTGTCACATTAAAAAAAAGGTGGTTAAAGTTGTATTATCTATACAATAATATCATTGTAAAGTGTGTGTGGATGGCACTACCAAGATTACAATTCGTCCTATACGTCATAATCTCTACTGTGATATCGCTCTCATTCTGCAAAGCTGCAGAATGTGTGAAATGACTTGGGCCTTCGCTTCACATCTTCAACGAATCGTTTGTTCAAACTTTTCGTCAGTTACAGCGGCAAACAAAGGACAGTTGCAAATTCGTTTACGGAATGACGTCGGATGGTAATTTCATTACTTTATGAGTTGGCACCATAACTTTACACATTATTAAGTTTTCAGTATCACCGATTATTTTGAGAGAAAAGTTTGGTAAACTGTTCACACAAACGAGAATATCGCTTTGAAAACATCTACTCGAGATGTTTTAATTTAGTTACCCATCCAGACACTTAAGTCACAATATACATTCTTAGTGCAATATTGCTGTATAATCGCAATTTATAAAAACTTTATAACACTTACATTTCGAAAACAAGTATAATTCAATTTTTTGTAAAGCATTATTGGTGTTAGACTAGGTCAAGAGTAGGTACCCTAAGCCGACGACCATTTGTAAAAAATATTATGAATGTAAATGAAGCTAAAGAAATCTGTCGGGATCGTAGCAATTCGAAAGTTGCGATTTCTGCCTACCGTTCTAGAAAACGGGCGTGAATGAAATGAATGTATGACTGTAACAATAATCATTTAGCACAGAATAAGAATGAGATGGGAAAGTCAGAAACAATAAAGGTATGTACCACACTCCAGAGAACAATGCACAATGTCAACTTCACCAAGAAAACGATTAACACAGACCGAAAATAGCTACAAAATAAAATTACTTACCCCAAAAGAAATTCGTCATCCGCACGATATAAGTACCAACGGATACGTCCTAATCACCCTAAGTGGTCTATTAATGGTCCAAACTCAATTACCATGTAAGTGGGGAATGGCCGGGAGCAGCCAAGTCCTTGGGACAAGTTATAAATTAATTACCAAGCACTGAGGACTCTCGACAAAATCTCGACAGAACTTGCTTCGTTTCAACGCTCACTCGATCGAGTGGATATTGTTTATAATTCAACACGACTGAATAGCAGATTGGGTTGCGATCCGGTCGTTGAAACAACTTTTGTAGTGTCATTATGTCACTGTGTGTGTAAACGAATTAATAATATCCCAAGCTTAATTGCCATTGCCTCAGTGGTCTAGCGGCTAAGCAACTGATCTAAGACCCAGAGGTCTCCAGGTTCGATTCCCAGCGGGAAGAATATCTTAGTGTACTTGGTTTGGTTGGAGGTTAAGGCTTGTTAAGTCCACCTGGCTAGCTACCACTATCTAATCTAAGGTCTGGCGCTAAAACAACTCCCACCATCTTATTTAAAGTCTGGCTCTAAAACAACAATGTCCCAGCGCAGCGGGAAGAATATCTTTTTGCACTTGGTTTGGTTGGTGGTTAGAGCTTGTTAAGTCCACCTGGCTAGCTAACACCATCTAATCTAAAGTCTGGCGCTAAAACAACAATGTGAATAGCATTTGTTTGCTTTCCAACAGTTTACAAAACAGCTTGGGTCTGAAATGCTCCAAGTACTCCAACAGCTATTTCTAATTGTCTATAATTAACAAAGCACCATATTTAAGTAAACTATTTACATTCAAATTCATATTTTGTATTTTATGACCTGGTAACGACAAATATTATTTTTTTTGTAAATGTCGTTGCTTCTGTGCGCTGTGGTATATGCCACAGTTAAAAAATGATGTCCTGAATGGGTGGTAGGTTAAAAAAGATTTGGACGATTCAAAGTAGGTACTTATTAAATGAGTTTATTGAATAAATATATTTTGACTTTGACTTTGGGTAAGATAGTCAGTTTCTTATAGCGGTTGAGAATATCGGGTGAAGCACGCTTGCACCTTTGGCCTAATCGTCACTTATCATCAGGTGAGATTAAGTCCAAGCGTTTACCAGTACATACATACATATAATCCCGACTATTATTCCTGTAGGGGTTAGTCAGAAACAAGGCAATGAGGAACAAAAAAGCAGTTCTGTCATAGTCCACTTTTCACCAAATAGCGACTGCAAATATGCTCAGCGTGACCGATGGTGAGCCCATGGCCGCTCTATGCTGTTGGATGTATATCCATTAGTCGCCTTTTACGACACCCAAGGGAAGAGGGGGGTGGTAGTATTCTTTCACCGCTAGTGCAGTCTTCAGTCCATTAGTCGCCTTTTACGACACCCAAGGGAAGAGAGGTATTCTATCAACGCTACGCGACATGGTTAACCCGTAGTAGTTAAAAATAAGCTCCTTGTTTCGGGAGGTACATTAAATAAGCTCCTTGTTTCGGGAGGTACATTAAATAAGCTCCTTGTTTCGGGAGGTACATTAAATAAGCTCCTTGTTTCGGGAGGTACATTAAATAAGCTCCTTGTTTCGGGAGGTACATTAAACTGTTGGGCCCGGTGGTTATCGTAAGATAGTGACTATATAATTTTAATTAATTTACGCTATGTTATGACTTGATCTCTCCCAACATAGGGGAGGTACTGAATACAGCAGTGCGACGTTTGTAGATTATGTGTGACATAAGAATTCCTCAATTTTGAAGACAGCTTTAGTTCAGAACAATCAATAGCTGGAACAAAGGTCTTAAGCTAAAAATTTCAAACAAAAGTAGTTGTTTCTTTAGTTTATTTATTATAGCGTTTAAAAAATTGGCACGGTTCGAAAACAAAACATACTCGGAAAGGTTACTGAGGTAATTAATAAATTAATTAAAGCGAATCACACACAACGCAGATACGGTAATATTTTATCTGCGTATAAAAACTTATTTATCTGAAAGCATCACACACTAAACAGATACGATAATATACGAGACGATACATACACTCGGAATCCTTCACACTGATGCCGATACGGCAGATGTTATCTGCCGATATATTTGTATACGCAGATAATAATCTTACCATCTGTCGGTATATGTCGGTGCTCACAGATACTGTACGATAAAATATAAATTATCTGCGCTGTGTGTGTTGGTTCATATGATTTATATAGAGAGCGATATTGAAAGATATCTGCTCAGATACAGATATCTTACCGTATCTGCGTAGTGTGTGATTAGCTTTATTAATAGATTTCTAGACACAGTGGAGGTCACAGAAATATCTTGATATATTTCTATGGTGGAGGTACATGTTGTTTCTCGAAATCCGATTTTAGTCCGAACTAGTTACTAGTCAAAACTATTACTGTTAATTGGCAAAACTTTACTATGGATTGACAACGCAAGTTAAAGTTTGCTTCGTGGTAACTGCTACCTGTCCAAATTATTCGCGCCAACTTTAAATTACGTTTTACATCCACAATACTAAAGTACACATCAACATCTTTGTTTTTTTATATTTTAAACACAATTATTAACAATGTAAAAATACCACCCTGCCCTTTAAAATTTTACTGTCTGTCCAGTCCAACACGGTTGCCTGGAAGAAATTGCTTTAGCGATAAGGCCGCCAATTGTATGTTTCTTTGTGTTTGTCCTTTTGTTGTTAATTCGGTGTACAATAAAGATTATTTTATTTTATCTTATCTTAAAATACGAATATTTGATAATATTTTATAGGTACCTTTTTAAGGTGTCACCCAGTAGTGGGTTGAGTTAGACTGAGAATGATGATCATGACGATTAGTCCTTTTTTATGTGAAAAAGAGGCAATCGAGCAACCGGGTTACATGATGCAAAGTAATCACCGCCGCCCATGGATGAAATAGAAAGTTTTTTATAATATAGTTTCTAGCACGGACTCACTCACACACACTTACTCACACTTACACACACAAACACATATATACATACCCACAAACACACACAACCTTTATTGTATTTTAATATTCTTTTAATTTATTTCTTTTTGTTTAAGTAAAATTTTAAACACTGAAAAAAGACGACAACCTCAGGCGGGAATCGAACCACGCACCTTCCGCATTCCGGGCGGCTGCCTTAACCACTTGGCTACCGAGGTCTGGCTTTCAACCGTCGAAATTTGTCAGTGCTTGATGCTGAAACATAAGCATAGCACAGCAAGCGTGGTTCGATTCCCGCCTGAGGTTGTCGTCTTTTTTCAGTGTTTAAAATTTTACTTAAGTATATTTAAGCGTTAATAAAACGCTAAAATATAAAACATTAATCTATAAACGCAGCTTCATCTTAACCGAATGTTCAAATATTTGTAAAAATATTTCTTTCGGATCTCAGAGGTGAAAACTTCTAAGATTTGATGAAGCAATGTTGACTAAAAACATAAGCATCAAGCACTGACAAATTTCGACGGTTGAAAGCCAGACCTCGGTAGCCAAGTGGTTAAGGCAGCCGCCCGGAATGCGGAAGGTGCGTGGTTCGATTCCCGCCTGAGGTTGTCGTCTTTTTTCAGTGTTTAAAATTTTACTTAAGTATATTTAAGCGTTAATAAAACGCTAAAATATAAAACATTAATTCTTTTTGTTTCTTTCTTCTCTATTATCGTTAGTGACTTGTCGGGTATTCTAGTAGCTTTATACAATAATATTAATTTAGGAAGAGTGGGGTCCCCTGGTACAAGTATTACTGATACTTAAATAGGAGATCCTGAGCACTAGCTAAGATAATCATGTATATACACTCGAGAGCAATGAATCCGTGTCACTTAAATAAACCTTCTAAAGAAACCTATAAATCTCTGAAACTAAGAACGCTAGCATAATGAAATAAATTGTGTTTAATAGACAATTCATTATTACTCCTTAAATGAAGGTATTAAAACTTCTTAGTTATTGTAAAGTTATGTCATAAAAAAATAAAATTTGAAAAAGGGAGACTTTATGGAACTTGCTCTATACATTATTATTCTGAGGGTGTACAGCATGCCAAACCGCGTAAACGCAGTAATGGAAGCACGAGGAGGCAATACGAAGTATTAAAATTCAAGAAAATCGTAATTTTGTTCAAAAATGTCATGTTTCCTATTTTTGTTTTATGGCGAGATCAGCAGTTTTTTTTCTTTATGTATTTTTTTGTAAATAAAATGTAGTGATTCATAAATTTTATTACTTCTATTAAAGGAATATTTAATTGTCTATTAATTCATTTCAATAAGCTAGCATTCTTAGTTTCCGAGATTTATAGGTTTCTTTAAGTGACCCGAATTCATTGCTCTTGAGTGTGTAGTTACTGAATAAATATTTTGGATTTGTATTTTGTATTTTTTAAATGTGAATAAGAGGCAAACGTGTTTTTTTTGTGTTGGTTAGCTTATTATTTACGAAATGACAGCATTTTGCTATATTATTATGTTCAAATATTTTTACTTATAAAAAGCAATAATTGATGACGACGTAGATTGACGTATCTTTATCAAAAAACAACCCAAGAAGGAGAGCAATTTTAGAAATCTATCTATGTTCTACCGCATTTCATTCGATGTAAACCTTTATATGTAGCTCACGTATTAATTCTCGTGTGTTAAATCTAACAAGTTCCCAGTTCGCAGCGGACAAAGGATTCCTGTTGGATCCTGAGACGTCGTTATTGTATAACATGAGGACGATGTTACTGGGTTGTACACACGAATGAAAATAAACGTGTCCAAAACTGTCAAATTTCTCCAATCGATATCGATTCTTATACCCTAGAGACAGAGTTCAAAATGTTTTAAAGAAAGGAGAACCGGCACTTTCCATAGAAAAAATGCTAAACTTGTTTACAATGGAATTTGGTCATAAAGTGAAGCTAATATTATTTGCTACCTAAACCAAGTTTTGTCTTATTTTTGTCTTAGTTATTTAATTATTAATATTTTTAATATGTAAACACTGAGTCTTCAAAAGGCAGACATGTTACTAGATAAACGTCTAATGTGGCTGCATAAACCATAATTATTATGCGTTTAAAAAAGTGAAATGTCAACAATGCCGTCACGTCCTCAGATTAATAGCTTTAGTTATTATTCTATGGTCACGTCATGTTTTATTTGACTGCTAGCGGCCACCAGGAATTCCATACTGCCAGCAATGGACTATTAAGACGAAACACTACGTGGAAGTGGCATGCAAAATTCTAATACAAAACACAGATCTAAAACAGAAAATCGACGTTTCGTAGTCCCCTGTTTCCTCCTTCAGAGCTGGACCAATGTTTAATTTTTTTGCATTAAGTCATTTATTTAAGAATCAGGAGCCTTCAAAATTTAGCGAAATCACTCCGTTTTAAGGCGTCTGCAGAAACATCAAATGGCTGGTTTAAAAAAAAACTTAAACATACAGACATAGAAAGTGTCTTTCTTTACTGTTCTGTTCTGAAGTTCTAAAGGAGGAAACAGAGGATTACGAAACGTCGTTTTTCTGTTTTAGATCTGTGTTTTGTATTAGAATTTTGTATGCCACTTCCACGTATAGTTCGTCTTAATAGTCCATTGCTGGCAGAATGGAATTCCTGGTGGTTGGAATCAAAGGATACTTATAATATGCAACATGGGACCGACCGGACCGGACTCGAGCCAGCCAACAACGTACAGAGAGTTTTGCATGCCACTTCCACATAGTGTTTCCTCTTATAATGTCTAGATACAATATTAAGCAGCAGATCTTAGGAACATAAATACCTACATACATAGAAGGGTTAGTCAGACAGAGATAAGGCAATAAGGAACCGCAGAAGCAATTCACTGCTAAAGTCGTACTACACACTGCAGTCTTTTGTTTTTATTTGCTTTTTTATTATTTATTTTGTGACCATGGATACCTACGTTATTCAGTCGTTATGTTAGAGTTCATTGATTAGGCTTTCTCCATATAAACGCGAGTCGCCAAATGTAAGTACACTCAATATTTTACTAAGGTTAATGTGTCGTAAAGAAACCATGTCAATCAAACCACTAAACAGATTCGAAATAGGTCACAAGGTGGATTATAGTTTCAGTTATGATTATAACTATCTAATTTTCGTTTATTTTGCACTATTTTTCGACAGTTAATAAAAATAAAATACCGCATGTGCTCGGCGTGATAGGGGGTGAGCCCATCGACGCTGCTGTTGGTTGTATCAGCAGTATTTAGTCCGTTTACGACACCCAAGCAGGAACCGGTACCGAAAATACAGGTATTATATCGGTAAGTACCGGTATTTTCCATTTCGGTTCCTGGATACCGCTTCTATCACGAGTACCGGTATAGTACCTCAAAAAACTGGTATTTATCTGCGAAGTTGCCAGTCTGTTTCTCACGTGAATACCGCTATCTATCTACGACGTTGCCAGTCTGTTAGTCACGTGAATACCGGTATCTATCTGCGACGTTACCACTCTGTTTGTCACGTGATATGCAGTGCACATATGCGAAATATAGTGCAGTTAGCCAATCTAAGCGCCACTTATTTAACTACTCGGTATCTCTCGTTCGCACTAACGAATTTGGTTACTTGGTACCGGTAGGTATAAGTTTTTTTTTTTATAATGACTCGTCATAGTAAATGCATCCTGCCTGATGGTAAGCAGCCGATGCAGTCCAAAATAATAAGAGCGCTACCCAACGTGAAATAAGCACGATAACGAGCGCACCCATTTATGACGGCCTGCATAAATGCCGTTTCACGCCCCGCTTAAAAGACCCGGGACTGTAGTAGCTGGGAAACACATGCGCCGGCAAAGAATTCCAAAGCCGAATGGTCTTACAGAGAAACGACTTACCAAATTTTTTGGTACGAGTACTGATAGTCTGTACAGTATGATGGTGGTTCCTAAGACCAGCACGTGTAGTCCGGGAGAGGAAAGGAGAGGGCGGGATAAGATCAAAAAGTACCTGTTTTATATCTGTATAATACCGGTACTACTACAATCCTACTTACCGGTACTCATCGGTTAACCTGTATTATGAATACCGGTATCAAAACGATACCGGTACCGTATTTAAGTCACAGGTACCGGTAAATGAAAATACCGATATTTCAAGCCCTGCACCCAAGGGAAAAGAGGGGTTGGTAGTATTTTTTAGTGACTTGGTGTACCACATTGCTCTTAGGAACACTTGTTTAACCCTTAAATGCCTAGACTAGAGTATCAAAAACGATACGGTAACTTTAAGCCCTTTTAAAATTTTCATTATAAATCTTAAACTATTATATTTATATTAAAATAAAAATTTAGATTATACTCTGTAATTAAAGTATGTTTTTTTTTTAATTTTATAATATTAAATTTTTCTTAAATTTAACATCACTGACAAGGAAGTTTTGACGAAAACCTCTTTAGATAAGAAAATGCAAACTTTTTTTGAATAAATAAATTTAAATACTTCTTTATGTTTTATTTTAATGATGTAAATTGAAATAGATTCGTAAATTATTAAAACACAAACACAAAATGAAAATAAATTATTAAGGAGAGCATTTTTTCAATATTTTTCGTATTTTTTTTGTAAAAAAAGTGCAGTGGCCAAAATTTAATTTTTATTTTTTTCGATGTGTTGGTATCATATAGTATCCATTAAAAAAGCTTTTTATAATAAACAAAAAATCAGGCATTTAAGGGTTAATTGCAAACACATATGAATTTGGATTTCGAAATAGAACCTGTGATGAACGCTGCAACAGTTGCTGTGTACGACTTAGCCAGATAAAAATCGTAGGTTTAAAGATATTGATATAATCGAATGCGATATCAATGCATTCTCAAACTGCACGTAGGTACATTGTCAATATCTTCAATCATCAATATCCTCAAATCCGATATCGATGCATTCTCAAACTGCAAGCAAAAATATTGCTGAAGCAACTCCGTTTCACACCTTCTCAATTTCAAGCTTAGAGTATACTCTAAGCTTTCAAGTATTATTTGATTCGTTGATTCTATCTGATTCCTGAATATTGTGTCGTATCACAACGGCAGACAAGCATCGAGTATGCAGGAAATCTCATTCATATTTATTTAGATATTCAGTTTATGTAATACAAATTTTATCATTTTCATTTTTCGTCATGTACAATCATGTACTTAATTTTAACTTACTGTAATTGTCTTTATTATAATTTGAATGAGCATAAATGTAATGAACATAATTGCTATACGTATACATTTAATTTATCATAAAATACGAAACTCATAATGGATGAAACGCGCTTCGCGATTGTCTTGAATTTCGAGGTTATTTTTTTTATTAGACAACAGTAACACTAGCTGCCCTGTAGGTCACGTGATAGGTTAGACGATTAGGCGTATTACTCTTGTGATATTTTAAATATTAACATTATGGTATTCTATATGTATGATTTGTAACCTGTATGCCAAAGGGTGAGATGCCAATAAATGTTATGGAATGGATGTTAGGAAACAACTGTTTACTTTTACTGTTGTTTTACCGTTTTACTGTTCACTTAAGTAAGGCGTAGCTTATTTATTGGGTAAAGATGCATGTGTGTAACTACATGGTGTACACATACTACAGTGCCAATTGAAATAACTACAAGATATAAGTAAAATAATTATCAATCACATTTCGTGATCGAAGATAATAATTCATTATTGTTCTGCAGGACCTATTTTTATGTGTAGTGTATAGCGTACATGTTAGTTCAAAGAACCTGCATGAAAAAATATACATTTGCTCTCACACTGTGAGTGTTCATAAATCCCCATTTCCGTTACACGCCATAATACAGGAACAGCTACCACCGCGACCCGAAACTAATCCATTTGAGCTTCTGTTCTCCGCCGGCTTGTACAAACATATTTAGATCAGCGCCGGAGCGCTCGAATGAAGGATTATGATTCATGATAAACAGTGGTAATGCGCCTGCCAAACGGAGTAACGACAATGAGAAGGGAAACGTCTAATTCGAACCAGAATCCTAAGTCTGTGCCGCCTGAATTTTAATTGAGAAATTACCTAGATAAACATATCTCTCTTAATTGCTGCTGCCTGTGATTGGTTATTCATTCACGTACTCCTAGCAGTTTTTACCTTTTTGTAATGGACTCTTACTTTTTTTCCTTGTTATTTCTTACGTTTGTTCATAGAAACTTCTTGCTCTTATTTAAGAACTCAGCTGCCGTAAAAAAAATCAATTATGAGTATCCTCTAGAAGTCTTCGTGACAGATAAACGGTTAACTAATTATTGATAATTATTTATTTGTAATACCACTAATTATTCTTAATTGAGGCCTGAAAACAGCATGGAATATGCTGAAGATGATGATGATAAATTAAACAGTGGTGATGGATGTTAACATCCGAAACACACTTTCTCCGATCTAGAAACTGAACTCTGGACTTTCGGTTATCGGTCAAGCGCTTAGCCACTTGGCTACCAAGTTGTTGATATCTCTCTTCTATTTGTACTAACAGAGAGTTGAGCGTGTGTATGATCATCGTTATCATTACATATTATAAAGTAAAGTCACAAGACCGTGTGTTGTAGCGGTGAAAGAATACTTCCACCCCCTCTCTTCCCTTGGGTGTCGTAAAAGGCGAACTAAAGACTGCACATACATCCAACAGCATAGAGCGGCGATGGGCTCAACACCTGTCACGCTGAGCACATGTGCATGTGCAGTCGCTATTTGGTGAAAAGTGGACTATGGTTTTTTTTATAATAGAAGGAGGCAAACGAGCAGGCGGGTCACCTGATAGAGAGTCATCACCGCCGCCCATGGACACCCGCAAAACCAGAGGAATCGCAGGCGCGTTGCCGGCCTGGCATAGTGTTAAAAGTCTAAGATCCGACTATAGAACGACCTTCACCGGGAAGGTTAATGGATGAAAAGTATTTTATATCAAATTTAATATGTTAAATAATATATCGCGAGTGGGTTGGCTGAAAAATTTCAGTCCAGTACCTTTAATAATTAATGCAATATTAAAAAAAAAATTGCACTGATTTGGTGTGTGTGTTTGTAATGAGCTTATCTTTATATAAACATAAATTTTATTTATTTAATCAGATGGTTGCAAATTACGAATATTGACTTGCCTGTTTACACCTGCCTACCCAATGTTATGACAGGAAATAAATAGTCAACCTAACGTTTGCATATTCTATAGGTTTCATACTTTCGATTGGTACCTGTGTAATTTATCTATTATCGAAACAAGTGCAATATTTAAAAAAATAATTAAATATTTAATTAATCATATACTGGACTGAATTTTTTTAGCCAACCCACTCGCAATATATTTTTCAACACATTAAATTTGATATAAAATACTTTTCATCCATTAACCGGCTCTGTGAAGGTCGTTGTATACTCGGATCTTCTACTATAAGGAAGGAATAGGAATTGTGAGAGAGGGAGGAGAATGGGCCTCCGGAACCCTCAAAAGTTCCAGCCTCTACTAACAGTATTCTGCTTCAGAGGAAGTAAAGTCGCTGTTTTCCTGTGTCTGTTCTCCGCTTTATTCTTTTAAACACGCAATGGTAATATGCGGTTTTCACTAATAGAAAGAGCGATAACTGACGATGGTTTTTGTTTATAACGTGTAGATATTTTGTACAAAATGGCTGAGATATGACGGTGTTTCTAAGTTAACGTGGACAAAGGCGCGGGCGGGCCGCTAGTTGGTAAAAATTGCCTAAAATGTGGAATTAAAATGAACGGAAAAATTCATGTGCCAAGTACCAATGTACCATTATACCAATTAAATAAATGTACTAACGCGTTCGGGTGAAATTCGACAGGAAAAACAGGGTGTCGCTCAATTAATGAGAATTTTCGCCCGGATCGTGAAAGGTCGTGGGTTCAACCCCCACCCTCAAGCAGTCCCGATTTTCTTCAAGTATAATATATTTTTCAAACTAATGTCTGGGAAGCACTGAACTGTATAGGTAGTTGTGTGCAAAATCTTTGTTGGAAATGCTTTCTCCCTATACACACAAAGCCGGAGACAAAGAGCTCCTTATAATATCTTTGACAATACACAACGATTGTTATAAAATTCAATATACGAGGTGAATTTTTCAAGCGTAGGTATGCCATATCCGAAACTTAAAGAAACAGCTAAAAAATACTCAAAGGAATTTGGGATCCGATTTCGAATAAAGCTGGAACTGCATTGCGCATGTGAACCAATGTATTTAATAATAGGGATACAATTAATGTAATAATTAAGTAATTTTATCCTTGTTAGCGACGTTATCGAATGGTGCAATATTACAGTGTCTTCTGTTGGCGAAGTTAGCTCTCATTAAGTACAAAATACATTTTCAAGTAGCAATAACTTTCTTCAAGCTGTAAATATCATTTGCGGCAAAAGCCAACTAGTAGGAACATGATATAGACTTTATAAGTAATTTTTTTTCAAATAACATGGAACAATATCTGTCACAGCTTTTGTAACGTGCCTCAAAGAAGTAATCTTCAAAAGGACTTTCTTACAAGCTCCTTCTTGTTCATGCAAAGTAACATACATTGGACTTGCGATGTCATTGCATAAAGTTTGAGGATTCAAAGAGCTGAGTGCAAGTTTTCCTCACTAACCAATCGAGTTTAAAGTTAACGTCAACTTATATGAGATCGAACGAGCGCCATCTAGCGACGAATTTGTGAAACCAACTTACTGTTACTAACTCTATCGAATAAGGAAGAAAACTTGCAGTCAGCACTATGAGAATAATTAAGCCCCTTGGTAACATCCTTCTTTTTCAATGTGAAGAGGAGGCAAACGAGCAGGCGGGTCACCTGATGGAAAGTAGGTAATCACTGGCGCCAATGGCAAAAGCAGAGAAGTCGCACTTTCTGGCCTTGAGAAAGAAGTATGACCTTTGAGAAAAGTTTAGAGTTGTAAGAGGGAAGGGGAGGGGGAGAGACTGGGCTCATTGGAGCCCAGTCTCTCCCCCTCCCCTTCCCTCTTAGTATTGACTTGCACTCACCGGACGAAACACAACAGCAACGAGTGCTATTGTTATAAGACGATGTTCAGTGGAACTGTTGTTTGAGAGATGTTTTAAGCGGGGCGTGAAACGGCATTTATGCAGGCCGTCATGAATGGCTGCGCTTGTTACGGTGCTTGTTTCACGGTGAAGAGCGCTCTCGTTATTTTGGACTTCATCAGTTGCTTACCATCAGGCAGGATGTAGTCACTATGACAACTTGACGAGTCACATTATGAAAAAAAACTTTGACGACTCAGCCTTTATAAAGATGTTTTCTATCAGAGCGGTGTGCTCGTTCGCCAGCTTAATAACATAAAACAAATGCCTACCCCAATTTTTTCTAATAAAATTCTCGGTCACAGGTGACCTACGAAATGAATGCTCTAAGCCTACGAGCTAATGACGTCAATAAAGGTGTCATTACCGTCAGTGTTCGCGTTAGAATGTCCGTCGCCCGGCACGCAGCCGCCATTTTTGCATCGGCACGCCGCGCGCCGCCGTCGCGGCCCTTACGCTCGCCGATTATCGAGATGCCTTCACGAGTGCCGGTTATAGAACGTCGTGGAGTCGCACCTAAAAGGTAGATCTCTAAAAATATTTTATTTTTTATTATGTTGGAGAACATCTACTCACGACTATTATTCACAAAGGGTTAGTTAGAGACTATGAATGAGGACCGCAAAAGCAGTCCTCTGCCACAGTCCACTTTAAACCAAATAGCGACTGCACATGTGCTCAGTGTGGCGGGTGGTGAGCCCATCGCCGCTCTATGCCCTTAGATATATGTCAAGTCTTTAATGCGTAAGTCGTCTTTTACGACACCCAAGCAGTGGCGTATTTTAAGATTCTGCGCCCTGGGCCTGTAAGGTTTGCCGCCCCGTAAATTAACGGAAAAAAGGAAATACTTTTTATTATAAAATAAATCCAGCAGTATGTTGACGTGGGCTGAGAATGATGATAATAAATGAAAAACTAAAAAGGTCATACAAAGAAATAAACACCATTTATTTATTAAAATTTTTTTTGATGGACAGATTGGTTAACACTGTCATAATCATAATTATATTAAACTTAAACTGTTTTGAAACGTTCTCCGCTTAAAAGGGAACGTAGATAATTTTTTTTTTCTTTTAAATACGGAAAACGAACGTTCCGCACTGCAATTTGTCACCGCAGTGCACAGAAGTATGCGTGATGCTATTTTAGTAATGCATTTCCATATAAATGCTTCCTTTAAATCATTTCTTTAATAAACAAGCAAGCTAGCAGAGCTCGCCCATGGTTTAAAGTCGACTATGCTCGTGCTGAGGCCCGTAAACAGCCCGCGTTCAATTCTTGGGTTGATGCTCATTCACGTAAGGCTCCAAACATTCACCATATGAAAAAAGCCTTAGAGCTGCCAAGTCCTGCAAGAGGCTATTGCGCAGGGCGAGGTTTCGTCGCATTGGCAAGATTGGGTCCAAGTTGACATCTCACCCGGCTGGAAGCCGAGCATTCTGGTACTTCCCTTGCCAAAGCGGTTGAAAGTAGATAATTTCTGCCAGCCCTCCACACCACCGCTGTTAAAACCAGATGGCTCACTTGCCCATACTGCGGCTGAGAAGGCGAACTTGTTCGTTTCTCTCTTTGCGCAAAGTTCGCGTCTAGATGTCGCAGCGAAATCACCGTCTAACATACCTCATGACGGCTACTCCATGGCAGCTGTCCACATACGCCAAAAAGAAGTATTAAAAATCCTGCAAACCTTGGACGTGAATAAGGCGATTGGCCCTGATGGTATTCCAGCGATAGTCCTCCGCAACTGCGCGCCTGAGTTGTCTCCAATCCATACTCGCCTGTTTCGTCTCTCACTGGAGACTGAACTCGTTCCCAAATCTTGGAAGCTTGCGAACGTACAACCTGTTCCGAAAAAAGACCAATATCGGAGCGTGTACTCAACAACCGACTCCTGGCATACCTTAAAGACAATGCCTTTTAAGTGACCGGCAATTTGGGTTTCGCCGAGGGTGGTCTACGGGAGAGATCTTCTTGTGTAAGCCACGGTGCACACGCACACGGTGAGGCTTTTGCCGTATCTCTTGACATCTCTAATGCCTTTGACAGTGTTTGGCACGCTAGCCTTATAAACAAGCTTCCGACGTATAGGAACCCCCTTGGCCTCTGCAATGGGATTTCGGACTTTCTGAAGGAGCGACGTGTAGTCTTAGATGCACGTCTGATCTACAGGCTATTGAATTGATGCCGGAGTTCCTCAGGGGTCTGTTCTGCCTGCAGCCCCATTCTTGTTACACATAAACGATCTGTTGGTACCCACAATTCTGGGGTACGCAGACGATAGCACAGTTGTGGACAGATATTTCTCAAATGCAAAGGCCAAGGGGGATGAAGCTCGGTTTTGTCGGGAGACCATGGTTGAGCGTTTCGACACGGTCCTAGAAGCTATCTCCGACTGGGGTGATGCTAACCTCAGTCATCGAGAGCCGGAATAAACTTGTGACTGACACCGAGAACATGTTAAGTCATGTCTCGGATTGGGGCCGACATAACCTAGTCCGCTTTAACCCCTCCAAAACACAAGTTTGCGCATTTACCGCGAAAAAACATCCCTTCGTCGTACCTCTGAACTTTGAGGGAGCTCCCCTTGATACCAATCCGACTATTGAAATCCTTGGCGTCGATATTTCGAGTGACGTTCAGTTTCGTGGTCATTTGGAAGGTAAAGCTAAATTAGCTTCGAAAAAGCTAGGTGTGCTTAATAGAGCGGGTCAGTATTTCACGCCGGCCCACCGTTTACAACTGTATAAAGCACAGGTCAGGCCGCATATGGAATACTGCTCCCATCTCTGGGCTGGAGCACCCCAATACCAACTCCTTCCATTTGACCGCATTCAACGCAGAGCTGCTCGAATTGTCGACGACGTGGTTATTTCAGGACGGCTCGATCCACTGGCTCTTCGGAGAGACGTTGCGTCTCTCTGTATATTGTACCGTATATATTATGGGGAGTGTTCTGAGGAATTGTTCGGCTTGATCCCTGCCGCTGATTTCCTTCACCGCACTACACGCAATCGACTGTCATTCCATCCACATCACCTTGATGGATGGCGGTCTACTACTGTGCGTTTTTCAAGAAATTTCTTGCCTCGAACTACAGTGTTGTGGAACCAGCTCTAGGCGGCGGTATTTCTGGACCGTTATGACTTAGGGATCTTCAAGAAACGAGCCTATTCCTTCCTTAAAGGCCGGCAACGCGCCTGCGATTCCTTTGGTTTTGCGGCTGTCCATGGGCGGCGGTGATTACTTTCCATCAGGTGACCCGCTTGCTCGTTTGCCTCCTTCAGCTATAAAAAAAAAATTTAAAAAAAAAACCTGGTCGACTTCGTCGACACTGCCAAACGGAGTCCATTTCAACTCGCTCCGACTTTCCATGGTGTATTTGTGCCGATATCTGACCATCTTAGCTTTCTGAGTATCCATTTCTGCAAACCTAAACTTCGGCTACTACATAAAGTCCATGGCAAAAACCGCAGCTAAAAAACTTGGCATCCTTTCTAAGGTAAAGCGGTATTATACACCGGGGCAGCAGCTTCAGCTTTACCAAGCACAAGTCCGATCCTGTATGGAATCTGCTGCCACGTCTGGGATGGATCTACCAAGTATCAGTTAGCCGCTTTAGACTCTATTGAGAAGCGCGCTAATAGTCATTGACGACTCTTAACTCGTCGAATCCAAGCTGCAGAGTCTTCAACATCGACGCAAGGATGCCAATCTTTCGGTTTTTTTATCGAGTGCACTTCGGCGAGTGTGCGCAAGAACTATACGAGCTGTTTCCGCCTTCTCCTTTCTATCTCCGGGGAACGAGACGCGGACTGAGATCTCACCCTTACACTGTCAGTCAACATACCACCTATACGCACAAAGCGCTTTGCGTCATCATTTTTGATGCGGACAGCTATGGAATTAAGTCCGGGAATGGGGGTCAAAGTTGCTCGCGTCCGTAGGTTTACCCTTGAGACCCTACACGTGATCCCTGGGTGGTGCTAAATGAGTGACACCAACTGAGTGGTAGAGCCACGCTGCGTTGCAGCACACATTGGGCCGGCTCGCCCGGCGTAATACCACCCTCTCACTAATATTCGGCGTGAAATAATGGCACTTGGTGCTGTTGTGTTTCGTCCGACCAGTGAGGGTTCCGGAGGCCCTTTCTCCCCCCCCCCCCCCCCTCCTCCCAATTCCTATTCCTTCATTAAACCTATTCCTCCCCTAAAGGCCGGCAACGCGTCTGCGATTCCTCTGGTTTTGCGGGTGTCCATGGGCGGCGGTGATTACTCTCCATCAGGTGACCCGCCTGCTCGTTTGCCTCCCACTTTTATAAAAAAAAAAAAAAAAACCGGGAACGTCAATAGAACTAAGTAATTAGTTTCTCAAACATGTTTGAGCTGACGTGTCCGATGAACGAAAGTAACATTATAAGACCGATTCACCGACCACCCACACCGCCTGCACGCCAGAGGAACTAAATAATTCCGCGAACATGTTTATAGAACTAGTTCTGTTAAGTAAATGAATCTTGAATTTACAACCGTTGAGTTTTAGTTATGGTTAATAAAGTAGGCCTTTTAAATTTCTTTAAACATATAAAAAAGGCGCACAAAGCTGAGCGCGAAGTGCGGCTTGCGACGCCCCTCGCAGCCTGCCGCCCCGGGCCATGGCCCTTTTGGCCCTAGGGTAAATACGCCACTGCACCCAAGGGAAGAGAGGAGGTGGTAGTATTCTATTAATGAGAAACGAAGTTAGAGAAACAAACAATTATAGGAAAAAGGCCACAAGAATATTTAAGTAACTGACATAGTATATTAAATAGCAATAAATACGCAATCACACTCACTGAGGAGCTCGATGGCGCAGCGGCTAGCGCGTTCGGCTTGCGATCTTGCTTGCTAAACAACTTTCGCAATGCCGGGTCGCTGAATGGGTGACCAAATTTAAAAACATCTCGAGCTCCTCCGTGCTTCGAAAGGCACGTTAAGCCGTTGGTCCCGGTTGTTGTCGTAAGATAGCAGCCGTTAAAACCCAACAACCTGCACTGGGCCAGCGTGGTGGGTTATGGCCCAATATCCCCACGTGCTATTGTTCACGTGGGAGGCCTGTGCCCAGCAGTGGGACGTTTATAGGCTGATGATGATGATGATGACGCAATCACACGCGCACGCACACTCGCGCGCGCCTAAGCACACATGTTTCGACAATTGTATCCTTTTTCATTTGACAATCATTGATAAACTCATTTCGAAAATAGCAAAAACGTGAAGTAGTCGCTTTTCTGAATTACCTACGACATAAAAAATGTGATGTTAATATTGTGTTCCTTTATTAGCTTTGCCTAAAGTGGCACACAATTTAAGCTCTTTGTAGATCATAGCATTCGGTGTATCGATTAGTTTGTTTCCAAAATGGCGAAGACTAGAGCAAGTTTCACCATTCGATCATGTTAGCGTAAACTAGAATTTGTATAGCATTGTAGCAATTGCTATTAGTTTGAAAAGTTTGTCAAAGCGCTTGATTCTATAAAATTTAAGCATACTTCCATCGTTTCCATAGTTACGTCATTTTGGCTCAATGGCGCAACGGCTAAGGTGGCATCCGATCTTGCCAGTAAAGTAACTTTCCCAATTCTGAGTCACTGGATTGATGACCATGTTGAAAACATTTCGAGCTTCAAAATCCACGAACTCGCATCAGGCCAGCGTGGTTTTCTTTTTATTTATTTTTCTCTTTATTTAATTTAAGGACTTTTGTCAAATATGAAAGGGTCAGCGTGCTTGATTATTTAACCATGTGCTGTTGTTCGGGACGTTTATTGGCTGATGATGATGATGGTGATGATCATTATGGAATGGACAAATAACACCGAAAATTAATTTAGAAAAAAAAACTACAAATAAAAATAAGCGTCTCCATCACACTTTTCGCTTTTAGCTTGAGGCAGGTGAAAATTTCCTGAACATTCTTTCCCGGTGAAAGCCCCGTACAGCATCAACTTTAAATTGAGATTTATGTAGGTTAACTCGGAATAGGTCGTGGAAATATTTGAATTGTCGATATTGAAATAGTTTCTTCCTTGCGGTCTGTTTTATGACGAAGGTAAATATAAATAAAAATGTTGTCGCAGCGTCTACATGCTGAGTAGAACCTGTTCAGGTACTGGTACTGTATTGGACTGCTCTGGAGCAAGAAGCATACGGATGACCCACTGCTGGGCATAGACCGTCCCACGTGGACAGCACATGGGGAGAGTCGGCAACACTGGCCAACAACTATAACCCACCACTAGCTCAATGCGAGTTCCCTAAGAATAAAAAGAGGATATATTATATCCTCATACATACAATTATACTGAATGTGGGTGTATCAACATCATCATCATCATCAGGCATTGGGCCATAAAGTTACTTTGGGGGTTAAAGTTATTCGCGTTCGTAGGTTTACCCTTGAGACCCTAAATGAGTAACACTGACTGAGTGGTAGAGCCACGCTGCGTTGCAGCACGCATTAGGCCGTCTCGCCCGGCGTAATGCCACCCTTTCACGAATATCCGGCGTGAAATAATGGTACTTGTTGCTGTTGTGTTTCGTCTGGCCAAATAGGGTTCCGGAGGCCCCCCCCCCCCCCCTCTCACAATTCCTTTTCCTTCCTTAACCTTATTCCTTCTATAAAGGACAGCAACGCGCCTGCGGTTTTGCGGGTGTCCATGGGCGGCGGTGATTACTCTCCATTAGGTGACCCGCCTGCTCGTTTACCTCCTTCTTATATAAAATAAATTAAAAGTAAAAGGCCTCTTTAAGAATCAAGCTTTTATTTAAATGCGCTAAAAAGAAAAAAATAACTTATACTTAAAAACTTTAACTATCAACTTAATAAATTATAACGTCATTACACAATTTATATGATATAAAAGTTTGAGTAGAGCGAGATTTAAGTAAATACTTACTCATATTTTCTTAGATTGAAAATTTTAATAGTTAAAATCAACCACATCAAGTTGAATATTTAATTTACTTGTCTTTACACATATAGTAAATCTCGCGACAACCTTTTATATCATATAAATTGTGTAATGACGTTATAAGTTGATAGTTAAAGTTTTAAAGTATAGGTTATTCTTTTTAGCGCATTTAAATAAAAAGCTTGATTTTTAAATAGGTATTTTACTTTTTATTTATTTTTTACTTTTTAGTTATCCCTGGACACGTTTTTCATCTGTTCATCTCACTGAATACAAATATTAAACAAAATTTATTTACTTCCACTAAACCACCACCACTCACCACCCATCAAAAACAGTTCACCCATTATGACGAATCAAACTCGACGCGGTTGTGTTGCTTAATTACTGAGTTCCTATGGCCACCTTCCAGCTCCATCATCAGACCCTGGTTACCATCTAACACCAAAGTACTCGTCAAGATGAATCAAACGAGCACATACTCGACGGGGTTATGTCGTTTAATTACTTAGTTCCTATGGCCATCTTCCAGCTTCATTATCAGACCCTGGTTACCATCTAGCAACAAAGTAGTCGTCAAGACGAATCAAACGAGCCGAGACTCGATGGGTTGCGTCGTTTCTTTACTGAGTTCCTAGGACCACCTTCCAGCTCCAACATCAGATCATACCCTGATAACCGTCTAAAAACAACGCACTCGTCAAGACGAATGAAACGAGCCGAAACTCGATGGGGTTGCGTCGTTTCATTACAGAGTTCTTATGACCACATTCCAGCTTCCAGACGATTCAAACGAGCCCAAACTCGACGAGGTTGTGTTGTTTCATTGCAAAGTTCCTATGGCCACCATCCAGCTCCATCATCAGATCAGCACCATGTCATCATAATATTGCATTGTCACGCGATTTACACATGTATGCAAAATTTCAGCTCAATCGGTAACCTGGAAGTGGTACAAAATTGAGTTGCAAAATTCCACCTAAACAAGACATACATACATACATACATAGATTGCAAGTTAAATAAAAGCTTGTAAAAAAAATAACCCACCGCGCTGGCCCAATGCGGGTTGGTGGGTTTTAACAACTGCCATCTTACGACAACAACCGGGACCAACGGCTTAACGTGCCTTCCGAAGCACGGGTGGGTGTATGAAAACAAACTAATATGAGGATAATAAATCTTAACTTGCTCGCTGTAAAATTATGAATTATGCTTTACCATAAGGAAGAACAAACTCTTAAAATTTTGGATTGTGTACAAAAACATCAATCTTTAAGTAACTAAATAGTGTAACCAAAATAACGTATAAAATATTAAAAAGGCAAAACACTCTATAAAAGCAGAAGTTAAGACAGTGCCACATTCCCCAGGGTGACGAAAGCGATCTTTCAAGTTGTAACAGTTTTATGAACTGAGAAGTGTCAGGATAATATTTTTTGCTGTCCAGCAATAACTAGCTATTTTATTTATTTGGACAACCAACAAGACAAATTAAAACAACATAGTGTTCTCTAAAACCTAAAAGCTGCCACGATATTCAAAGTGGACTATTAATATAATTATTACATGATAAAAAACTATTAATATTTGTTCCCGCCATCACCACATCAAGGAGGACAACCTGCCTGCCCTCCAATGGAGACTGGGGCGCATTACTCGCACCCTACCTGGAAAGGATGGCGTCGTCCGGGTGGTGGAATTGGACACCGCGAATGGACATCTTCGGAGGCCAGTATTCCGGATCGCCAGGCTCCCATTAGATGAGCCCACCCTGGGCCCCGGAGGATGTTCCCGCAAAGGTCGGGACGTTACGTTATAAGCGTATTAAAATACGCCTAGCGCCACCTAGCGAGGTGTCGCGAAGTTGGCGCGCGTAAGGAGTGGGAACGAACGACGCGCGCCCGCGCGACACTTTGCCTGCAAGCGACCGCGAGACGTACAGACATATACGCGCGCTAGTATCGCCTTGGACTGCCCTTATTGATAGTGACCCTGTGATGATAGTGCCTGTGATTAGGTGAAGTGACTGTGTGCTGTGCCGTGACCATCAAATCGCCTACATCGCCACCCGTCAGCTCGTGCTCCAGTTGCCCGCTCACCCATCATCATCATCCCAGGTAAGCCTTCCTTCCTGCCTCCCAACATTTCCCTACGTCGCGTAATCGCCACTCAGAGACGTGGCGATTACATTATTCCTCCTCCTTAGTCGTTCACTCTTGACAGAGTGGTCGTGGTTGATGACGTTGCATTTTCATTGGCTAAAACAGCCCTCGCGATGCGCCTCCACTTGTTGCGGTCTTCAGCGTCTCGTGAACTCTGAACTATCGAGGTTTGCGTCGTTGCTTTGATGGCGTCTGTCCAACACGTTGGTGATCGACCGCGTGACCGCTTGCCCTCCACCCGTCCCTGGACAACGAGTCGCTCCATGGAGTGTCTGTTTCTAATTTTATTAAGATTACATTATTATTAAGTATTATTATTATTTTCGAAAAGTTATTTTTCTTAGCTTATTATTATAAGCCTATATTTTACCACTGCTGGAAAAGGCCTCCCTCTCCTCTTTCTTTTCGCGGTCTGTGGCGTGTGCTGGCCAATCATTGGCCAAAAAAGTTATTGTTACACTACAATATTTTTCTCTAAGTTCTTACAAAGATGTAATAACTCTTAATAACTGCAAGTTTTTTTTTATATGACCAGTAGATTAACGAGCAGGCGGGTCACCTGATGGAAAGCAATCACCGCCGCCCATGGACACCCGCAAATTTAGACCTTTAAGAAAGGAATAGGAAGGGATAGGAATTGTGAGGGGGGGGGGGGGGGAAGAGGCCTCCGGAACTCTCACTGGCCGGACGAAACACAACAGCACCAAGTGCCATTATTCCACGCCAGATATTCGTGAGAGGGTGGTTTTACCCCGGGCGAGCCGGCCCAATGTATGCAAAGTTAGTAAGTAAGTGAATGTACCTACCATATATATAAGGCGACTGCTAGAAACCGTAGAAACCGCAAGAAACTTAAAGGGCTGGTCAGGTCAAGTATTTTAAACATGACAAAAATGACAAAAAAAAGAATACGTGTTTTTTTCATTTTTAATTAAGTAATTCATTTTGTAAATTATAATTGGATAGTCTTTGAGTATCTAACTTATTTTAAAGCAATAACATGAGATAAATAAAATGAAAAACAATTAAAAAAACGCGCGGGCAACGGCTGGCCGGCCGATCGTCTGTTGATCCGTCCGTGTCAGCTGGGCGATAAGTACCTACGTTAGTCCGCAATGAAAGCATTTTTGTCATGTTTAAAACACTTGACCTGACCAGCCCTTGAAGTTTCTTGCGGTTTCTAGCAGTCGCCTTATGTAAACAATAGAGGAAGATACGTTATTACCAGCGTACCGCGCGCGCCTCTTGCATATTTAGGACTATAAATCCTAATAGCACCGAATACCGTGTCAATACAGCAGCAACTCGTTCATACCAGTGACGTTTAGTTCTGATTTAGTAAGAGGGCGTTAAAAATGCCTTGCTGTTCATTAATACGGTACACAAATCACTTAATGAGCAAAAACAAGCCACATGGAATAACTTTTCACGTTTAAAGTGAAATTAGAAGCTTGTATGTCTGGAATACAAATGTTACAAGGTCATTTTATAAAGTATAATTAGGTATAGAAGACAATCAGAAACTCATAAAAAGTCATAATAAATCATCACATCATAGTCATATAATGGTATAAGGTCTTTACTTGTTTACTTTAACTTTCAATACCAGTTGGCATTTAGAACTAAACTGAAATCACTACGAGGAAACCACAAAAGCTGTGAATGGTGAATGACGTGAATGAGGTGAATTACGTCACTAAACGTTGACCATATAAACTACGGTCAACTGCAGTTACTAAAATTGTATTTTTTGGTTCAAGTAATGGTTTATGCTCAGAATTATTAATTTAAAATTGTATCTCAGACATACATTTCTTTATTTTGACCAAGTAAACAATTCATTATAAGATTGTATGTGTGAGTTAGAAATGTTAAAATGTAATTTTACAAAGTGTAATAATTACTTATATAGAAGACTGTGATTGTAACTTATAAAAAGTCATAATAAATAATACAATGTATATGTCATATAATGTGGGTCTTTACTTGTTTACTTTAATTTTCAAGATCGGTTGGCATCAGAACTAAACCGAAATCGGTAATAATATTTTCAATCTTTGTCGCGCTCTACTCTAAAGTTGCTTAAACTGAGTCACAATGTTTTTGTTGCAGTTTGGTTTCTGTAAAAAGACAGCCGCCGCAATTTTTAACATTCCACGGGTCCCTTAGAGCATGTTGGTTGAATGCTCTAAGACGGGTCCTCACCGATAATAAGGTCATCTTTTACGGACGTTATATTGCGTCCGCTAAATGTTGGTACCGCTTTTGGAGGAAACCAGAGCTTTTCTAAGCGTATCTTCCTTTATTATTTATATCTATGGTACAATACATACATATATACCCACTGATATACTCTAAAAACCTTATTTATGATGTCCCTATGTGAATAAGACTGTGCTCAGCTACAAAATAATAACTCTAATGGCAGTGACAAAACCTTATGCCGGACATAAAAGATCATCATAAAATAAAAGAGAGCCATAAAATAACCCCATAAAAAATATAGCTTGGATTGATATTCTCTTTATTATGTTTCAGCATAATAGAAAAAAGAACATTACTACCTACTACTATTGTTCATTCTAGCGTTGAGACAAATGCGAGTATTTAGGGTTCATTACTCGAACGCTTTTTCGTTCTACACGTGCGTTTTATGTGCGTGTAATGTATTGATATACGACTGTGTGATGATAAAGAGTAGGGGTTTTAATAAATATTTTACTCAACATTTATCTGAACAAATGGAAATTGGTGTTTTCTATTGAAAAACCTTTAAACACAGTTGACGTAACCCAGTCTGTTAGAGGATGCTGGTTCAAATCCCTCTAGTAATGTGATGCATTGTTTATTACACAAAGGAAGGACAAATTCGTATACATAAGCTTCGCCTTCTCAGTGCATACTTAAATAACAACTTTGTAAGTAAATTAGGAAACCAGAAAGAAGTCCGTCCGTATCAGACTTTAACTTTTAAAGTCCTGGGACAGTTAGAACATGGAACTAAGATTAATGATCACGTCTCCTTAGTTTAGGCACAGGCCTACTTTTTTACAACCTAAAGAAAGTCGCTTAATTAACTGATTTTGGTAACATGCGATGAAAAATAAGTCTGGTAGTGACGTCACAAAATCTGTTCTTAAATTGTTTTCTACGAAACCTACAGCGAACATGAGATTTTAATTACAACACCTCAGTCTCCCTGTGACCACGGACACTGTAAATGGTTCGAAACGTGGTCATGACTAATATAAGTAGTTAATAAACGCAAGTTCATCTATAAAAAGTGTTTTAATTTATTTATTTCACAATAACCTCAAATTCGTCTTTGTAGTGTCAGTGAGCGGTGTCGGCGATTTGATATTTTGGACAGTTGAAAACCTAAAAGCCTTTTTTGGCGTGTGGACGACGAAAAGCTTTATCGGTACGTTAAAATAACGCAGGCACGCATTTTATTGACAGAATACATTTTGTAGTCCACCTGGGTGCAGCTAACCGATTTTAGACTCACTTTTGTTTTAAAACAAAGTTGAAAACGGAGTGTATTCCAATTTTTACAGTCGTATTGTCATGGCATTCGTGAAAAGTGATATTTGTTATTTCGAAGCTGGTGTGTTTTTATTAGAGCACTTGTCAAATTCTTTTTATCACATAGTACAAGCCCTATCATCAACCAAACCATGTGTGGCGCAGTGGTACACTTTTCCTGCTACAATTTTTTTTCCAAAGTTGCTGTTCAACTCGATTTATTTGATTCATTATTTTCAACGGAAACGGTGCGCGGTTGTGCGACGAACTCGACGCCTTCGACGGAAATTGGTTATAACTGGCTAAGGATCGTTTCTTGAAGGAAATAGGGGAAGATCTTTACCCAGCAGTGGGACACAAAAGACTAGGTAAAAAAATATATAAGCACGAGTTAATACATACATACTATTACTTTCGTAAATTGTTTTTTCAAGCCCGTGAATTTGCTAAGAAACATGAATATAAATTTTGTTGGATTTCAAGGGGTAAGGTGCTTATTCAAAGATACCAGTTCCAAATACACACACATTAAATCAGAAAATACCCTCTCTAACTTACTCAATCCGACTGAATAGCATTACATTTAAGTTATTACAAGTATATTTTTGTAACGTCAATTTTATGTATAGTTTACTTATACACCATACACAACATACATTGATCACACAATTAATACTGCTCACACTTCTCACCCTCACAAACACAATCATCCATTATCTCATAAACCAACATTACAACACGAACTGCACCATTCTAATAACAAGGTGTGTTCATGTTAAAACAAAATACGGTGTTACCAAATTACTTATTATATCTAAATTGGTCCTTGACGGGAGTGCAATAGTAAAAATTTTATTATACATAAACGTGGAGACGAAATGTGCTCTCCACGTCTCTCGATTTTTAGTACTACGAACGAAATGGCCAACGTAGATAAAATATTAGCCGACATTGATAGTTTCAATGTCTCTAAATCACACTATTGCACCCCCGTCAATTGTAAAGATTACATTAATACTAATTCATCGACACTAAAAATAATACATACAAATATTAGAAGTATTGGTAAAAACTTTAACAGCTTCATGGTAATGTTGACATTAACAAAAATAAACTACGACATAATAATATTTACAGAATGCTGGCTGAAGGTCGCTGGTCCCCTCCCAGTTCTTGACGGTTATACTGTTTATTCCACTTTGAACAATCAACTCCAGAATGACGGTGTGGTAATTTATATCAACAAATCTTTAAAATGTCAGGTCAGAGAACCTTCTATTTTGGATGCGAATTGTCTTATATGTACAACTGGCAACGTGACTCTAATTGCCATTTATCGTTCCCCTTCTTTTGATAAATTAGAAAATTTCTTTAACAGCGTTGAGGATATAATTATTTCGACCCATTCCCAAAACATAGCAATGATTGGAGACTTAAACATAGATATAAAAGAAAACAACACAAATAGAAACTCTGACGAATATCTAACATTCTTGTCGGCTATGGGTCTCCTTCCGGGGCATCTTCTTCCAACGAGAGCGGGAAACTGCCTGGACCACATATTTTTGAAAACTAAACTAACAGCTACAGTAGCAGTCGTCCAGACAGATATTACCGACCACTATCCAATACAACTATCACTTACTACACCTAAAAACACACAGACCAAAAATGTAGGTATAAACCTAATCACTAAAATGAACTACGAAGGAATAAAAAATCAACTTGACAATGCTAACTATAACGTCATCTTAGAGGAGAACAACCCAAATACGGCAACCAACACTCTTATTTGTGCTTTAAAAGGTGCTATAGAGAACAACAAAACCACCAAAAAAGTTTCTAGGAAATGGAGAGTCATTAAGCCGTGGATTACTCCCGGCTTATTGCGCTGTATTTATAATCGAGACAACATGCACCTTAAACTGAAAAAAGACCCGGAAAATGCAACCCTAAAGATAACCTATACTAGATATAGGAACTTAAGTAATTATTTGCTAAGAAAGTTAAAAACTACTTATGAAAAGGAAGAGTTCAAAAAAGCTAAAAACAACCCCAAGGCAATGTGGAATGTTGTAAAGACGGTTACCAATACTATGCGTTCGAAATCACCACCAACTGAACTACTGAAAATAGCCGATGACGAATTGTCCTCAATAAATCGGGTAAACGAGTTCTTTGTTAATATTGGAAAGAATTTAGCCTCAAAAATACCATCCCTTCCGCACGAATATAGTCCGAATCAATATTCAAATAAAATTAAAATGAATAATTCCTTTGCTATTCTCCCTATTGATGAGTCAGAGGTGAAGAGGCTTATTTTGAACCTACGAACTGACTGTGCCACGGGCTGGGATGATATCCCAGCTCGTGTGTTAAAAAACTCCTGTGATGCTCTAGTTTCCCCTCTCACACATGTCTTTAACCTCTGCATATCACAAGGTATCTTTCCGACTGCACTAAAAAAGGCGGTTGTTCATCCAATCCACAAAGGGCGGGAGAAAGACTGTGTGACAAACTACAGGCCAATTTCTGTACTGACCGCCCTTTCAAAGATCCTGGAGAGATACCTAAATACATCTCTGCAAGCGTATTTGGACAGGTTTAAGCTATTAGCAGAAAATCAGTATGGGTTTCGAAGCGGTGTTTCTGCGGAGGATGCAGTGTCTGAATTTACTGAAGCTTTGGTAACTCACATTGATAACAAAAAAAAGTGTTATGGCATCTTCCTGGATCTGTCAAAGGCATTTGACACCGTCTCCGTTCCAATCCTTATATCTAAGCTGGAATCTGTCGGTGTACGGGGCGTTGCTCTTGACATGTTCTCTAGCTATCTTACAAACCGCTCGCAGTGTGTAAAAATAGGATCCGTAGTCAGCAATGAACAGAAAATATGCTATGGTGTACCCCAAGGAAGTATTTTGGGACCTACGCTCTTTCTTGTTTACATAAACCAGCTGTGCAATATGTCCCTTGAAAATTGCAATATATATACCTACGCTGATGACACTGCATTGCTGGTTCATGGCGATAGTTGGGAGACTGCTGATAGATGTGCCATGAATGCGTTAGGCAAGGTTAAAAACTGGCTGAATGAAAATTTACTTACGCTTAACCTCGATAAAACACGGGTAGTACGCTTTAATATAACAAAAGCAGATAAAACAGAACACACAGATCCTAACATTATTGTACACACATGTCAAAACCCCGGTTTGAGTCGGTGTGAGTGTAAGTCTCTGGAAACTGTCCACAACATTAAATATCTGGGAGTACACTTGGACGAGAGACTTGATTGGCATGTTCAAATCGAAACAATAATTGCAAGGGTTAGGAGGTTAATTTATATCTTTAAAAACTTGCGAAATTCAGCGGACAGAAAAACCCTTAAAATCGTGTATTCTGGATTATGCCAGTCAGTCATATCATACTGTGTTTCGATATGGGGTGGTGCAAACAAAACACTGATTATGAAACTAGAACGCGCACAGAGAGCCGTTTTAAAGGTAATGACACGAAAAAAACGGACATATCCAACAGCAAAACTTTACGCCGAATGCGAAGTACTCACCGTTAGACAACTAGCCATACATCGTATGGTGCTCCGCCGTCACTCGAACTTAACGTACGACCACCAAACCGCAATAAGACGACAAGGAGTGGGAAGAGTGTGCCCACAAGTTAAATGCCGTACAGCTTGGGCAAAACATAAATACAATGCTCTCAGTGCTATGCTTTATAATAAAATAAACAAAGCTATTTACATTTATTCACTTTCAAAATATGAAGTTAAAAAGTCAACAGAAAAATTCCTACTTACACTCGGATACAATGAGACTGAGGATATATTAAAAATAGAACAATAAAATAAGACTTTAAATAAATACACACACACATGCACACGAACACGCACACACACATGCACATGCACACGCACACGCACACGCACACACACACACACACATACATATACATATACATCAACTATATCTATTGTTTAAAATTACATACCTCTTACGACTAATTTACTTTTAGCTATATAGTTAAGTCTAGGTACGTACAATATGGAATATTTAATTTAGTTCTTTAAAAGTAGGAGGAATCGCTGCCGACTAAAATACAGGTCTAACCTAGTTTAGAAAGCAGAAGTTCTCAATACTGTTTATGATAGTTCTTTTTATTTCTTTTTTTTCTTTTATATACCTAATTAACATAATATAACTACTAAACTGTAACTGACTGGCTAACAGTAAACAGTAACCGACACCATGTATCTTATGCAAATAAAGATTATTATTATTATTATTATTATTACTATCCAAACACAACTGTCTATAATCCATCCATCCATCCATCCATCGATCTTTTTGTTAGAGAAGACAGATAGAGACAGCGTCAATTTAATCCTAAGTTTGACTTTAATCAATATTTATTAAGTAATAAAAGGGCTAAGAATTAGTCAAAGACTAGGCAATGAGGACCGCGAAATCAGTCCTTTATGTCATAGTCCACGTTTAACACAATAACGACTGCACATGTGCTCAGTGTAATAGGTCACCACCTATCACGCTTAAAACATTTCAATATTTTTATGAACATACATGATTCATACATATAATCACGGCTATTATCCCCGAAGGGTTAGTCAGAGACTAGGCAATGAGGACTGCATTTGCAGTCCTCATTGCTGTACCATAGTATTATTCTGTGACCATAGTCCACTTTTCACCAAATATCGACTGTACATATGCTCAGCGTGACAGCACAAATTAAATATCTAAAATATCTAAAAGTACCTATGTAATCATAGAGACCTTGATGTCCCTTTAGTATAAAACGTAATGCCAGCTTAACCGTGACGCGTAGCGGTGAAAGAATACTACCACCCCCTCTCTTTCCTTAGGTGTCGTAAAAGGCGACTAATGGACTTAAGACTGCTCATACATCCAACAGCATAGAGCGGCCATGGCCTTACCATCTGTCACGCTGAGCATATTTGCAGTCGCTATTTGGTGAAAAGTGGACTATGCCAGATTACTGCTTTAGCGCTCCTCATTGCGTAGTCTCTGACTAATCCTTCGGGAATAGTCGCGATTATATGTATGTACGAGTATGTATGTTAATATTAACCCGCAACACATTATGTCTGTCATTTCAGACCCAACCCAACACTAGTCCTATGGGACACTCGTACCTCTGCCATGCAACCTAGATTACTTACCTACTTAATTTTTCACAAATCCCATTTATTACGTGTTAAATAAAAAATGAGATGGGAACCGTGCGCTGTTTCATAGTAAACTAGCTGTGCCCGCGACTTCGTTCTTGTAGACTTTTGTTTCTTCATGATCTGATTTTAATTGCCTCATAAGTCTGATATGTATAGTGTCCTAGGTTCGATTTCTGGTAGAGTACAATAAGTTGGTATTAAAGCTTGCTTAGTCTTGTTATTGTGAAGTCAATAAATGATTTTTTCTTTCTTTATTTCTTAATGCCAGCACAATTTATACGTTCCAGATAACAGACATGAAACTGGGGCTGCACGGACGCCTACCGCGACGAGTGCCGCCGAGCGCTGCTCTAGCTCCCCGCGCCCTACTACATCCAAGTAAGGCTGATTTCACAGTCACGCGTTTGATCAGCACCGGCCACACGCGCGTGCTTACAATTACACTAGATAGTAGTTGCGTTTCATAGTCACGCAGTTCAAAGGCGCCGTTCGTGAGACGCGCGCCGTCGGCCAGCGCTGCCGAAGCGCGCGCGGTCCGGGCTCCTCTACTGGCAGTTAGCGTTTTTTCAGAGTGACGCGCGTCGCACGCGCTGTCGTGTACACTCAAAATGAGTAACGATTTCATGTTGCTCATTACGGGGCGTCTGATCGACGAAGTTCGTTTATCCACTTAAGCGTCCGAGCCCCTATATACAACATGGCGCCCAGCGTCCAGCTGTTTACAGAGCTGCTAGAAGAGTGTACAGAAGAATACGAACCCTGACTGAGCTGACAAAAAAAATTAGAACTAAACAACTACTCAGGCTATATCAAAACTTTATATACGTACGGAATGCTTAGAAAACGCAGTATTTTAATAAAAACAACATTTAATTACGAAAATCTATTACTAAAATTACAAAAATAAACATTCCAAGACAAAAAAAAAATACGTAAAAATATATCGACATGTAGAAATTATTATTACTTGGAAGTCACTGTTTGAAACTATAAAGAATCATACCATGTTCGATAGCTAAAACCATAACGATTGTTTGATGTGCACATTATTATGAAGATTTTGTGGGATGCCTCAGGCGAAATGTACAAGGATAGGGACGCGTAAGGTAGCGTACTTTCCAATTTGTAGAGTAATTCGTCAAAAGATCTGGACGAAAGGCGAAAATAACCTGTAACTATCCTCTCGTAAATCGGAGAACGATGTTACGAATGCGCCTCTCAGTAACCTTGTGGCACTAAACGGATCAATTTGCAATCTTCTACAACGACGTCGCTGTTGCACTCTTTTCTATAAATAATAATTAGCTAATCCTCTTAATCGTTGTCTTTTGTCTCCATGATGACGATTATAAGCAACTGTACATTGCAAAGAAACGCGCGATACTAAAACTCGTTTTGCAGCGGTCCGCCGCGCCGGTCAACCGCGCGCTGTTGAGATGCACTGGCCAATGGCGCGTGCCGCCGGCAGGCGTTACTCTGAAATCAGCCTAAGGCCATCGAAAGCCGTAGCACTACAACCAATACCACTGCTACGAGCTACGGCAGCGTAGCAGCATAGAAGCACGCACTGGATCTGCCACGGAGTGTATGTGTGCTACACTACAAACTACGTAGTCAGGGAGAAACTTAAGGATAACGATATGCCTCGAAATTACATTGATCTGCTTGAATATTGTTTGGACGGCAACCATTTTCTTTTCCAATGAGAGCCCAGTCGCCCCGGTACTTGCCAACATCTGGATAGAACATTTTGAAGAGAAGGCTCTGAGTCTCGGTCCGAAGACTATCCGACTTTGGAAAAGATACGAAGATGATATCTTTAGTGTCATTAACGGCAGCAAGCAAGAAGTAGATCAGTGGATTAAACATCTTAACTCCTTTCACCCGAATATGAGGTAAAACGGATATCGAGTGAATCGACAACGGGAAGAGCGGACAAAGAGTTTCAAGCATCCCGAAGTTAGCAGGCAACCGGCCTTCATGCCTTAACGGACAAGATAGGCCACATATTACGTGAGTACTCAATACCGACAATATACACTCCAGGCATAAAAGTCAACAACATTGTGGGCTCTCCGAAAGATGTTTTGCCACTTAAAACACCAGGCGTATACAAGATAGACTGCAGCTGCGGTAGTTTCTACATAGGCCAGACAAAACTGACGATCCACGAGAGGGTCAGGGAACATATTGCGGCTCTAAAAAACCGCCAGTCTAACAAATCAGCCATTGCAGAACATTTACTTGAAAGAGGCGCAAATCACTGGATTGAATTTCATCGTAAGCAAATCCTCTCTACAGATCGCCACTTTTATTCAAGAGTAGTGCGTGAAGCGATTGAAATTAAGAAACATCCCAAGAATTTCAATCGGGAAGATGGTCACAAACTATCATCAGCGTAGAATCCAGTGTTTGCAAAAACGCAACTTTGTTTTAGCTCGCAATCGGCTAACTATCAGAATAAGGCTTGTATACGGAATAGGGACACCGTTAGTGTTGTGTGTGACGGTAGTTGGTTAAATAATGTGACGATGGATGAAGACTCTTCGGCGCCAACGGAGGCGATACACCGCGATAGCAGTCAGCCCGTGACCGCGGCCGGTGCAATTCGGTCGAAACATCGGGTATAAAAGTTATGCGTAGGATGCCTTTACTAAATAGTTTTGACTTAAAATACGTAAATTTTCACAATTTCGTGCAGGACCCTTAAGTTCGTTTAATAGCGTAGAGTAACTATGCGAGAGTAACTTATTCTTAGATTAGAGTGTAACGAAATACAAGTTGTACTATGATAAATTTAGGGAGTAAATTTATACTCGGATAGCTATTCTCGTGTAAGTTTGATATGGTTGAAATCGGCCCTAAGTCCGCCTGGTTGTAATACTGTAGATACCACTGTCCCGAACTAAGTCTTATACTATAACAAAAAGTTAAATTAATCAGTTCCTCACTCCTTAATGGTGTCCAGATTAATGTAATTCATAATTTTATTGTCTCACGTCAGGTGTACAGATATTAACTTACAGGTACATTATATGCATGACATGATTGACATGACCCCTGTTAGGGCACTATAATATTTAACAATAATTATTAAGTCTTAAATTACTTAATAATTATTACATTAATTTTAAATTACTTACAATATTTAACATTAATTTTTAAGTCTTAAATTACTTAATAATTATTACATTTATTTTAAATTACTTATGTTATTCCAAAATCACATTAAATAAAACATTAAATGTTTACATTAAATTATTACATTTCATTAAATCATAATAATACATGCATTTTAATCAAACATGAACCCTAACGAAAATTACTATTATTATTATTAAAACACTACAAACTAAGACCGTGAGATTGAAATTTATAAGTTATAAATGTATTTTACCTTCGGCCTTATTTTTACTTACCATCAGGTGAGACAAAAATCAAACGCATCTCCATTTTTAACATCGCCTACAAAAAAATAGAAAATCTACCTTTAATGCGTTTGTAGGTCAGGCGCTGGTCACCAAAACTTGTACCGTTTACTAATCCAAATATAAATATAAACAAAAATAACAAGCGAAGAGACGACGACGTTGAATTGAAACAAGACCTACCACCAACCACACCAGTACGTAGCTTGACTTCGAACCCGGACCCTCTATGTTTAAGATCAGTGGTGTAACTACTATGCTATAAGGGCGGTTAGGTCTTTAAATTAATCAATCAAGCAATTGATCAATCAATTTATTACATCTTCTCTTTGTTGAGAGACAGCTCCAAGAGGGCTCTTATTGTGTTAATTATGCAAAATACACGTTCCTTTATTCGAAAATAGGCTTCTAAAACTCATTTTCCAACAGATATCTTCAGAACAACCGAAAGTTTCGAACAAGCTTTAATCATAACGGATTTCTAACACCATACCCTACAGCGAACTTACCTGCCTTTACAAGCATAGGCTTTGTAGTAGAGATTTCCCAATTAGTCAGTTAGTCAGTAAGTGAATAATTATATTAATCATCAGCTTAAATAAACGTCCCGCTGTAACTTTTGTTACTAAGAGGGAGAAAAAAGAAAGACCTCCTGAGTTTCTTGCCAGCTTCTTCTTATTATTTATTTATGGAAAAGGTACACCAACAGTATACATATAAAGCATTAAACAAAACATTCCTTATACAAATTAATACTTATACATATACCTATTACAGGCGTACACAACATTAATAATAAGCTCGTTAAACGCTAAAAAATGATATTTAAATAAATATTTGAAAATTTTAAAAAAACACAAAATGAAAAAATTAATGGGTAGGTATGTACTTACTAAAAACAAAATTAAATTAAGAATGAAAAATAAATACAATTAACAACTTTCCACCATAAAAACAAACACAAAATTTCATGCACAGTACTACCTAGTCCTGCAATAAATTGATTAATTACAATAATTCTTCTCAGTCGAAGGCTCTCCCAATATCCGAACTGGTGGTAGATTTGTTAGTTAGTTAGATTAGTAGTAATAAAATAAGTTTTATTCAGTTAGTCATGTAGGAGCTGGTGACTCCCGTCAAGCTTGAAAGGCATGTGTTAGGAGGCTCCGCTCGTCCATTAGAAACAAGTTGTAATAATTATGCTAAGCGGCATCTATCTTCTGTACATTTAATACACAACAAAAAGAAAAAAAGATGTAACTAAATGTTAGTTAGCTGATATTTTATTAGTTTTTGACGTCAATAAGTGCCTGTTAAGGCTAATATTTAATGAATTATTTGACTTTTGTCTGCTAAGCACTGGCCTTCCTACACGAACAGCAATAGCAGGTGTGTAGTGACACTAGGTACTTATTAGATTTTAGATAAATTTTATTAGTTTAATTAATGATTTTAAAAGTCCACAACGCATGCCGTGGCTGTCTGTAAGTAAAAACTGTGCTTAGATAAGGCTGATGTTTGTAACAGTATCATTGTTTTTGTTAGTATATGTTTTTGTTGACTGTCCAAATAATATATAAATAAATAATAGCACGTGGGGATATTGAGCCATAACCCACCACGCTAGCCCAATGCGGGTTGGTAGGTTTTAACGACTGCCATCTTACGATAACAACCAGAGCTAATTACTTTACGTCCTTCCGAAACACGAATGAGCGCGAAATGTTTTCTTTTTATTTGTTCACCAATCCTGTGATCCGGCATAGCGAATGAGCTAAACTAGCAAGATCGCAAACCGAAAGTCTCAGCCGCTGTGCTAAGATCCTCAGTAATGATTAAAGTAAATATAGAAATAGATAAATCGATTCGAAGAGACGTCAGACAAACCGTTTGATACCGATTTTAATTAAATTAAATATCAAACTTAGATTTAACTTGTATCTACAAATTAATCAGCCACTCGAGCCCTCATATTATCAATTGGCCCTTGCGGCCGGCCACGAAATATAATTAACCGTTACATTAATTCAATTCCGCATTTGATTCTTCCATGATAATTCGTGTTACGTATACTGCTGGGAATTATAACTTAAAGTGCTTTGAGAATATTTATGGTCCCTTTGGAGAACCTTTAGATGGTCGGTAGAGTCGGTCTTCTGGATCGGTAGGGCTGGTTTTAAGTCCAAATCAAATCAAATCAAAATGTCCTTATTCAGTAAACTTAAAATAAGCGTTTGAATTGTCTAAACTTAAATTTACTATTATTATTTACTATTATTTATTATTTATATTTGGATGGATGGGCAAAACCCATTCAGGAAGTCTTTTAGCTGTGGAGAAGAATAGGCGCCAGAAACTCCACATATTTATAATAATATAGTAGTAACAACATTAACAAAACAATATGTCGTTACCAAATTATACAATATACAAATTACTAATATGTTATGCTCGTACATGCACTATGTCCATACATATTTGTTATTTACGTAATCTTCCACTTTATAATAGGTTTTTTTAACATGGGCTTTAAATGTACGTAAAGGCATTTCAATAATATTTAGTGGAAGTTTTTAATAAAACGTTACACATTTCCCCAAGAAAGGACCACCTGTTTTATGAAGTCTAAATAAAACTAGGGACGGCAAGCTTATTTTTCCTACAAGTGTTTAAGTTATGAAGATCACAATTTTAAAGAAATGTCTTTTCATACTTCTTTACATACACAAACTTCATGAAAAAGTTTATTAATTATTGCAAAATGAGACAGTAATTGATTGTAAATAATTTTCTCAAAAACTTTGCTAAAGGCTAGAAGTAATATAGAAACTGCTCTAAAATTAGAGGGGTTGTTTTTGTCACCAGCTTTAAACAGTGAAATGATTTTAGCATGCTTCATTAAATTTGGAAAAGATCCTTCTTCAAGACACCTATTGAAAATATCGACCCATTGAGGAGCTAAGGAATTAGTAATTGTTTTAGCAGCATTCAAACTCAAACTCAAAATTTCTTTATTCAATAAACTTAAAATAAGCATTTTGAATCGTCTAAATTTATTTGGATGGATGGGCACCCGCCCACCCACTCCACCCATTCAGGAAGTCTTTTAGCTGTGGAGAAGAACGGGCGCAAGAAACTCCAAAGCTTTAAAATAATATAGAAGTAACGACATTTACTAAACAACATGTCGTTACTAAATTATACAATCAGTTATAAAGATAATGGGTTAAGAAAAAATAATGTAAATATATTATTATAACCAGGCTGTTTTGTCTTCTAAATACTCGTAGTTCTTGACTGTGTAATAACCTTTCCTAAATAAACAAGATTTTACATGATTCTTAAACTTATCTAAAGGTAAATCTAGTATAGTAAGTACTTGGTACTTGGTATTTTATTATAATAGTGTATATACCTTGTCCCAAGAAAGAGCCGAGAACCTTTTGTAACCTAAACAGTGGCATTACTAGTTTTGACTTATTTCTAGTATTGAAATTGTGTGCATCACCGTGTTTAGAAAAAGTGTTAATATTGCAACGCACAAAAACTATACCTACAATAATAAATATACTGCGATGCAACAGTAAGAACACCAACTTCCTTAAAAATATTTCTCAAAGAAGTTCGCGATCCCAGTCTATAGGTAAATGGTTCTTATTGTTCGTTTCTGTAAAATAAATACAGTTTTAACATCAGCCGCTGTTCCCCACAAAAGGACGCCATACGACATGACACTATGAAAATAACTAAAGTAAACAGTCCTAGCAGTTTCAACATCTGTTAATTGTCTAATTGTTCTAATCGCATATGCTGCTGAAATGAGTTTGCCGGCCAAATTCGATATATGCAGATTTCATTGGAGTTTTGTGTCAAAGGTTATCCCTAGGAAAACTGTCTAGTCTACTAAATCTAATTTAACACCATTCATTCTAACAGGTTTGTTCAGTCTTGACATTTGGTAGTATAAATTTAATACATTTCGTTTTTTTAGCATTTAGCTGTAAATTATTCGCACTAATTTGTAGAGATACCCCACAGATCTTCTATATTTTTAATATTTATTGTTTTAAAAGCTTTTAAGATGGTGTCAGTGTTTATATTTATTGTTCTGAGGTATAAATGTCTAAAACTAAAGCTGTCACCGCACTTTCAACACTTTACTCGAGGAGAGCGACAGCAATAATAGAGCAAGAACTTATATTACTAGTTATGGCCATAGGTATCCTAGAGAAAAAATCCTCAAATGCAACAGCGAATGCGTCGTCTGATTCTATTATTTTACTATTAACTTTAAGTGCATACATATGAACAGTCCTTAATTTTTGTTTTACCAGTTTCTTGGTTAATAATATTTCATGTAGTCTTTATTTTGTTATTCGAAAGTGCAATTTTTTTAGAAATAAAATTTGATTTAGAATTTATGCAGATTTTTTAAAATAATTTTGAATAGTTTCTAACATATTCAATAAAGTTACGATCTTTAGAAGTAGATTTTAATTCATACAATTCATTGAAAAATTTCTTCTACTTGGTGTCGCCCAGTCACTGAACTTTTTCTTAGAGTGATTTAATTTAATAATTTTCTCCTTAAATGTGTTGGTAAATTCATCCCGAATGCAACTGAAAACTTTTGTATAAGTATTATCTGCATTATCAGTAGGTGCTACTGAAAGAGAAGAAAGTTTTAAGTGAATATTGGTTCAAAATTTTTCGATACCTTTTTCACTGTTTGGTCTAAACGCTATATTTTGTATGGGAGAGACATTATGGTGCTCAATAGTGGCTAACTACCTCCAGTCTACCTAGCTTACTACCACTATCTTATCCGAATAGCTGTCTGTACACAACTTTATGTTCCGTCGGTTAAAGGTACGAGTCTTCCTTAGTGTTCAACCATAAAGAAGAAACGAAGGACAAATGATTAACCAATGTAAGAAATAAGGGCTATTTACAAAGTTCTAACAAATTTAGATATATAATGCAACTAAATGCGTCCGTCAGCAAAAGAGAGAGTACGGAATTTAAATTAATCACTTTACGCGGTATTGTAGATTTACTCGCGTTAATTTTACATAAACTGTTAAATTTGGCAGGGTCCGTGGTCACGGTCAGACTTTTTTTTATCGTATATCTAAACAACCGAGGCTGATTAATCGCTCTAGGCCACTGCTGCTTCTGGACAACGCTAGACCACACACTGCACAACAGACGGCTACCAAATTAAAAGGAGCTTCAATTGGAATGTCTAAGACATCCACCGTACTCCCCGGACCTTGCTCCAACAAATTACCATTTTTTTCGAAATTTGGATAACTTCTTGCAAAAGAAAAATTCAACTCCGATGGGGCAGTCCAGAGCGCCTTCAAAGATTTTATTGATTCCCGTTCGAATGATTTTTTTAGTAAAGGGATCAATGAACTACCTTTGAGATGGCAAAAATGCATAGATAGAATTTAAACGTCAGGATAAAACGTGAATAGATCGTGAGCTGAGGAGAGCAATGGTGGGATGTGACCCAATGTCCCCAAGAACTGTTGTCCATGTGGGAAAGCCCGTGTCTAGCAGTTTATAGGCTGATGATTATAATATGAGTGATTCATTTCAAGGTTTAGGGATCGTGTAAATAGTAGAAAGAAAATAACCGTGTCGCGTAGGGGTGAAAGAATACTACCACCCCCTCTCTTCCCTTGGGGGTCGAAAGTGACTAACTTGCTAAAGACTGCACATACTTCCAACAGCATAGAGCAGTGATGGGCTCACCACCTGTCACGCTGAGCACATGTGCAGTGAAAAGTGTACTATGATAGCAGAGGACTGCTTTTGCGGTCCTCATTGCCTAGTCTCTGACTAACCCTTCGGGGATAATAGTCATGATTATATGTATGTAAATATTAGGAAACATTAATACAGACAGCTTGAGCTCCCATAGCATGGCTCTAAAAATTTAGATGGCAATTTTTTAACCGCCTCCGTGGTCTAGTGGCTAAGCCACCGGTTTCAGACCCAGAGGTCCCGGGTTCGATTCCCAGAGGGGGGTACATCTTTGTGTGCTCGGTTTGGTCGGTGGTAGGGCTGTTTGTCCGCCTGGTTAGCTACTACCATCTTATCTAAGTCTGTCGCCATAACAACGATGTTTATAGCATAGTTGTGTTCCGACAGTTAGAGATAAGATAGCCAGTTCCTCAGTGGTTGAGGCTTCCGGGTGAAGCGCGCTTCCACCTTCGGCGTTATCGTCACTTACCATTAGATGAGATGAAGTTACCGTTACCCGTAAAAATAAAAAAAAATAAAAAAAATACAGTGACCCCCGTTTATATTTAGCCTGGCCAACCAGGCCTTTTCGACTACTTTTTCTGTTTCTCACATGCCAGTCCTCAGTGTCATTATTTTACTGGCTAAGATCCACATACACACAATGTGTTATGGACTGCGTTTCTACTCCACATGCTCGCGACGTTGTAGAAAGAATCATTTTGTGTTGCATTTGTTTTGTTGCAAGGTACAATGGTTAGTTAGGTTTGCAACCGAAGTACCGAGCTCATGTCGCGGTGAAGCCTAGCGCTTATCGTACATAGGCAAGTTAACCGGTCTGCGTGATTTTCAATATCTAAGAAATAAATAAATAAATAAAATTAAGAACGAGTATCCGAGATTCCGTCTGGGAGCGTCCATTAAAGTTTCGGGCCCAAGTGAAACTGTAAAATCTTTTACATCCGCACTGTTGTTGCGCCGACCGCTCCGTTGTTTTCAACGTAATTCCCCTCTCCAGCCCTTTCCATTATAACTCCTGAAACTTAGTTTTAAAACGACTTATGAGTCCGCCGTGGTCCTTTAAGGCCGCGCACTAAATAAAAAATTGCTGTGAAAATGTTTTATAAGAGAGCCCAGACTCATTTCGTCACACTAATAAAGTTGTCACAATTTGTTGGTGCGACTTTTTATGCTTTATACACCTTTTTTATGGCGATTTTACATTTGCCTGATGCTTGATGATGAGTGATGATGATGACAAAAATTACATGATATAAAGTTTAGCATCAAAGCATTATAAACCTACCGATCTGCTATTCAATTTACTCTCCCAGTCGTTAATAAAGTAGTAATAAGGGTAAAGGAAAGCTAATTAAACGGTGAACTGCCGGATCTTGTTGACTTATTAATGTAGTACATACTTTATACTTATTATAAAATATACTTATTAGGAGGGTTTACTTACAAGGCAGTGACAGTCAGTCTTAGTGAGTTATCAAATGCGCATTTTCTAAATACGATTAAAATTACAAATCGAAATTAATGTGAGTTTAAGGTAGTGAAATAACATTAAAACGATAACTTCTAAGGTTGGTGTAAGATAATACTCGTACAACTGCGTAATTTTACTGCTTCGCTCATCGTTGACCAAGATTGCTGCCGTCAATGTTCTATTGTTTCACGCAATCACTGTGTAGATTGTCAGCGAGCATATTCATAAAAAACCGGCCAAGTGCGAGTCGGACTCGCCCATGAAGGGTTCCGTAGCAGCAAGTAACGCCATATAAAAGCTCTTGTAGTTCGTTGTAACTTGGATCGATGTTTTAATAATAGTATATTTTTAATTAATTATTAAAAAAGAACTACTTTGAAGTTACAGAGGGGGACACACATTACAACACATTACAACTTTGGAAGCGTCTCTCGCGCAGACTATTTAGTTTAGAAAAAAATTGGTTGCCTGTAAAGTCGGTATACGGGCGAAAGTTTTACGTGACAACGACTTTGAGTGGTAAAATAGTTTTAATGTGAATATTCATTCGTATAGTAGGAAGAAGGATGAAATAATAGTAACAATTTAAGACGCGTGCCTTTCACTTTTTATGTCTGTCTCTCTCGCTCTTAGGCGGGCTAACCATGCCCGAGTGGAAGGGACGCGTGCCTCTCACTCGCTCTCATTGTGAGCGCATAACGTGAGCGGAGCGTAACGCAGTTTCTTGAAGTGTCACCCGGCAAACCAATTTATAAAACGTTGTCACGTCAAAAAAAATATTAGAAACCTCAATATCATTTTTGAAGACCTATCCATAGATACCCCACACGTATAAGTTTGATGAAAAAAAAATTGAGTTGCAGTTCTAAGTATGGGGAACCCCCAAAATTTTTTTTTTTTCTATTTTTGTGTGAAAATCTTAATGCGGTTCACAGAATACATCTACTTACCAAGTTTCAACAGTATAGTTCTTATAGTTTCGGAAAAAAGTGGCTGTGACATACGGACGGACAGACAGACATGACGAATCCATAAGGGTTCCGTTTTTTGCCATTTGGCTACGGAACCCTAAAAACAGAAAAGAATATGCAACAACATCCGCTCCGTAATTACAATACAGCGCGGCGACGTAATCTCTACAACTCTTGTTTTGTTTAAGTGCTTGTTACGCCACAAATAAAAACTGAAGTGTCCATTCCTCGCAGGGAAGGCGGCTTTTCTTGTTCCCGGAAAATTGCCGCAAGCGTTTTGCTCCAGTTCTTTATTTATGTTATGCGTTCGTAACGCAATGTTTTATGGAAGCTTATTCGGTCCACACAATAACGCGCGAGTGTGTGGTAAATACTGGTAATACAATTATCTGTGACGTGTCAAAGTTGTCATAATTATGATTCCGACTCGATATTTAGTTGTTCCATCTATTTCGTGTCACGCCCTGCGTAACGGCTGAATGTGTCTTGTTTTTTCTTATTTTTTTAATATGTAGCACGTGTACTGTGTAGTACCTGCTAGGACACAGAGCACAGAATCGCCGCGCGCCCGCCCGCACGCCCGTAGTGAGCGCGCGGCGATTCTGTGTTCTGTGTACTAGGAACTATTGTAATTCAATTACTTATTGCCAAATCCCCTGTATAATGTCCCACAGCTGGGAAAAGGCCTCCGGATACTAAGCTATACGCCACAAGGCCACCCACGTATTTTAATAAACAAAATATAAAAGTAAATTTAAGCTAAGTTTGCTTAGGTTCAATTTTTAAAACTGATTTAGACCTTGATGTTTAGAATCAAACTCAATGTCTATTCGGAAGCAGTCGAGACGAAACATTTCAGTCTTTCATAGTCAGTGACATTTAGATAGATAGATAGATAAAAACATTTATTTGCATAAAAAAACACACATGCTTAGGTACAAATAAAAAACATTCAAATAACAATGTTAGTAGTTGGTAGCATGTGTGCCGCAGCGATGCAAAAGACCAAAAAAAACTCAGTGATACCTTTGCTCAAAAAGCAAAGCACGGTTTTCAGTTTTTGCCCAGAGAACCCGCTAGGCCACGGAAACGGATTTTTCTTTTAATGGAAAATAAAATAACAATGAAAAATTAAATAAATTAAAACGTAAATATGGATATTATTATAAAATACTAATTTATTTAAGTGTATAAAATAAATAAATAAAATGTCACAATAAAATAAAATGTCAAATTGATTAATAATAATTGAATTGATTTGATTTGATCGTTTTAAATGAAATAGAAAAATAACATTATTATGTGCTTACTCACTAACAGAGGCCGTCACCGTGCGACCACTGACGCCTATAGGTACACTTTTTGCAATTCCAGTAGTGCTAATTTTAGTTTATTTTTAAATGCGTATCGGGACGTAATAAGCCTTACTGGTGGTGGTATGTTGTTCCAGCATTTGGTCGCCTGGTAACGGGAACTGCCACTGTTCTATGAGTCTGGGTCATCAATGGGGGCCGCACAGCTCTTATTTCGCTGGTGCCGTGAGAACGAGGAAAGAATTGCAACTATTCGTATAGGTACTTCGGGCTCTTAAATTTAATTATGTCAAACATTAACATGGCAAGATGCAAGCGCCTGCGTGACTCCATGTTCAACATAGATGCGGCATTTAGAAAAGGTGAGACAGGAGTACATGGCGGGATATTAAAGCAGAAACGGCAGCATGCGTTCTGTACTCTGTCTCAGCTTTTCAGTCCTACACAAGAAACGAGGCCCGTAGACCATGTTGCCATAATTACGTCTAGATAGAGATATAGATAAAAGAATAGAGAGATAGATAAGGTAGATAGTGACTCGCATAGGATAATATGGACACTCTCGGACAGAAAATTTCGTATTTTATATAAGACTCTCAGTCTGTAAAAACAGCTCTTAACAAGGCCCAAAACATGATTCTCAAAACGCAGCTGACCGTCAAAAACCACTCCAACATTTTTTACCTCACTAACGAGCTCTCACTACCATATATTTTCACACCAAGAGCACTGCTTGTAACCTTTGCTGTCTGGTTTTTAGCACCAAGGACCAAGTTTGGACTTGTTTGGGTTGAGCAGCAGACCATTGCTATCAGACCAAGCTGCTACACTATCCAGATCCTCATTTATATCACATACAACCTCTGGAATTACGGAAGGGCCTTTGGAGAAGTATAATGATAATTGTCAGCATAACAATGGTACATGCAAAGTTTTATAACTGCTGGCAGATCTGCAACATACAAAATAAAGAGAAGGGGTCCGAGTATAGAACCTTGAGGTACACCACGACTAACAGGCCTAGGATTGGACGTTACTACATTTACTTAATCTTTGCTTAAATTCCAGGGTGCCGAGTGTCTTAATTAAACAAAATCTTGAGTTTTAGAAATCTAAAACTAATAGTCAAAGATTATTATCTTACTATAAAATGAAAAGAAATCTAAAACTAATAGTCAATGATTAGTACGTACATAAGTAGATAAGAAATCTTCTTAATATCTATTTATATACACACTAATCTTTGACTATTAGTTTTAGATTTCTAAAACACAAGATTTTGATTAATTACGACACTGTCTAGTTGCTTGACTTAGATTTAATGACATTATAATATCTTCGCGGCTATTAATAGGGCTGGCAAACGTGTAATGACAATTGTGGCAAACAGGAATTTCACATTTTACAAGGAGTTTAATTAACATTTTCTGTGTTTTTAGTAGCTCTGCGATGTTGTTTAGCGTGTTCGTGCATGATGGTCCTAAAAGCTTATCCATACTTTTTTTTTTATATGTTTACATTTTGGAACCTCAAAATCTGAGCCATGGTAACCTTGGTAACCCTTTGTTAGTGACGGACACCTCGTACCGATAGGAGCCGAAACTGCAATGGCTTATCTTACCAAGCCAAGAAAGGTTACCAAATAATATGTTGAACTTGGGATGCAGGATTTTATTATTTTACAACTGAGTATGAAGTACGGTCGGCCTAAGAAGTAGCTTGGCACTTTAAAACTATGTCACACCAAGCTGCGTTCAAGCATAATCCGCACTAGCGAGATCGGCCCGAGTGTGTAAGTGTGACATGGTACAAGGGGCATAGCTACCGCCCCGTATCAGCCGTAGCAATAATACGGGGCCCACGGGCAGGAGGAGCCCCGTACGTGTGTGCTACGAGCAGCTATAAGAATTGTAATTATGTCTATAGCGGCAGATAAACTGAAATCAGCTATAAATGGTTTAATAAAAGCAGCAGCTATAAATTTTGATACAGGGTCCGTCTAAGGCAAGCTACGCCACTGCATGCTACTAAAGTGTCAAGCTACTTCTGTAGCCAACTGTACCAACAGGCAGGACACCTTGCGTTACACCGATAGCCTGTCAGCTGCGTAAAACCTTACACAATAAAAGTTCAATTAATAAAAATAAAAATAAAACTTTCCTACACTCACACCAATTATCTAGCCCAAGAGAAGCTTCGAAGAAACTCGTTTAATGGTTACTAGACAACGGATAAACATACTTAAAATACTTAAATACATACTTATTATACATAGAAAACACCCAGACCCGAGACAATTTAGAAAATAAATAATATCTAAATTGACCCGACCGGGGATCCAACCCGGGACCTCAGAGATGGCGACACCATGAAAACCGGTGTACAAACCACTCGACCAAGGAGGTCATCAAAAATAATAGTAACCGATTTAAGGTTTCATCTATCACAGAAGAGAGGATAAGCTTGATTCTTACATAGCCTCTGCATTGAATCAATTGTTGACTGTGAGTAACCTCAGTTGGCAAATGTGGTGTTTATATCCAATACCCTTCTTAGCCCAGCAGTGAGACATACTTTATTCGAAATAGAATTAGATTAATTCTTTATTTGATACAGTACATCACACATTTAAATATTCTACCTTAATACTTTGCTTATCTAAAAGAGTAATAAGTATAACATAGTAGGTAGTATATCATTGGCTACAAAAGACAAGTTTCGCATAGAGCAAAATTAAAATTTAAAAAAAAATCCCTAGTCCAAATTACTTACAAAAGTGACAACCCTACCTACCTACGTGATTCTGGGTGAAATGTAACCGTGTGATGACACAGTTTGAATGAAGGAATTTTAATATAGTCTGTCATGTCAACGAATTAATTTATTCAGAACTAGCTCGCTCACTTTGGCGTCACGTGTCGTGTCATGTTCTTTATTATGTTCCTTCCATCTTTAATGATATTAATACATTTTACATACGAATTTGCATCCTCCACATGTTTCATCAATTTGGTGATAGAGAATCACTTCTTTGACATTTATTGTAGGTATAAAATCATTATTCTGTATGTAAAACAGCCTCAACTTTGACCACAGCCGTGATTGCAGCGAACGATGTGACGGCTGTAACATCTATGATCACAGCCATGCGCGCAGCGTTCATGTGTCGCTTAGAGAATCGCATACAGTAGATCACACATTTAAATACTCTACCTTAATACGTTGCTCATCTAAAAGAGTAATAGGTATAACATAGTAGGTAGTGTATAACATTGGCTACAAAAGACAAGTATCGCATAAAGCAAAATTAAAATTTTAAAAATATTCCTACATATTATATTATTCTGGGCGAAATATAACCGTGTGATGATACATTTTGAATTAAGGAATTAATTTATTCAGAACTAGCTCGCGCACTTTGGCGTCACGTGTCGTGTTCTTTATTATGTTCCTTCCATCTTTAATGATATTAATTAATATTTATTAATTAATTTTATTATTTATTGTTTTCTGAGGTTTAAGCGAGCACTACACATTGAAATGAAACACTTTTTTACGGATTAACTCGCGTTTAATTTACTATTTACATAGTTTTTATATTATCCTGACGTTTCGAACCCTTTAGGCTATTTAAATAAGTAGATTTGTTTTACAGGGTCCGTGGTCACAGGGAGACTGAGGTGTTGGTCGTCTCATTGTCAGAAGTTATTTGCCTACCGTCAATAATTTTTATATTTTACCGGGTGCGTTCAAGTTTACACAATACGAGCTAACAATATTTTTAGGTCTGGCAATGTGTTGCTGTTGGGGCTGGGATTTGATGACCTGTATGATGGGGTCCCAGGCAGGTGGTAAATTCCAACCATCCTCTCTATTGAAATTACGATGTTTTTTAATTTCAATAGCCTCGCGTATCATCCTAGGGATGAATCGTTGTTCCTTGGCGAGTATTTGAGGTTTGTCAAATCTGATGTAATGGTTGGGTCCCTCGAGAGCATGTTCACACACTGCAGACTTATTTTCGCGCCTATGCTTGACGTCGGCTATATGTTCTTTTACGCGGGTTCCTACACTTCTCTTTGTTTGCCCGATGTACGAGAGCCCACAGTCGCAGTCCAGTTTGTACACGCCTGCATCTTGAAGGGGTATATTGCACTTGACAGGTCGTAAGAACTGGTTGATCTTCTTTGGCGGCTTAATATATAAATACTTACTGTATTGATTGAAGCTCGCTTCAAGATGTGACCAATCTTGTCAGTGACGCCTTTCATATATGGAAGTACTGCAGGTTGGCGCTCGACTGTGGTTGGTTTTTTGCGTTTTTTGTGACGAAGCCGCGGTACTTGCAGTTTGTTATCCTGTAGTACATGCTTGACATGCTGAAGTTCAGCAGCCAGGTGTTGGGTGTCACAGATGCCGCATGCTCTCTGAAACAAAGATTTCCCTACAGTAGCCAACTGTCTAGGATGGTGGTGAGAATCACCATTGAGGTACCTATCTGTATGGGTTACTTTACGAAACACAGTGTGGCTCAAACTATGGTCAGGATTCCTGATGATTAAAGTGTCCAAGAAAGCTAACTTGTTGTCTGCCTCTAACTCCATTGTGAACTGTATTTTAGGGTGTATGGAGTTAAGATGACTTAGAAATTACCAAGAAAAGACTAGTTGAACAAAATATGCCCAACGAATATGCAGTACTATTAGAGCATTGTCTAACATCTGGCTACCTTTTGTGGAATGAAGTTTACTATTTGCAAATAGAGGGTGTTGCTATGGGGTCCCCTGTATCACCCATTGTCGCCGATATTTTCATGGAAGACTTCGAGGAGCGGGCCCTAAGCACATCACCCGTAACCCCAAGGTTCTATAAGCGGTACGTAGATGACACTTTTACTATCTTACCAACTGATAAAGTATCTGCTTTTCTAAGTCATCTTAACTCCATACACCCTAAAATACAGTCGTACATCGGGCAAACAAAGAGAAGTGTAGGAACCCGCGTAAAAGAACATATAGCCGACGTCAAGCATAGGCGCGAAAATAAGTCTGCAGTGTGTGAACATGCTCTCGAGGGACCCAACCATTACATCAGATTTGACAAACCTCAAATACTCGCCAAGGAACAACGATTCATCCCTAGGATGATACGCGAGGCTATTGAAATTAAAAAACATCGTAATTTCAATAGAGAGGATGGTTGGAATTAACCACCTGCCTGGGACCCCATCATACAGGTCATCAAATCCCAGCCCCAACAGCAACACATTGCCAGACCTAAAAATATTGTTAGCTCGTATTGTGTAAACTTGAACGCACCCGGTAAAATATAAAAATTATTGACGGTAGGCAAATAACTTCTGACAATGAGACGACCAACACCTCAGTCTCCCTGTGACCACGGACCCTGTAAAGGGTTCGAAACGTCAGGATAATATAAAAACTATGTAAATAGTAAATTAAACGCGAGTTAATCCGTAAAAAAGTGTTTAATTTTATTATTAATTAATACATTTTAAATACGAATTTGCATCCTCCACATGCTTCACCAATTTGGTGTCATAATACGAGTACCTAGGTAATAAAATTTAAGCTGTACGAGTATGTAGTTGATTTTAGGCCCTTCGCCCTCAAGGACATTGCCAAGCTTATGGCAATTATCTTCACTGAGGAGGCAGAGTGATAGGACGGGGTGGCACAAAAGATCCCAATGGGTCGACGTGCTACTGCGAGAGGGAGACCTCTGCATGCCCCACCAGATAAGATAAGATAAGATAAGATGTAGTTGAAGCAACGGATGTATGTCAGGATCGTTTCAATTGGAAAGCCTACTCCTCCGGGAAACAGGCGTACTGTAATGTGCCTATGTATGTGGGTAATATTATAACTATCTATCTACATCGAACCAAAAATGTATCGTATATTTGATAATACTTTATTTGAAGTTACATATTTTACATGCACATTTTATCTGAAACCTATGGTATGTGCAAATTAATCATTTATCCATTCATACGATTGCGATGAAACTTTGCTAAGTTGATGTGGGCATGACCACGAAAGTTTCGAGTGGTAAAACCATCACAGGATACCTACAAGTGTTCATGCGGACGAAGTCGCAGGGTAGTACTATTATTTATTCTGTGTCGCAGGCGGGCCGCTTGGACAGATTAAATAAATAGGTGACAGCAAGTGCACTGATTATATTCCTGACGTTGCGTTAGATATTATAACTAATGTTAACACCATGTAGCAAGTTTTTACGCACTAAGTTGGGCAGCAAACGTTTGACAACAAAAAAGTCCCTACGCCCCACGCGTTGGCCGCTGTCATCTATACTACGGCCAAATTCGATGAAGAACGTCTGTAAACCAATTATAAACATTTCTTTGAGAAAATGTCTAGTGACACCTTTACTTATTTTTGAGAGCGATTCACAAGAAAAAAGCTCTAACAATGGTTTCTTTCTTTTAAAAAAAAACATATATTAATATTAGTAAAATTAGATACTTACACGAAGATATGACAGTACCTAATTGGTTTAGAAACAGTCAAGACTTCTTCGAATTAGGCCATAGTATAGTTAAACGCGTCACTCAAACAAGGTCTCCCGCCCTATAGACTTACGAACCGATAGCGTAATGATGACATTCATAAGTGCAGTAGTCTAAACTGAATTAATGATATTAATTTCTTGATTCACTTTTTTATATGGAATAAGTAGCTGTTCAAGTTATAACGCCTTAGTAGTCGTAGTCTATTCTCAGCATCTACCCACTATTCAGCCAAGGTCGTTCGCAGACTAATTTCCCGCGTCACGTTGCGACAATTTAATTACACCGGTGTGAAAGGTCGCGGCGGCGGGCGGCGTGGCACTAATTGGATTCCGACACCTATAACCGGCATTCACATTCGCACGGAATGTGCCAAACAGTCGAGCGTTTTTACAATTCGCATCGGTGATTGATTAATTAACTACTCGTAAAATACAGTCAGACAATCTATGAAGCTCTTTTAGATATATTCTGTAATTGATCTTTACCTACATAGGTACTGTTTTTTCTGTTCTTTTATTATAACATTGGCCGGCAATATCCAATTCCAATTTTCTAGGCCGATTCTGACAGCCTTTTTTAAAAAGGTCACAGCAGTCAGCAGATGCGCGCGACACCGAAGGCATCGCTTCCACCATCCCTGTAGTTTTAGTTCTTATATCTCTATGCTATAATCTGTGTCTATGCTCTGTAACTTTAGAAAACTTATAATACAGGTGTAAAGGTCGCGGCGTGGCGCTTTGAGATTTAAAATAACAGTATCTAGCACCAGTTCCGGATCCTTACCATCAACTCTAGCAGTATTCCTTCAATCTTACTATGCCCATACGAAATTGCTTCGTAATATTAATCACAAAATCAGGATCCCTTACAGTCACCTTTTTTTTTTATTGCTTCCTTCCTTTTTCAAACCTAGAAGAGCTGGCAAGAAAGTCAGGAGAACTTTTTTCTCCATTTTATAAAACAAAATTCTAAATGTTATTTTTAGAATATTATTGTAAACTAAATAATGTTAAAACCGCTATTTGCTAAGCTGCTGGTACCCTCTATTCAAGACCGTTAAATTACAACACATTCACCCCTTTCAGAGTTATTGCCTAGACGCGTATACACAAAAATTCCCGGATTAAATTAAATCCCAGACTCCCACTTTCCGCTTTCATTTCCCAGCGCAGCGGACATCTAGCTGCTTGCATTGCATTTCGGTTTGCTTGTGAACCGACTCTGTATAACATGAATTTCAATTCGTAATCCACTTACCGTCTTGGTTGTTCACAAAAAACTTTGTTATGTTTCTTTTTTGTGATAGCTGCTGCTTAGATATTACCCTGGCTGCTGGGTACAGTGAGGTAGGTACAACGATATATAAGATACTCTTCGATCACCTATGATCGAAATAGATTCTATATAATTAAGTAATATACTTATTTAGACAGTGCCGTAGCCGTAAGCACAGTATAAATCTTTAGCTTATTTTTATACTGTGCCGTAAGCGTTATCCGGAGTTTCTGAATTCAATTCCCAGCGTGCGGATTTTTCAACGCACAGCCGGGGTCGAATTGTATAACTTCAACAACTTTGTATCGCAATATCTTATAGTAGAAGTAGGTACGAAAATAATAAAATTAGTTTTTAATTATTAAACTAGCAAAGCAATGCACCTACCTACTTGTACTTTTAAATAAAAGTATTGCGATAGGTATTGAAGTTAGACAATGAGCCCTCGGGTTTGTGATTGAAAACACTAACAACGTAGGTAGGTATTCAAAAAGATCGTAATTTAGTTAACACTCTAGGTACCTAATAAGTAGCGATGGTTTGATTACAATTTGAATTAAGCGTTTGCCCAGCTGTGAGACAATAAGTAGATAACATAATTGATGATTAAACGAACTTACCTAAGTGACGTTCTATCATAATTATACCAAGGCTTCATCCGAAGAGATTAGAGAACAATTGTAGTTTCACGTAACGACTCGCTAATCACACACTATAGTTAAAATAGATTTTATCAATAAAAAAACAAGTTTTCTAAAAGTATAAAATCAGTTTGAACTGGTATCCCCAAGACCTCCACCCCCGACGCCATCTTACTTTGTCGTTACCTCATTTCAAAGCCTCATTTATTTAGTTGAAAGAATAGTAAATGAAATTTAAAAAGACCTATTGTCTATAGAGTAGACAATATTAAAACGACATTCAAATAATTTCTATTTCGATGTATCAATGGGTATGGGAGGGTGGGCTCTAATCTTTTTGAATGAAGCCTTCGTTTAAGTAATTATGATAGAACGTCTATTAGGCAAGTTCGTTTAATCATCAAATAGACTTCATGTTTCATCCTCGAGATTAGAGAACAGTTAAATCTGCTGTTAATCACAAAAAGCCACTATCTGAAAGTGATAGAAATTTATATTATTTGAAATTTGATAATTGTATGATTTATATTAAATTAGTGTCGCGCGTCAGACACAATTGAATTTTAATTGTCTTTGACGATAGTCGGCAGGCCGTCGCTCGAGAGATTATTAGGAAATGCATGAATGAATGAATTAATTAATTAATTCTTGCAGTAATGTAGCAATTTGCCTAATGAATTTTAATCATCGGTAGAGACACTCACATGCGCCGGGTGGAGTGCGCATAGAAAATAGAGAAGTGTCCATTCCACTTACATTTAATACATTTTTAGTCCATTTCCTTAAAGTTTGACTTGTAACAGAACTAACTAATAAATAATTTTTCATTGTCTCCTCTTAAGGGCCGAGTTATATTAATGTAAGTCAATACGGCATTTGAACGACATATTACAGGTCATCTCTATATATAAAAATGAATCACGCGTAAACCGCTGGACCGATTTCGCTAATTCTTTTTTTGTTGTGTTTGTTATTGTCAGGAGAAGGTTCAAGTTTCAAATTAAAATAAACACTTTTTTTTAAATATATTTTTTAATATTTATAATTAAGACATGACAACCGTCTGTCGGGTCAGCTAGTAAATCATAAAAATAGTGATGAGCACCTGGCTTAGAGGTTTTTATGATGTCTGGTATTTTTATAATTATCTTATTAGAATAACTATTGACTTCTTTTAACTTAATTAATGACAGTGTCTGTACATAAGGCTAACAAGGTAACTGTATTTCTGGTTAACTGTTCTAATGGAAGTTCATGGTTAGGGTGCAGATTTGTTAAAAAATTTAATATAATACACGGGCCCCAGGTTCCCTTGTCATCAGAGGTCACCCTTGGCTCTAAATTTAATGACATTGGGTTCCAGCGTCAAGCAAATTGGTCAAAAATAGAGGATATTAGGATTGACGCTTCGAAATAATTTATCTTCTGTTAATCACAAAAATTTAACCAATGTTTAAATGCCACAGTGTATTGCGCTATTGAATTATTGGTTATGGAAGCACAACTTCCGTCTAATGAGGTTGACGGTACACTTCATCTGTCAAAGGCATCCCAGATAATCTTCCGGTCATAAACTTGAACTTCGGCAACGTTATTATAAAAAGAAATTAGGAGTTTATTATTAGGTCATATTTTGGGGGTCAAAGTTGCTCGCGTCCGTAGGTTTACCCTTGAGACCCTACACGTGATCCCTGGGTGGTGCTAAATGAGTGACACTGACTGAGTGGTAGAGCCACGCTACGTTGCAGCACGCATTGGGCCGGCTCGCCCGGCGTAATACCACCCTCTCACTAATATTCGGCGTGAAATAATGGCACTTGGTGCTGTTGTGTTTCGTCCGACCAGTGAGGGTTCCGGAGGCCCCTCCCCCCCCCCCCCCCTCCCAATTCCTATTCCTTCCTTAAACCTATTCCTCCCTTAAAGGCCGGCAACGCGTCTGCGATTCCTCTAGTTTTGCGGGTGTCCATGGGCGGCGGTGATTACTTTTCATCAGGTGACCCGCCTGCTCGTTTGCCTCCCTCTTTTATAAAAAAAAAAAAAAAAAAAAAAAATATTACAATTCACAGTAAAAGCATTTTCTGTACATCCGCTTCTATGCCAAGACACATAGTTATTACATTTAGTGTTTTTAACCCTGTGGCAAAAGATCGATTTCAGGGGCACCGACATTATGATTCGAAAAGCCTGGTCCCTGAGAGCCCACTCTGTATCAGGGGGAATACGTCTGGATTCGGCGTCTTCTATTTCGTTATCATGGAACATACAAGGTTCTATTAAATTAGTGGCATTTCTTTAAAGTACAGGTATTTTACGCCAAAATAAAATATTTTCCCCAATAAACCGTAGTATTTTGTCATTGGTTTAGATTTTAATTTTTCAAACAAAAAACCTGTATCATACTGTAGATGCCTCGATGAAATCACTCACACATGCGACTGCATTGTGGAAGTCGCCGCACTCACGCTCACGCACAGAAACACACACACAGCTACACATGCAGTGCAGCCTGAGCCAATCACAAGCTTGCGCGCGATGGCGTGCTTATATGAGCTTTCGTTCTCGCTCGCTCACTGACATTTAGTAGTACGTACCGTACCGTACCGTACCTAACCAGTATCTCGTTTTTTTTCTCATAACCTACTAGGCATCATAATCAGCCTATAACCGTCCCACTGCTGGGCACAGGCCTTTCCACATGGATAACATCAAATGGGCTCATTGGGCCATAACTTACCACGCTGACCCAATGCGGGTTGGTGGGTTCAAAATCAAAATATACCACTTGTGCTTAGTCTTTATCAAATTTCTTGGTAAATGACGACAAAACCATTTACCTGGAATGAGAGAGTTGCAGAACAGCTGATCGCTTCGGTCTTATCTTATCATACTGGGCAAGTTAAAATAAGAAATACAGTTTACTGTAGTTGGTATTTTTATTGAAAAACCATTAAAAACACAAATTGTAATTATTTGTGGTTATAAGTTGTTAAATTACGTAATGACCAATAAAAATAACCCTTTAATATTGTTTTCTAAAGTTTACGCGAACACTACACTTTTAATTACACTTTGCAATATGTAAAAGAAAAATTAAACGCGAGTAATATCCGTTTAAAAGTGTTTTATTTAAAACTTTATTAATATTGCAATAATCAGCTTACAATATCCCCAACACAATAGTTGTAACATGAAACACATTTATGAAATCAGTACATTTGTTTATTTTAATAGGTACCTTACCTTAGCACGTTTTAAGTACCGATTTATAATAATTTCTAATCACAACAGGACAATAACAATAATTAGTTTTATAAGGCTACGAAAGAAGTGCTTAGGTTAATTATGTAGGTAGGTATTAAAGTTACTGTAGTACCGTAATCAGTCAGGCACAAGAACACAACCACAGTGGAAATAATGGTGCAAAGTTGCCGATGTCCCAGGTGGTTGAAGAAAACTGAATTCATCACCTACTCAGGCGGGCGCGCTAAGCAGCCAGTCTGCGAGGCGGTTGATATTTACTGGCCTTGGCCTGAGCATGAGCTCAGGTCAAGAATAGTTCTGCGGCTCGTGAACTGGACATCACATCAGTCATAAGTATTGATGTCGATAGTTTCTTCGCGTTTTAGCCCTCGCTACTCGCTACTCTCGCGTTAGTCGTGTGGTGTGTGGTGGTTGGTGCCTGGGCCCTTATTCTGTAACGATTCCTTGTTTCAAAACCACGTTAATTCCTTAAAAAGTTACGATATCTTCCCAAAATCGTATGCGTTTGACGTTTGTGCTCGGTAACGTTTAGGTGTGGAATCTATAGATTGCGATACAGAATCAGGGCCCTGGTGATGTACAAAATTTCCAATTTATGCTTCAACGTCTCTGGCGGAGTGGAAGCAGGAGTGCGGAATGCATCTGGTCTTCTGGAAGGTGTAATCATTGGGCAGGAGGCAGAAAGTAAATCGCCAAAAGCCGCTACTTTGACAATCACAATGTACAGTCACGAGCACCAATATGTCTACACTTTAACACTTAATCCACTGTATTAAGAGTTACAGTTGTTTACATATTTTTGCTCGTGACTGTACTACAAGTAACAAGTCTCATATGGTGGTTTAGTTCTCGTACATAGTACGTTACGCACGGTACGACTGACGTGGAGTGGACTAACGTCTGACTAACTGAATAGTCACTAGACTACTGCACTTATGCACTGCTGCCTGCTGCCTAAAGTGCGCAGTTGTTTCAGAGTAACAATCTTTGTTATTTTAATGTAAATAAATACATTTTTAAACATTTAAAACGAACCATCGTAACTACGAGAGCAATAATAAATATTGCAACATTTCGGCCGTCCCTAGTTTACACGTGTCGGCTTGAGTGAAAGAGAAAGAGCGAGCGCGATGCATTTTTTTTTGAGATGCCACTGACGCCACTGGCCAGTCTCAGTCTGATGAAAACTTTTGTGCGTGAATAAATATTGCAAAAATGCCGTACCGATATTCTTATGTAGATTATTTTAACATGGTCACATGTTATCGTGAAGCGAACTACAGCCTCGCTGAAGCGGTGAGGCTTTACCAGAGTGTACGGTGTGCCCGAACTATCTTGGGAGCTGAGTGAGCAGCGATTCCGGGAGTCGGGGAATTTGTATGCCTCGTGGTGATGCTGAAAGACCTCGCTATTCGCCACAGCTGGAAGAAAGCATTTTGGATTTCTTCGCGCGCCATCCAACCGCCAGTACACGCGATGGAGCGGCTGTCTTTGAAGTCAGTGACTTTTATGCGTGAAAGGTGCTGAAACGGGAAGGGCTGCATTCGTTCAGGAGCTCATGCCACAAGACTTTGCACCACGAATGGCATTTTGTCAATGGCTCCGGCGAAATAAGCGGTGCAAAATTTTGTGGACTGATGAAAGCACATTCACAAGAGCGGGCATGTTCAACATCCACAATGCTTACTACTGGACTAAGGAAAAGCCAATATTGGCACGCCCGGACCATTTTCAACATAGGTTCAGTCATAGAATAGGTACTTACTATAATAATACAAGTGTTCAGTGTTAATGTGTGGGCGGGGCTATTAGGGAAACAACTTCTCGGTCCAGTTTTTCTAGACCGGCTCAACAGGCAAGCGGCTGCATACATGAGCTTTTTACGAGTGAACCTGGTGGAGCTGCTCACCGACGTGCCTATCGGACTGCGTCGGAGGCTGTATTACCAGCTCGATGGAGCGCCGGCGCACTACGACCGCAACGTCTGCGCACATCTCACAGGGATCTATGAAGATCGTTGGATTATTGGTCGCGGTGGACCGGTCGCATGGCCAGCACGCTCACCGGACTTGACGCCGCCGCTGGACTTTCACGTGTGGGGTCGTGCGAAGGACTTGTGTATGGTCACGACATGGCCATACTATCACCAGTGCCAAACAGTTACGTAGGTGGTGAGGGCCTTCGAAACAATGCGCAGTGACAGTGACACTCTAGTGCGTGTTAGTAGGAACGTTTTCATGAGGGCAACCTTTGCGTCCAACAACAAGGCGGCCACTTCAGCAGTTGCTCAATCAAATAAAAAAACCACGTAGAGATTTTTTTTATTTGATTTGTAAATAATAACTTTGTAAGTAATTTTATTTTGTACAGTCAGCCACACATCATCCTATACAAAACTGTCAAACTTCTTCAATCGATTTTAAACTTTACCTCCAATACGTTAGTTTGTCATTGTGATAAAAATGTGTCTGTCATTGTAATTTTAATAAACTATTTTAAATAAAATGTATTTTATTATCCTACTACGCAATCCTTCTACCAACCCGCATTGGGCCAGCGTGGTAAGTCACATGCATGGCCCAATCTCCTTATGTGATGTGGTCTATGTGGGAAGGCCTGTGCCCAGCAGTGGGACTTTTATAGGCTGATGATGAATACCATTATTTTATTACTAATAGTTCTGATCTGCCTGGTGGGTAAACTTTAAGTAATATATTGTTTTTTATGATATTAAACATTTAACATTTTAACATTTATTTAACATTATCATTCTCTGTAAAAGTAAGTAATTCATAATAAATAACTCTTCACTACCTACTATCTATCACGAGCACAGAGTTTTTAGCGCGCGGCATAAGCATAACCACAGAACACATTTACTAGCATAACCTACGTAAAAATAAATCGGGGGACCTCCCGCCCGTCCCGTGCGTGCGCAGATGTCTTTGGTGCGCAGTAGGGCATGCTCCCGGGAATTCCCGGTACCGATTTTTCCCGGTATTTCCCGGGAAATTGAAATTTTACGCAGTACCGGTACTGACAATTCGTTTCCCGGGAAATTCGGTACTTTCGGTACTTTTATTATAACTTAAAATTACGCCAATATTAGCCTAGCTTTACCTTCCAAATGACCTCGAAACTGAACGTCACTCGAAATATCGACGCCAAGGATTCCAATAGTCGGACTGGTATAAAGGAGAGCTCCCTCAAAGTTCAGAGGTACGACGAAGGGATGTTTTTTCGCGGTAAATGCGCAAACTTGTGTTTTGGAGGGGTTACAGTGGGATAGGTTATGTCGGCCCCAATTTGAGACATGACTTAACATGTTCTCGGTGTCAGTCACAAGTTTATTCCGGCTCTCGATGACGCTTTCCAGAGAAATATTAGCTCGTCCGGTGTAGAGTGTTACCCCCGTACTCCTCCGCATAGCAATGAATGCTGTTGTTATGCAACATGTCATTGATATGCAGAAGAAACAGAGTAGGGGCTAACAACACACACCCCTGCGGGACTCCAGCATTCACGGGTTTCATGTTAGAGCACGAACCGTCGACTACGACTCTGATGCAACGCCCAGAAAGAAAGCTGGCGACCCACGAACACAATTTCTCAGGAAGCTCGTATGATGCAAGTTTAGTGAGAAGAGCCCTGTGCCATACCCTGTCAAAGGATTTCACTACGTCTAAGCTAACTGCCAGTGACTCCCCTTTACTCTCGACTGCCTCCGCTCATCGGTGAGTAAGGTACACTAGAAGATCACCAGCCAAGCGACCGCGACGAAAACCATACTGGCGATCGCTTAGTAGCTAGTTTTCTTCTAGGTACCTTAAGAGCTGGCGGTTTGTAATGGACTCCATTACTTTGGAGAACAAAGAGGTGATGGCTATTGGCCTGTAGTTGGACGGATCTGAGTGATCGCCTTTTTTGAGAATCGGATGGACAAGGGCTGTCTTCCAAGAGCTCGGGACAACGCCAGTAGTGTAAGAGAGCCGGAAAAGGTGCGTTAGAACCGGCGCCAACTCAGGTCCGAAGCACAATGGGAGGAACTGCATCAGGTCCACTCGACTTATGGATTTCAAGGAAAAAAGAGCCTTACGAACTGACCTTTGTAGGAACCGGATTGGCATTAAACAAGCGCAATACGGTATGATTGGTGGAGAGTTATCCCCATCGCCCAAGGGCGAGTTTGATGCTAAAAAGAGTGCCCAAGAGGTCGGCTTTCTCCTTTGTAGTATTGGCCAGGCAGTCATCGGTATTGTGCAATGGTGGTAATCGCTCTCGCCAATTCCACTTATGAATGATGACTTCGCCTTGGCAATGTCCTTAAAGGTCGTGGCGGCAAAATTGTACCTCTTTCTGAGCGCACTGGTGTTTGGATTCTTTGATGACACCGCATTTTTGGCGAGACGCCATTTTGCAGCAAAGTCCAAACCATGGTTGGGACCTGCCGCCAATGGGAACCACCGAGTTTGGATTGAAAAGTTCCATTCCCTGCAGTATCACATCAACGACAGAGTTGGCGGCAACATCAAGATCTTTCAGCGAGAAGCAAACTCGCCACCATGGTTAGGACGCAAAGAAACTTCGCATCCTACCCAGCCCGCCCGCATGACAAATTATAAGCATGGCAATAGCCATTTTGATTTACATAGCATAAAATTGTTGTGAGATCAATGTGGAAGTTTATGACTATTTTAAATTACGTACGTGTATACCTAAGCTATACAATAACTCTATGAGTTTTATAAGGTTACAAATGAATGAACAGTTATTTTGACTTCTTAATAAGTAATGAATTTATAAATGAAAAAAATGTCGTGAAGTAACAAATATAATATTTTACGTTACTGTGCGTCTTATATTTTGCTGATTTGAGCCAACAACCCTGAAGGCATAACCAATTCTTCGGCTTTTCTTATGCAAGAAGGAGGCCAGCGATGCAGATCAGAATCTCGACACTCGCAGAACAAAGTGAATCAACTTTCGAGACCTAGAAGTCGTGCGAGCCGCCGTCAGTGCTTTTCTCTTGGGAAGAATGGCAATTAAAACTGTTGGCAGCATTTCCGTCTGAGGAAAACTACGGACAGATGCTTACTGATATGCTTACTGATATGCTTGCTAAACATGCCCGTTTTGGTGATTCGCTGGAAACATACTATTACGATAAAATTGCACTAGTGAATAGGTGTGGTATCGTAGGTAGAAGAGCCGTAGAATGCATTCTTGTGCGCGGAATAGATGATCGCTCAGTTAGATTAGGAGCTAAGGCTGTACAGTATGATGGCCCTGACAAATTACTAGCATATCTTAGGAATACCAGGAACAGTAGACCTCAGATTGATCGTAAGCAGGTTAAGGTTCAATTGAGCAGTAGAGCTCAGGACTCGCAATTGAAGTTAGGGCCAAGAATATCGCGATGTAAGTAAGAGGGTCACGTAGTATCTCAATGTCCCCAACCGGTTAAAAAAAGTGGTAGATGCCAGAAGTTAGGGCATGACACAGAATCATGTAACTCAAAGCTACCTCCAGTTCCTGAGAAAACTGTTATGACAATTACTAAAGGTTACCCTGGGGAGAAATATTATAAACTTATTCAAAATTGACGGAGTGCCCTTAGAGGCTTTTATAGACTTTGGTAGTGAATTTTGTATAATAAGACAGGGCGATTTTAATAAGATCAGTAACCAGTTCGTTACTAATGATCTTCTTCCCTTACGTGGATTTGGAAACTTAGTCGTTCGGGTACTGGGCAAACGGTGTGTTAACATTGTTATTGATAAGGTTGAAGCATACGTAGATCTTTTCATTGTTCCTAATGAAGTTATGCAGGTTCCTGTCATGATAGGTCAGTCGTTACCTAGCAGTCTCACGTTATTGTTCATAAGACTAATGAAAGTCTAGAGATATTAAAAGCCAATAGTAGTATCATAACTAATGACAAAATCAAATTATTTTGCAAACACGATATAACCTTATCGGTGGTAACACTAGTGGAAGTTTACACTGATCCTGCTATGACAGGTGATGTAGGGTCACCTGTTCACAAATAAAACACCAAAAGGACATCGGCAAAATCCCATACTAGCTGGACCTGATATTCAATGACTATGGGCATTGTTAATTTTGTGTTGATTAGATACCTAACATAATTAGAATCAGTGTCCTTACTCCATATTCAATGTAAAATTTCACAAATGCAGGATATAATTTTTTAAATTTTTTGCGCTTTTGAGGTTAGAAAAACATTTTAACGATCTAATAGATTAAATTCTTAACTTAAGTCGACCTTAACTATCTGATAACTACGTAAATAGTGCTAAGAGAAATGTAATTAATGGTATTTGACATGAAACAAAGAGGATGCTTATAAATAAAACACATGAATGATACCTACATAAAGATTTATTCAAAATCGTCTCTTTTAACTACACTACTTGTCTAAAAAACCTGCTGATGCTGCTATTATGTTATCTTGGTGCCTGGCAAACCCCAAGGTACCACACCGCGGTCATGACATGTGCACAGCATCCAATCGTTCCAGACACATTATTTTCTATTAATATTATGTACATAGGTATTAGTAGTTTTCTTGAAATGTGTCTGGATTTAACTTTCCCTCTTATCAACGTATTATCTCAAATACCTCTCAAGCGATATTCTGATCTGATACACAATGCTGATACATCTCTAACTATAAGGAAACGCACATGTTCTCCATAGTAGGACCGAGCCTGTCGGATTTGGTACGTTCCTAAAGCGAATAATGTTAAATCATTACTAGCCGGGGAAATGTTAATAAATTGTCGCACAGTAGGTACCTAGGTGCGTATCGGAGCAAACGCAAAGATTGGCAAAGATCGACTGCAAAAAAAATCAATGATTAACACCTGTCATTCAATTTTAACAGTGACGTTCCTTTACAAGCAAGTCAAAGAATCAAGCCCTTAACGCTTATTTGGTTTTTATTTCGTTTACTTATTGTATCATTTTCAGCAATTTAATACTGTTCTAAAAATACTTAAATGTATTTTTGTCTAAGTAGAATACTTACTATAATCTTTTTTTCGACGAGTGTAAGGTGGGAGGATTACATGCAAGCACGTGAAATTGTAGACCTACGCGTGAAATGGAACTTGACATCGTCGTCAAGATCTATTGTTTATGGTCAAAACCGTTCAAAAGCTATGATTAAGTTTTCCCATTGATATTAATTATTTTTACGCATTAATTAAATTCTCTAGAACTAGAAGTTCATGAGGTATATTATTCGTATTTTCAAAATTAACTAATAACAGCATATTTTTTAGAATATAATTGATCTGTGCCCATGGTCAGGTCCATTTTCGCCATTGTCCTTTTAAACCATCCTGTCTCTGCCGTTTCTCAAGTTAAGAGTCTAATTTTTTGCATCAAGATAGACAATTTAATTAATTATCTCATCGTATTTATTTTTTTACTGTACTTTTATAATTTATGCATAAAAAAGCTTTTTTAAAAAAATGAACTTTGTTTCATTGTGTCCATATGTATTCAATGAAACACCTGATTTTTCACAATGAAACAGGGCTAATCAACAATGAAACAGTATTATTAGTAGGTAGTGTTTTGTTTGCTTTTAATCAACCAGGTAGATATCTATGCACTAAATTAAAGAAATTTAAATGAAAATAATATGTTTTATTCATAGTAATAATTGTCTACGATATTAATCAGACTAAAACATTAACAATCACAGAGGTAATACCTGCTGGTTCAGGATTAACAAAAAAACAATTACCCTGTCTCTGTCTTACAGGTCATAAAAACTTATAAAATAATAAAATTTCAAAACAAATAAGTAGGTAGGTACCTACCTAAGTATTTTTTCGCTTAAAACAATCTAATATTAATCCTCTTCTTCTAACTAATCTTTGTTGTACGAGTTGCAGTCTCATTATTTAAAATATCACAATCATTGACATTTTTTTCGCTTAAAGCAATCTAATATTAATTATCCTCTTCTTCTAACTAATCTATGTTGTACGAGTTGCAGTCTCATTATTTAAAATATCACAATCATTGTCATTATAATTAGGCATAACTTCTTATTAATTTAAGAATAAACAGGTAACAAAATATCAGATGATTAAAACCGAAACCCGAAACTCAGCCAGATTTTAACGCAAATTTAGTCTCGGTGATACACGAAGAGGGAAAACATAGAACGAGTTCCGGCGTTTGGTGCCGTTAATTTTTGGCTGAGGTAGAATCATCTTTATGTCTGTCAGTCTTATTTCTGAAAGGTCTGACTCTAAAGGGCTATAAAATTTCATCTCGGTCTTGTTTTTTACTCTCAAGAAAGAAACACCATATGAATTAGCACTTATTACTTCAGTAATCAATGCGACGTAGAATATTTCAAGCTTTTTGGTTTCAAAACTAACCATAACGTAGTCGCCTTCTTGGGGGTTTCGATCGATTCGTTTAAAATTTTCAGTTACCAAAGGTAAGTCTTCATCGTTATCATCTTCTTCTTCATCTATGTCACTTAGTTCTGTTTCACTTTGAGATACCACCATATCTTCCCCTTCTTCGCTAGTTTCTGCATCTGATTGATTCCCATGATCTTTACTCTTTTTGCGTTTATTTTTTCCTTTTTCGTCACACAGAATAGGTCGCTTTGTTTTCTTGGTTGCGGATTTTCTTTCTTTAGCTTTGTTCCTTTCTTCAGCAATTTGATTTTTTTCAGGCGTATCCGTCGCAATCATGCTTCTACCGAGCTTTCTTAACTTGCGCCGTCCAGATCGCGGGCCAGCCTTTAATGGTGGCATAAACTCTTTAGGTGATTTGAAATTACCTTTGGTACCAGAAGAAGAGCCTGCGGCAACACAAGCATCGGAAGGCTGTAATTTCCCTGATGGTAAGTAAATTTAAGCTCTGTGAAGGTAAAATAGCTGTGTGCAAACGATTTTCAACAATAGGGTCTTCAAAAATACGCTCATCTATTTCCAATAAGGATGGACTTTCAGCTTCTCGTGGTGAAGGACTTTCAGCGTACATTGCATCTGACAAGGGACTGCCAAGATTTATTGGCTGATGTTGTGGGTGGTCAGAGGAAGCAGAAACTGGAAATTCTGAGGATGGTCCAGGCTGTTCTCTATCGCTGACTTCTCGGGAAGCAGAAACAGGCAATTCTGAGGATGGTCCAGGCTGTTCTCTGTCGGTGAGTTCTCGGGAAGCAGAAACGGGCAGTTCTGAGGATGGTTCGGGCTGTTCTCTGTTGGTTACTTCTGATGGCATGAAGTCGATTTCTTCGAAAATGTCTGCGTTGTATGGGAAGATTTCACATTTTTTGAAGGCTGCTGCAATATTTACTGGCGTCATTGCCTTCTGATATGCTTGACCCACACACTCGGCGACCTTGTAGATTGTCATCGGTTTGCCTGGGTTTCTTCGCAACCACGAATCTACAGAACTGTTATAATACGTCTTAAATGGTCCGTTTAAGCCCACATCAAGTGGTTGCATTTTGGCTGTTGTGTGTGGGTGCAGAGTAAAAATACAGACCCCAGATATTTTGGCCAAATCTAAAGCATTAATACTTAAGTGGGATTCGTGATTGTCCATGATTAATAATGCGGGGTTTTCTAGAGAGGCGCATGTATGTTTTATAAAGTGCTTCATGACTTGGACAAATAGCTCTGTGTTCATCCACCCACTCGGGGTAGCAAGCCCAAGGGACCCTGGAGGTGCGCTGGTCAACATAAAATCCTTGTAATGTTTCCTCGGGAAAACAAGAACTGGAGGTAGAGCTTGCCCTGACGCGCATACAATCGCACAAGTTGTAACCAAAGTCCCTTTCTCACCACTAGTAACCTTGCCTAGATTGTGGCGTCCTTTGGGAGCCATGACTTTTGTGGTTTTTGAACAGTTGTGGTTGCTGTTTCATCTAAATTGTACACTCTACAACCATTGCCGAAAGATGGGTGACGATCCATAGCATTTTTCAGATTGTTAAAAAAAGTATTGACGTTTTCTCTATTAAAGGCCAAAGGCTATAGTAGCCCGCGCCAAACTGCAAGCCTCAGGTTTTTTTAGTGATAAATCTGGATGCCTAGACCTAAAAGATCTAAGCCACTCAATGCCTGCCATTTTCTCAGACTCCCAGCGGACAGGAAATTATATATTATTTATATGAGCCATCTGGTACGCACCGCTGCGAACGTCTTTACTAGAAAGACCATAAAATTTTGACGCGCAATCTTTGATGTACTCTTTAAGATGAGCTTCTTGGTCTTCTGTAAAGACTATGTTAACATTATAGTTTGGAGTTAACCTTTGATTCTTCAAATCAGTGTCACTGACATCCTTATTTTTTTTAACATACCGGAATAGTGTGGGGTAATGAACACTGCATTCACTAGCAGCTTTTCTTAGACTTCATCCCTGCCTTATAAGCTGAATAGCTTTAAGCATGTTAGCTGCCGAATGATCTCCTTTTTTTCTTATAATAGCTTTACTACGTGCCATCTGAAAAATAATAAATGAAATAACTACAAAGTAAGTAGGTAGTTACTGTAGATAGTCAATAGAAAGCTTTAAGAAAGTTGCTTGTATTTAGAAAAATTATCGTTATGGTTATTTTCCACATGGCCTACAATAAAACAAGATAGTACACAATGACACACTGTTTCATTGTATACAACATACTTTTGTTTCATTGTAAACCAACAAGGTATTTTTTTATAACCTATCGAAAAATTGCAACAATGAGTGAACCATTTTCATACGGATTCAAGTCAAAAGACACTTTGAAACATACAGAATACAACGTAATATTGAATAATACGAAATTATCTTTTATAATTTGCTAAACTAAAAAACTAAAAAAAAAATCACCAAATATGACCAAAAATTCTTACTTTTTCGCAGCTGAATATGTTGTGCGTCACTAGAGACGTCCTCTTCCACGCGGCGCGCTCGCAAACTGGGCGTGTGCGGGGGGGGCCTGAGAAGGTCCTTTCTTGCTATCCTGCTCTATTGGGCAACGTCGCGTTTTAGAAATATCGCAAAGTTTCACTGTGTACGATTGTTTCAATGTTGGACAGGTGACCCTATATGTAGAGGGAGGACTTAGGCTTAGGTCTGACGTAATGTTTTCAGTGCCATCGGGCCTATTCCCTATAGATACCAATGGCGTTGGCATTATAGTCATGATTAGTCCTAGCGTAAGGCAGTCAATTTCAAGATAGGTGATTTAGTTGCTCGTGGTTATAAAGCAACTGAAGAAATCACTCCTCTAGCTCAGGTAATGCAAATTGACATACATAATGGGAAGGAGCTCTTGCCCATACTTAATAACGACTTTGGAATAGGTGAAGGTCTGACACCGGTACAAAAGGAATTACTACTTCAACTTTTGAACAATTATCGACATTGTTTTGCATCTAGTCTATCCGAATTAGGGGTTATATCAGCAGGAGAGATAGTGATTAATTTGAAGGGTGATGTTCCTGTTATTTATAGGCCGTATCGATTATCTTTTAAGGAAAAAAAGTAGTCCGGGATATGATTTCGGATTCGGATTTATTAGACAACGGAATAATTAAACCTTCAACATCACCCTATTCAAGCCCTATTGTACTAGTTAGAAAGAAAATCTATGCAAAGTCTGAACTCCCCAGGAGTTCAGACTTTGCATAGATTACCGCGCTCTCAACAAAAAGACAGTTCGAGAAAATTACCCGGTGCCATTGATTGATGATCAATTGGATGTTCTTGCCGGTAATCAGTTCTATATTACACTCGATTTAGCATCTGGTTGTTATCAGATCCCGATACGCGAAGGCGACAAATATAAGACAGCATTTCGTCGCCTCAGTGCTTGTTTGGCCAACAGACCATTTGGGTAATTTTACAGGAGCAATGTTTTTTTGTTTTTCTATGTTATGACTCAAACAAAGGAGTAATGTTATGGTAGTTTCCAAAAATATGGTACATCTGGACATGTAATAATCTATAAAAATTAAAAAACTTTGAATTTTACATGTAAAAAAACAAAAAAAACATTGCTCCTGTAAAATTACCCAAATGGTCTGTTGGCCAAACAAGCACTGAGGCGACGATTTGTTACTCCGGACGGGCACTTTGAGTTTACTCGAATGCCGTTCGGTCTCGCAAATGCTCCTGCTACTTTTCAACGCATAATGAACCAGGTGCTATGTACTATGCGTGACAAGGAGGCTTTAGCTTATTTAGATGACGACATCATCCCAGCAAGAGAATTCTCGGACTGATTTGCTACGGTTGGAAAATGTCTTAAAAATATTTTCTGCTGCTGGTCTGACACTTATGTTATCTTAGTGCGTCTTCTTTGGCAATAAAGTAGAATAGGGTTCGAGGTTTCAAAGGAGGGTATTCAACCAGGATCCCGAAAAATCAATGCAGTAGAAGGGTTTCCAACTCCTCAGAACCAACATAACGTACGACAATTTTTAGGGCTAGCCAGTTTCTTTCGCCGTTTTGTGCCCGGTTTCTCAATGATAGTTAAACATTTAACCCATCTTTTAAAAAAAAGACGTTGCTTGGGTATGGGGCTCAGAGCAAGAAACTGCGTTTAGATCTTTAAAACATAGCCTTGTGCAGAAACCAACTTTGGCTTTGTACGACCCTAGAGCTGAGACCGACTTGCACACGGACGCATGTAAGATGGGCTTAGGAGCGATCTTGTTGCAGCGAAATGATTGTGATCTTCTCAGGGCAGTAGCTTATTATAGTAGGCAAACTACACCCGAGGAACAAAACTACTCTTCCTATGACCTCGAGACACTAGCGGTTGTTGCTGCACTTCAAAAGTTTAGGGTGCACCTTATTGGTATTTCCTTTAGAATAGTTACGGATTGTAACTCATTGCGTGCAACGTTTCAGAACCGTGATATGCTTAAGCGAGTAACTAGGTGGTAGGAACTCATGCAAGAATACAATTTTGAAATCGAGTACAGAGCTGGTGCGTCTATGGTTCACGTTGATGCGCTTAGTCGCAATCCTATTGCCGTAGCTGCAGATGATCAGGCAAACGTTAATGTCATGAACGTTACTGAAGAGAGTTGGTTAGTAACGGTTCAAAATGCAGACTCAGAAGTCCAGAAAATGATTAATATTTTGAAGGACCCAGATCTTAGCGATGTTGTTGATATCAAAAATAACTATAAGGTTGAAAACGATAAACTGTACCGAATAACTTCTGAGGGCGATCGGTGGGTGGTACCTAAGGGTGTGCGTTGGCAAGTGGTCAAACAGAACCACGACGACAACGGCAAAGTTTCCACACTTTGCCGTTGACAAAAGTATCGAAAAGGTTAGGTCACTATATTGGTTCCCAAAAATGAGACTTTTTATAAAAAAATATGTCACATCTTGTCTAGAATGTGCTTATTCAAAGTCCTTAGGAGGTAAAAGGCCAGGGTATTTGCATCTGATAAAAAAGGTAAGTAACCATTACGACACTTTGCACATCGATCATGTAGGACCTCTTGTACGTAGTGCCAGAGGCAACATGTGCATTTTCGTTATCGTAGATAGTATGGTTTCGTGATTAGCAATTTACCATGCAATATTTGAATTTGTTTTTATTCAAAATGCTTATAAATGTTTGCAATTCTCTAATTCTTGTCTTAAATATGTGTGCTTTTGGTCTAATACGGAAATTTCATAAAAATATTTCAACATAACCTATCATCAGTATTGTCAGGTACTTCGCAAAGTTTACCCCAAAAATACTTAGGTATTAATATGGAACGAATAGCATAAAATAAATTATTTAATTGAATTATATTTACCTGTACTTTTTACCTTTTCTATGTATTCGAGCGTTAGGCTGAGCGTGGTAGAAAATACTAAATTTAGTTTTAATTTTATATGGGGTCTCACCAGAATCAAGCTAGCCTAGTATAAATTAACGTTTATTTTCTATTTATTTTAGATTTCCAAAGGATGAAACTTATATATTTATGTTACAGGTTGTATAATCGTGCAGTAGTTGCAGTACTGAAGAAACATTAGAACCAAGGCAGCAATGCATCTTTTTCACTTAAATAACCTTGACTTTGTTATTCAGATTGATCCTTATTTAAAAACAGGGATTAAAAGTTGAACTTACGTTGAAATTAATGTTAGAAAGAATCTAGGCCACGGATTGTTTCGTTTCATAAATAAGAGTCATTATAATTTGGCTTCACGTGTTATTTTATTTTACATTGTATAAAATTTCTCAAAGATTGATTGATATTAGATCCACAATACATTGTTGTTAATTTTATATTTTCGTTTCTTTTATCCTAACCTAACCGTTCTACATCCAACACAAAAATGAGAGGTGTTATGTCGAGACGTGGTATTTGTTCTTGACATTGCGTAACATTTACCCATATTTAGGGAGTGACGCTAAAGCTGGCAACATTTTAGTAAACGTTGCCAGCGTAAACGCACACATAGGCAACTTTTTTTGTGCATGTGTGAAAATTTTGCACATCGAAGTTACCTCTATAGTTTATAAAGATCAATGTTATTATCATCACTCATTATCATCTTTTAAGCATAATAAATGAACTCTATTATTTCGACTGAAGGACTAGTATCCATGGTCAAGAAACAAATTATCAAAAAAAAAATTTTCTCTATGGATGGTCTTCTGCAGTGCTTCAACAATGAGGGGAAATTCCCCTTTCGAGGGGAAATTAGGGTCCAGAGGGGAAGAGAAAGGGGAAAGAGAGAAATCGGGGGGAAATATGGGTAAAGCCTAACCAAAATAATAAAAAATATACTCGCCATTTTGCGGTAAGTAGACCCGTTTTTTATGCTTAAGTTGTATACTTTTTAATTTGTTACACATTTGAAGTATGTACCTTTTTAGCGCCCAATGTGTCATGTGTAACGGGGAACGTACCTTTTGATCTCATCCAAAATCATTGCAAATTTTTATTTTAACTGCCGCCAAAAATGATATTATGATCACTGCATGTAACCACAGAATAACTAATTAGTACTACGTACAGAAGGTTCACTCTCTAACGACTTTCACGCGAAATTAAAACTTATCGTGTGACCCGAGCGTTCATAGTCCGATAAGCAACGCTGACTCGATATCGATTTGACGTCATGACGTCACAGAGCGTAGGGTTTACGCGCACGCGCAGCGATTACGAGTTAAGCTACGACGCGCTCGGTGTTCGGTGGGTCGCAAGCGGAAACCTTTTCTGCCATACGCCTAGGCGTACTGCCTGAGAGGCGCATCGGCCGAACGTACCTATACTGTGGAGTGACACCCTCTGATATAACTGAACGTAAAACAATCATGCAGTATATTTATTAGTTTATGCTACCCGCCTGGCGACGAGCGTTTTTTTTTTTAGTTACCTAGGTAGTAATTTTTATTCTGTGCTAGTGCCAAAACTATAGCAGAATAATTCTGCCGTGCTAGCGATATCGGCAGTAAGTATGATTTGCACAGTGTGTTGTTGGAAAAATTTTAGCACACTTTTTTCATTTCCTGAATTGTTTTTATAAGCTTTCCTAATTGTGATTGTTGAAACGTATCACATTAATAAACACTTGTATGTTCTTTATTTATTAAGCTTATAGAGCCAATTACTCCAAACTGTGCAATTCATACTTACTGCGCCGATATCGTTCACGGCAGAATTGTTAAGGGGAAAAAAGGGGAAATTTTAATTGTGGCGTGGGGAACAGAAATCATGAAAGTGGAAACACTGTACTGTACTGCACTCTGTGTGGTGTGACTCTGCAACAGAATACGGAAACGTAATTAAAGTTTTTCGATAGAAAATTATTGTAGACTGCTATTTACCAATACCCAAACATGAAGAAGGTGGTATTTATCTGTTTACTTTCATTATCGACTTGCCTGAGCCGGCCAGATGGGACACAAGGTAAGCGATCATAAAGCAATCTGGCGTCCATGTATTGCATTCTATTGTAGTTTTACTTAATTTGTGCGTAGTTATTTTTTCATCATTTGACTTTGGTGAGAATGCTCACGATGAATATGTTAATTAATGCCTTGGTTATAGAGCTGGCATTTACCGTTACAATTTAGAGTAGGTATCAACATAATTTAAGTGACGATGTCAAACGGTTTTCCCTAACAATTTATTAGAACTAAATGTTTTCAAAGATTTGTATCATGATCCCAGCGTTGATGTGGCAAATATCATTGCGAAATAATGGTAACTTAATTACCTACATCAAGTTACTCAACCTTGTTTGACTACCGTGTTATAATGTAATGTAAATAAACTTAGCTAGTACTTTTTGTATGTTATAAAATGTAGACAACAAACAAAGTAAATGTATTGCCGTATCAATGTGTTCAACTGGGTGAAAATCCTAAAACACGGTTTTAGGGGGTTGGAGGGGATGGGGAGGGGTACCCCTCAGTGTTATTCCCGGAGATACATAGATAAGGAGATAAAAGCATTTGGATTCTCATTAGGAGTGTTCACAACGGCTACATATTGCCAATGCGTTATAAAGATATGCTATTTCAAAATAACCTAATATTTTTTAAGCTTTAATATATTAGTTTAGTAGAACATTAGTAATATCCACAAAAACTTTGTCGAGCGTTCATTGGCTCGTTGCAGTATACTTATGGTGTAAATGATAAGTGTAATATTAATAACCCTATGAAGCTTGATTTCTATATTTTATTGGAGAAAAATTTATTATAAGTAAAATTGCTATACAAACGTACTTTACACACACTACACACACCGCCTTTGGCAAAATTGTCCACATCACTGAAATAGTTCCAACCCCCCCCCCCCCTCCATCCAACAATAGCTATGAAAAATATTTTTTTAGGGGGAATTTCGAGGTTTTTTTTTTTATTACACTACAGAAATTCTACCTGCCCTACTCCTGTAGGTCACATGTTTTTAGTCATTTTACGGAACCAGTTCTGATGTTTGTTCCAATCCCTAGATTTGTTTAGGGAAATGATAAAATTGTGTTGTTATTTTAACATCATCGTGATTTGATCAAATCATTTAGGGAATTGACCAAATCTCTGTTTTTATCATATCCCTGCAACATATATACTGATGAGAGCCATAAATATTATATAATATGCTCAAATAAGCTTTTGGATCCTGTTGTAACTTATAGTAAGAGACCTTAGCGTCAATGAACTTTTCTGTATTATGTACTTATTACAAGTACTAACTTGTATAATTCATAACAAGTACTATTTCTTTTTAATGAGTTTTAAATTATCATGATGATAAGCACACAATTAGAACTAAAACCATTTTTACATTAGTTTATTTTCTATTTCATAATTTTCCTGCAGATACTATGTTAACCAGTACTTATAGGCATATAACTAAAAATTAATTGCCACAAATGTGAAATGTTACAGTGCTTGTTCCACGGTGTGCTCTCTTTATTTTGGCTGCTTACCATCAGGCAAATGAAAGAAAAAAAACATGTTTCTTTACACATCACTTCAGAACTTCTGCACCTAATTGACAAATTCTTTTTTTTCTTGTTTGTCATTGTCAGTACGGGGTTTGAATGAAAAAAAATTCACAAATCATACCAAAAGCTGTGATTTTTGCATATCCCTCTGAGAAACACGTGTGACGTGATGTATATGTGTATAAGTGTTACTTACAGGTCTATCAACCAATAATATTTTTTTTTATATCTGCAACAGTCACTCTGGCGCCCCCCTCAATTACTGGCGCAACTCCTGCTAAAGAACAGTCCGCAGTCAGCCCCGCAGCTCCGGAAGTAGTTGTACCGCATCCTGCTAACCAGACAACTGGCCAGAATGCATCCATCACACCTGTACCCGCAGCTGCTGCCACACAACCCCAAGCTCCTACTGAAGGAACGGTGCAACCCACACCCAATCACATAGCCACTACTACTACTAACGCAACCAAAACTGATATTGATGCAAATAAGACCACCGATAAAAAGACTCCCGCAACAAAAGAAGAAACCACTGTTGACCCATCCAAAGCTGTTCGGAAACCAGATACAGTAACACCTCAACCGACCCCAGGCAAGACAGAAAATGCAACCACACCCGAGAACAAAAATGCAAAGACAGCTGACACCACGACTTTGAAACCTGAACCGACTCTGAAGCCAACGGAAGCCCCAAAAGCTGCTGATACTCCTACCCTGCAAGCCAGAGGGTAAGCATTTTATTTGTTTTAATAATAAAATAACATCTAAAGACAAAGTCTAGCTACCACCATCTTATTTAAAGTCCAGCACCAGATCAAAAGCTACACTTACTAGCTTATCACACCAACACACTATAATTTTTAATTGCATGCCAATTTTATTGTAAAAATCCATTATAGTACTTATCTAAATAGTTGTTGCGTTTGTTTAATTGTTGATTTGGTCATTATTATCAATATATAGGATTATTTTGGTTCACTGTGTTATTGAGCCAGTTATGGCCTACTGGCTGTAGTTCGGGAACCCCTGCTTTAGCAGCAAGCTAAAGATATGTCAAAGTAACATACATAATTTTATCCTATCAATAGTTTATAACTATTGAATTGATATTGATTGTTAAATGTTAAACAAGCTTTTATTTTTTATTTCAGGTTTGATGGTCCCAGCTTCATTGGTGGCATTATCCTCACTTTAGGTCTACTAGCTATTGGATTCATGGGATTTAAATACTACAAAAACCAAACTGAAAGAAACTACCACACTCTATAAGTAAATCTTGCTTATTTTATCTACTTACTTCTTTCTGTATACTCAAAGTGCAATTTGATTTAAGTTTAAATTTGAAGAATTATTTTAGTTAAGTGCACTAAATCTTTTATGTTATAAATTATAAACAGGGTGACTGCATGTTATATAAGCGGAGAGGTACTGTCTTATCTTAGTACTTTTATATCTATATTGAATGTAGATATGGTGGCTGGTCATAAAGGACTTTATTTTACTTTCACTTGGATCTATATTTTTTGTTATTTTTAGCTACTAATAATTTTAGATTTTTTGATGTCTATTAGAAAATTTTGGCATTTATCTTGCTACTATCTGTGTTCTTGTGTAATTTAAAAAATAAACATTGTGTATAATGCACATCTACGGCTGCTTAAATAAGTCCATGATTTAAAAAATCAGGAGTTTGTGATCTGTATATCTCTAACGTAAAATGGATGAAAAAATATTTGGTACAAAAGTATTATTTACAATGACAGATATTTTGAGATTTATATAAGCATGTGCAATTTAGTATAATATAGTAGATATATCACTTTCTTAGTAAAACTGTGCCATTTACTGGACTCCACATTCTGAATATTTGAGTTAATAAATTATTCCACTGTACTCTGCTTTACCTGCACTGACACTTGAAAGATGTATGTAGTTTTAAGTGTATGATTATAATGTAAGTTAATGTGTAAGGAAACGCAATGTGATGATGAAAATAAGGGTCTAAAGTAATACCTATATTGATTTGGCATAATAAAGTATCCTTGAATGAATCTCTAATATGTAGATTGTCATGAATCTTCACTAATTTGGATCTCAATTTAATTAAAAGTACTGTAGGTCTCATTTTACCGATTTAAATATTCTGTTTAATTACTTTTTTATGCCAAGTTTCTGTATATTTTGTTTTTTTATTAATGTAATTTAGCATGCTATTCGTAAACTGGGGAAAGATGATTCCATCCAAAAGTGCTCTTATAACTGAACTATTTATCGATAAATATTCAATGCTATCTGCAATTGTTTATTCAATCAAAAAGTATCCTGTTTCACATACACATTCTTGTCACAGTCACTGGTTATGTTAATAAAGGTATGTTCAATTATTTTAATGTTTTAGTATATAATGTTAGTAATACCTGGTCAGTAGTGGGCGAGTGGTAAATTAACATCTGATAAAGAGCTGGCTCTTTAACCCCTTAGGCACCGTAAAACCAGACAATTGAAAATAAATTGCTTCGCGACCGCCGGCGGTCTTATGATCCTTGACAAATCCTATATTGATCCTTGTATGTTAAGCCGTTGGTCCGGAACTCCCGATTGATATCGTAAGAGATGATTTATATTAGAGCGGGCCGTGCACGGGGTGTGTCCCGTCAGGGACACCGGATCATGCACGGTGTAATATGAACTGCTTTGTACAAATTGTATGCAACGTCTCAAATCAGTGGCGCCGTCCGAGACACGGATCATGCACGTTGTAATATTAACTGCTTCATGCAAAATGTATGCAACGTCTCAAATCAGAGTGGCGCCGTCCGGGACACGGATCATGCACGGTGTAATATGAACTGCTTCATGCAAAATGTATGCAACTTCTCAAATCAGTGGCGCCGTCCGGACCCGGACGGGGCACGGCCCGCTCTAATATAAATCATCCTTAAAGGCCTGTCAGAACCGTGCACGCTAAGGCGCGAGTTATACAAAAAGGCGTAAGGTGAAGGCGCGGCGCAGGCATTTTGCCGCTTTTTAACGTTTTCATAGAAAATGTATGAAGGCGTCGTCGCGTCGTGTTGTGAATTAGGGCGGGACGTGCACGGAGCGTGCCCCGTCCGGGCCGGATACGGACACGGATCATGCACGGTGTAATATGAACTGCTTCATACAAAATGTATGCAACGTCTCAAATCAGTGGCGCCGTGCGGGCCCGGACGGGGCGCGCTCCGTGCACGTCCCGCTCTAATATAAATCATCCCTTACACTGAAGCGGCGCGGCGCAGGCACAGCACACCCGTTTTGTTGTTCTTCTGTGCCTGCGCCGCGTCTTCACCTTACGCCTTTTCTGTATCAACGAACGGCCAGATAGACTTTGTGGCGAGTTATATGCTTGATGCATACGTATAAACAAATATATATAAGTAGGGTAAACGGCACTTTAGGCAAACAATACCATACCAAAAACATCTGTTATCTTCCTACATTTTTTTTTGTATTAACAAGGGGGGGCAGTAGGCGCAGCTGCCCCCCCCCCCCCCCCCAGATTTAAAAATAATTACCTAACTACGTAATTTTAACTGTTAAAAATCACAAGAAAATAATGTACTGTAAAACCTTAGGCACGCCGCACGCCTCTATGTACAGTGTAGAGTTCTTGGAGTTTACACATTAAGACTGTATCGTTCTTATCACAATCGCCCCCTTATTTATATCGACTAGCCACCCGCTGGGCCATCGGCTGGCGACGCCCTTGATTGAGCGTGTATATTGCATAATACAAAGTAAATTCCAGAATGTTTAGTTTTAGTAGGCCATTACACTACTTAATGGTATTTCTAACTTATTGGCATACTGCCACCAATAAGTTACCCTTATTAAGCTCCACCTTGTCTGACGGTCTCTTAATATCATGCGCTAGGAGCCGCATCGTACATAACACAACTACTTATAACGCAAGCTCGCACTGAGACTCGATTATATTATGATTTTGAAGCGTTGCCGACATAGGTATACCCTAGCTCGCTCTCGCACGTTCCCATCTCCGCTGCAACTTTTTTTTACTTATTACAGTTTTGGCCCCTTATAATAAAATGTTCTAATTATTTACATATTTATTTTGACTAGGGTTACAAAGGAGGTCCATTTTGCACATTGTTCTGTAGGTAGGTACAGACCTATCGTAGTTAACAGGAAGCATAGAAATGAAACAATACGGATTTTGTCGCATATAGGTATACTTAGGTATATTTTGCGCGTACGTCACATAACATAATTCACTAAAATTAAACGGTTATGTACTTAAGTATCTACCCTATTTTTGATTTAACAATCAGATTGTCTGGGTATTACCTAGAGCGCTTAAAATATTTATCATACATACAGTCACGAGCTTGATCAGAGATCAGGTAATGAGAACCGCAAGCAGCGCAGCGTACTGCCATGTCCACGTTTCCACCGAACAACTGCAAATGCGCTCAGCATGACAGGTAGGAGCCTGCCGCCTAGCTCAGTCTTCAGTTTCTCAGTCGCCTTTCACGACACTCAAATGAGTTGGTAGTACTTATTATTTTCTAATGAGGTGCCACCAACACAGCTCATCAATAATATAATCATCCTACTTAAGCATTTTTATAAAAAGCCTCTAATATTTCATCATACCTTATAATAATGTACCTAGCTGAAGTATTGTTTATAACAAATTAATAAGGGTCTCGACCCTTAATATTTAAGGCTTCGGCAAACCAAACGCCAGAAGCAGAGCAGGTCAGTAGCAGCGCGGGAGTCGGCACACTGAACGCAGCGGCAATTTCAAAGCAGTTGCAACGCTGGACCGCGTTAAAACCGCGTTCAGTATGACGGGTTAGGCAGGCATTAGGCTGCAAGATCTCGAACGACACGGACTCGGATGAAGAAGAATTCGAACTGCTTTTGGCTCTAAGGCGAAACAAAAGAATTTAAGTTCATGATATCAATACAAGAAACAAGAAGAGAAGAATATGGGGAATATCATCGTCTATGCAGGAAGCTGGAAAACCATGAGGATAAATTTTTACATAAGTATTAAGTTCCAGTGAAATTTTCTCTCACAATCGCAGCTTGTATATTGTAAGTATTTCTATAATATTTGTCTCGAAAATCATACAAATATTTATTTTTACGTACTAATTCGATTATCTTTTTATTAATATCCATCACGCGGTTATAAAAAAATAGAACAGTCGTCAACCGCTTTAGACGCGCTGCGCTGCACTGCGCTGCGACCGCCCTGCCCTCAGTGCGTCATGCTAACAGTGCTTCCACTTTCATGATTTCATTTCCCCACGCCACAACTGAGATTTCCCCTTCTCAGGAATTTTTTCCCCTCAAAATTCAAATTCCGCGGTAATTAAGGCAAAATCTCGATTCTTTGGACAGCCATTCCATAGATGGCAATGGGTGTAAGTGCCAAACTTTTTTTCTTTACAAATGGGACGTGTGTGTATCCGATCGTAGTAAATGTCAGTGTCGGTCATCTGATTAGCTCCTGTCGCTTCAAATGTTCAGATTTGTCTGATAAAAATATTAGAAAGTACCTACTTTGAAAATGAGTGATTCAAGGAATAAAACTAAAAAAAAACTACCTATGAAAATCTTTGAAAGTAGGTACGAGGAAAGAGTTATGTTAACAGGAAAAGAAAAGTTATTTTTAAAAAAAGGTCACCTTCTATGCTGGTCAGTACCTACATTGTTATTGTTAATTTATTTTAATATTGTTTCATTTAATTTTACAATTGCGTTAAGCAAATATTTTTATTACAGAAAATATGCAAATGTAAGAACCGATGAAAAAAAAAGAAAAGAGAAAAAAGAGAAAAAAAAGAAAGGAAAATTGATAAAAATAATAAAAAAAGGTGAAAAGGAAATTTTGCTAGTGGAACTTACTATTACCACCAGAATATCAAGAATTCTATAGGAGTTTGTGTAATAATTAAACTACTAGTTACACTATGCTGCATTTTGACAAATTTGTGTAAGCACTAACTAAAATAATAATTATTATTTAAAAATAAAGGTACTTTGCTCCAATGACATTTGTTATGAAACTTAGCCCCAATGAAAGGTAAATATCTTGCATTTTGACCTATTTCTTAATTGATTTTAAAAATAAGGTTTTTTTTTATAAAAATATGTTCAAAAGTAATGTAAATAATAAGTACCTATAGTATAAACAGTACCTGTTTAATTTAGTTTTTGATAATAGAATGCCGCTTTAAAATGATGACTAAAAAACAAATTCATTTTTATTTATTTCTCAATAATTGTGTTTTGGCACTTAGCTCATTTGTGAATTCCAAGCCTCAATTCGTAAGCGCCATTCACATTTTTATTAAAAAGTAAATAAAAACGTTTTTTTTAACATTCCAAATCAGTCAAGAAATCGAAAAGGTAAATTCCTATGTTTTTATGATTTTATATGATTTATTATTGTAAAACACGGTCGTAATGTGCATTTATAAGAAAGGTGACCCGGCGTTTCATGCTTGGGTTGTATAATTTTTTAATCTGTAATTCAATATCTATTTCGCAATATCTGTCAACAAATGACAGTTTTACAGCCGCTAGCTGTCAAATCAAACATGACGTGACGGCATTGTTGACATTTCTCTTCTTTAAAAGCAAAAAAATTATGATTTATGCAGCCATGTTAGACATTTTTAAAGTAACATGTCTGTTTTTGAAGACTCAGCGTTTCCATATTTAAAAATATTAATAATTAAATAAATCTTATCCGCGATTCGATAAAAATAAGACAAAACTTGGTTTAGGTAGTAAATAATATTAGCTTTACTTTATTACCAAATTCTATTGTATACATGTTAAGCACTTTTTCTATGGAAAATGCCGTTTCTCCTTTTAGAGGTAACCTCAGGGTTTTTTTCTATCAAGCCAAATGATTCCAATCGCGTTTTGACTTCGTTCATCCCCTCACACATACGCTCTGTAATACACATTGAAAGTTTCAGTGCGAAATATCTAATATATTTTGAATAAAAACTAATAGAAAACAGCCAACTTTCCGTTTTCACCGCCTAAGGCCCCCTTAAAATATACTGCATGATTGTGATACGTTCCGTAACATGCAGTGTTCATAATTATCATTTTTGGCGGCAGTTAAAATAAAAACATTCTAATGATTTTGGGTGAGATTAAAAGGTACGTCAGCTGGTCCCCGTTACACATGACACATTTGAGGCTAAAAAGGTATGTCAAATGTGTAAAAAATTCAAAAAGTATACAACTTAAGCATAAAACTCCGGGTCTCCTTTCCGCAAACATGATTTCCCCTCGATTTCCCCTATTCATCCCTTTCCCCTTTCTCTTTCCCTCTGGACCCTAATTTCCCCTCAAAAGGGGAAGTTCCCCTCATTGTGGAAGACTGCATGCTAACATGGCCGCCATAGTAATATACAACAGCGCGGGCCCGCGTTCAAATTTGGTGTAACGCACTTCAAAGAGTTTCTCGTATTACAACTTGCGCGGGCCCGCATTCAAACAGCGCTGCTATACTGTCCTGCGTTTGGTGTGCTGAAGCCTTTCATCGTATTATAATATAGTTGTCTGAAAGAGGATGACATCTTATAAGTAATTTCTAAAAAAATACAAACATTGATTTTTGATTGATTCCGCAAAAAAAAACAAACATTTTTTAGAAAAAAACGTGTAAACCTAAATACTAAATAATAAAGGGCACCTATAACAAATCTGAAGCAACACATCTTGGTGCTCCATCATAGGATGGGAAATAATATACCTAGCATAATTAAATTACTGACCTATTAATATAACGCTTTTCAAACCAAAAAAAAAATTATAGAATAAATACATAATTATTGACTTTTACGGAAATTGATTTAATGCTAGACTTACTTATAAGGTAAAAACATTTTTTGGACGTTTCGAAAATACTTATCCATTAAGTTTACTTAAGTACCTACTTGAATAAAGTGAGTATTATTATTATGATTATGCATATTACTAAAACCAAATGTTTGGCATTAAACCATTCGATATTTTTTACTAGTGTTTGAAAGCCAGGGAGGCGAGTAACCTTAGGACAATCGACGACGCAATAACTGGTAAATTAATGGTTACAAAATATATTTACCTACCTTTTAAAGTAATACTATGCGCCTCTGTAGTACGTTTATGTGGTTTCCCTTAAAGCATACAGTGCAGAACTACATATAATTTGCTGTTTTGTTGAATAAGAAAAGACATTTTGATAAATCTGTGCTAGATAATTTAACCAGGGCTTAATATTGTTAAGTTCAGAAAATTTATTGCTTATACTGTGGCTAGGTGTAATATTCGTTATAAAGTACCTACCTAAGTACTTACATAAAAAAAAAACAAATTTTTGATGCATTAAATAGTTGTCGTAGTTAATCACTTACAGTCCACTTCTACCGAAATTACCTCATGGAAAATAAATGGTACAACGACTTACTGACACTAGGCCCCATATTGCGGTTGCTGCTGCCGTATTTTATATTGGCCAACAGCAAGGGCCTCTCGCTTTCATTACAATTTTTATATGCTTTTATCAAAGCAATGGGGGTAGCGTATACATTTGTGATTGCTAAAGCTTTTTCCACAGAAACACCTTTAAGTTGCAGAAGCAATTTTATGAAAGCCTCTTTTACAGTGATGGCTTTAGTTTTTGATGTTATTTTACTGAAATAATTGAATGTCATTAGCAGGTCATTTGTTGAGTCTGAGAGACTGTTGTCTCCTTTCAAAGTATGATCCTGTAAAGTAAAAAAAAAACAATAAATAATCGGGATTATGAATATAGTAGTAGGTAATAGGAGTAGCTTAGCAATTAGAACAGTGGACCGGCAATCAAAAGGTTATGTGTTCGAATCCCATTAACATTAACATATAACCTAATCTTGTCCATCTCCACAAATAAAATACTTACAGGACTTATTACCTATAAACATTTTTTGTTGCTATTACCAAAAGTGTTTTCAATCAGCTAAATATAAAAGCTTTTTTTATTCACTACACGGGTAAACATTTGGCCATCATCTCTCCTGATGGTAAGTGACAATAAGGCCTAGAATCCTCAACCACTGAGGAACTGGCTATCTAATTTCTGGCAAAATCTATTTTGATACTTTCAGTACTGACTAACTGTTAAATAATAGCTGTTAATATCAATCAATAACATTTATTAATATATAAACTTAAGATGAGGAGCCGTGTCGCGTAATGGCTCATTAATAAAATACTACCACCCCTCTCTTCCCTTGGGTATTGTAAAAGGAGACTAGCGGACTAAAGACTGCGCCTACATCCAACAGCATGGAGCGACGATTGGCTCACCAGCTGTCACGCTGAGAACATGTGCAGTCGCTATTTAGTTAAAAGTAGACTATGCCAGAGGACTGCTTTTGCAGTCTTCATTGCCTGGTCTCTCACTAACCCTTCAGGAATAATAGTCGTGATTATGTATGTAAACTAAAGATGCAATCATTGTTAATGAGCAATTTCTGGAAAACTTACCATATATTTAACAACAATTCTCTTAGTCATCATAGCCAAATATTTTACTGAATGACTTAGATTATCAGTAACAAGGACTTTGAATCCATCATGTACTCTTGTGTTTACTATAGACTGCTTCAACGATCGAACTGATAATCCTGTTTGCTTTTTGCTTTTATAACTTTCCACCATATAAATAACATTTTTTAACCCACACTTTCTTAATCGGAATTTCTGTTCATGATACCTTCCATCTATAACACTGTGACTTAGATCATCCATTCTTTTTCTTTCTACCACATATGGTAAAACCAGCTCTTGATCTTTGTTCACTTTATGTCGAGCAATCCACATGAAATCGCCAACTTTAAGACTTCTATATTCATGCAACAAACCTGGATACTTATTAAATTGTGCAACTGTAGGGTCATTCTTTTTGTTTACTCTGTAAATAAATAAAACTTTAACAAGAATCCCTGAGATATAGAACCATCGCAATTCGCAACCATGCAGTCATTGAGTGTGTTAATGCAAGAATAATTACACACCTTAAATAATTAATTAATTATTTTAAAAAAAAAGGCAACGCGTCTTCGATTCCTCTGGTTTTGCGGGTGTCCATGGGCGGCGGTGATTACTTTCCATCAGGTGACCCGCTTGCTAGTATGCCTCCTTCTGCTATAAAAAAAAATTATTTTCCAAAATATAAATAAATACAACATAGTCATGTTGACATCTAGGTATATCCTCTCGTCTGTGAGAAAACCTACTAATGATTGAATTACTTTTGTGTCTCGTTTTACAGCAGTTGACAACTTAAACCAACTTTTCCGAATAATCTTTTTTAAATGTTAAACCCGTTACTGAACGCAACATCAATTGACGTTAACTAGCGATTACTGTGTCGCACAGTGGTGAAAGAATACTATCACCCCCTCTCTTCCCTTAGGTGTTGTAAAAGGCGACTAATGGACTAAAGACTGCACATACATCCAACTGAGCAGCGATGGTAGAGGACTATGGTAAGGATAACAGTTGTGATTATATATTATGTATGTAACAATTGAATTTTTTGAATTGAACAATTGTAACACTTTGTTGAATATATTGAACCTTTATGAATTAGATATAGAATAATACTCACCCTCCAGTTTCATTCTTGTCTATAAGTAAAATAATATCAAAAGAACCTCCCGGCAAATCAAAACATTCTTCTATACTAGTCTGAGATCCTGTAGTTTGTGAAGCTGTTGATTCGCTTTGCACTGCAGGTGCCACTTCTGTATTAGGAGTAAAAGCATCCGAATGAAATATCAGATCATTAATTGTAGGTATATTTGCAGATTCTTCCAAAAGTATTTTTGCTATCGCCACTCCTTGCTCAGTCAGTGCATACTCCACATTTGTCGTCCTTTTCTTTGTTATGAGACCTTTGGTTACTAATCTGCCCATACTGGACCAGGCAGTATAAAATGTGGATGGCTTAGGCTGTACAAAAGATTCATTACTGTGTTTCTGCGCTTTTTCTACTAAGGCATCTTTAGTCAGGGAAGAATTATTTGGATCCTCTTGCAGTTTTTCTAACAAAGCAATGAGGATAGCATAGCCACCTGATCTGTGGGCAGGTTTGTATGCGTTTTTCTCAGAACCTGTTGATGAATTAACAGATTGCTGAGAATTCCCATTGGTTGTCGATGGTACATCCGAAACAGAATTAGAACTTTTGTTTGTAGCTGGCAGAACCTGTGCAGTGTTAGAAGTACTAATTGCATCTAAAGATTGATGTTCTTGGCCACTAACAAGACTGTTGTTTTCGTCTACACTGATAGACACAGTATTAGTGTCAGAATGTCTTCTTTGTATCGCTTCATTTCTATAGTAAACTTCTAAACGCATATCCAAGAAAAGACACAGTTTTTTATGAAATCCTTTTAATATTTCGCACTCAGCTCCCGTTTTAAGAGGTAAAGGATATTTAGATATCGAATCTAAAGCTTCCTTTAGCATATTTTTTAATCCACTGCCAGTTTTCTGGGCTTCTTCATAAAGCTCTTCTAACCATTCCTGGAACAGTGGATTCGGCAGTTTCCTTTTGATGCTTACTCTTTGATTAGACATAGCGAAATTATTATATTGTAGCTTTACTCATAACCTTGGTCGGCTTAGATGGGCGACGGGTGATTATTATTAATTATCCATTTAGCTATTTATCTGAACACCTAAATATTGCAATGTCTAAAAAGTATTAAAGTTGTTATTGTTATTCATAAGGACAATTTTGACATGACAAATTTGACACTAGCATGACATATAATTTTTTTTTTGCTTCGTGAAGGAACAGGCTAAGGTCTGAGACCATACTGCCTAGTCATTAGTTTTTTTATTTCTTTTTTTTCCCTTGATGATAATGAGTGGTGATTAAGATGATGAATGATAAATGATGTTCCCCTAACCCCTTGAGTCCTAACTGAGGACTCCTCAGTAAATATGTGAGACTTTACTGAGGTCTCACGCGGACTTCTTGAAAGAATTTGAAAAGTGATGTTGCACTGTTTTGTTTCATTCACTCATGCACGTTCACAAACACTTAACGGTTAATAATCCACTATTATTTTACATTAATATTCGAAAAATAACAAATTTTAGAAAATAAAACAAAACTGCAGACATGACTTTTCACTTTCCCGCCAAGAAGTCATGTTTGTTCCGCGAAGGAACAGTCTAAGGTCAGAGACCATACTGCCTAGTCATTAGTTTATTTTATATTTTTTCCTAGATGATAATGAGAGGTGATTAAGATGATAAATGATATTCCCCAAAACCCCTTGAGTCCTCAGTAAAGATGTGGAACTTTACTGAGATCTCACGCGGACTTCTTAAGAGAATTTGAAAAGTGATGTTGCACTGTTTTGTTTCATTTGCTAACACTCATGCCCGTTCACAAACACTTAACAGTTAATAATCCACTATTATTTCACATTAATGTTCGGAAAAACACAAATTTTTGAAAATATAACAAAACTGCAGACATGACGCTTCACTTTCCCGCCAAGAAGTCAATCGATGATGACCATTGAGATCTATAACTATAAAGAGAGCATAAGTTTGCTATCTCTTTCTGCCTGTTTCGGCACATCATGTTTACCCTAAGTAAAACAAAAACAAAAGATAGGATGAAAGGACCGTGTCGGTGAAACTGTGCAACGTTTTACATGGATCCAGCGACACTTGGCCCCAAACAAATCGCTGTCATTATTATACCTACCAAATAATTATTTGTTTTTTTAGTTGATTATGTGTATATTTTAGATGTACATATTATTCCGGCGGGCTTAATTGAACAATGAGTTGTTCAGTCAAACATTGCAGTAATGAGTGGTAGAGCCACGCTGCGTTGCATTACACATTGGGCCGGCTCGCCCGGCGTAATACCACCCTCTCACTAATATTCGGCGTGAAATAATGGCACTTGGTGCTGTTGTGTTTCGTCCGACCAGTAAGGGTTCCGGAGGCCCCTCCCCCCCCCCTCCCCTCCTCCCAATTCCTATTCCTTCCTTAAACCTATTCCTCCCTTAAAGGCCGGCAACGCGTCTGCGATACCTCTGGTTTTGCGGGTGTCCATGGGCGGCGCTGATTACTCTCCATCAGGTGACCCGCCTGCTCGTTTGCCTCCCTCTTTTATAAAAAAAAAAATAAAAAAAAAAAAATAATAGAAGTGAGTGGCAAGTGCCTGGAATATCGTTTCTTACGTAAGTTTTGTTAATCTGGTTTCGTGATGATTATTAGCAATTTGCCATGCAAGATTTGATTTGTTTCTATTTAAAATGCTAATAAATGTTCGTCTTCCACGTCATCCCCAACCCATAGCGCTCAGCCCAGTTTCGGCGTCAATACGCCTACAGCCGTCCTCCCCAAGATAGCGCTGCCCAGGTTCAGCGCAAAAGTGGAGGACTGGCCGTCCTTTATTGCACTGTTTAGGAGTTTGACTGTCGACATGGCGACCTTGTCGGAAGCAGTCAAGCTCCACTATCTCTTCTCAAGTCTCAGCGGTGATGCATTAAGCATGGTCTCCCACCTAAAGGTCACCAATGAAAATTTTGCCGTGGCCATGGACATCCTCACCAAGCGGTACGAGAACCGCCGGGTTCTCATCGATAGTTTCGTCGACATAATCCTGGGGCTGCCAAGCATCCACACGCGCTCTAACATACACACACTTTTCCTCACTCCGCTCGTGTCCGCCCAGTGTGCCCTTAGTAATTTGGATCTGCCCATAGGAGACGACTACGTGTTTGTGTCGATAGTGGTGCGAAAGCTTAACCCTTTACGGAGCCTTGTTGTAGTACTGCAACATACCATTTCAGCCCACATAAAAATATAAGAAAACCAGATAGATCGACTTTGCTCAATGTTGTACCTTTGCAACAAAGCATTCTAACGAGTTAGTTACAAATCCGCCGACTAGATGGCGGCACTTGTATTTATTTTGCATTGAAGTAATGAACGTGCACAAACCGGTTTCTCTCTCTGTGAATTCGTTTATGAAAAGTGATTTTATAGTGAAATATTGATAATTGGCTATAGAAATTGATTTGAGTAAAAGGTAAGTGAATGAATTTTAGTAATCAACATTGTTTTTTCTGTAATATCAAGAATTTATTTTATTTTTGGTCCGATTTTGTTTTGTTGCTTGACTGCAACATTGCGCGTTAGTGACAGAGTTTTTTTAACGATTATTTAAATTTGAATATTATTTTTCAGGATCAAAATGAGCCGTAACTTGCGTGATTTGACTAGTGAGGACTGCAAAATATATTAGGAGAATGGGAAGACAGCGAAGATGGCCTAGATTTTTCCGACGACGATGATGTCGCCGATCCAACATTTACCTTCCAGACGAATGAGCTTGAAAGTTCTGATGAGAACCCAGAGGAACCACCTGACTTGGAAAATGAAGTTCAGGCTTTCAGCAGCCTAGCAACTACATCCATCAATACTGAGCTAAGTATTTCAAATCCAGCCGTCGTCGCTTCTTATAGTACTAGTTCTACAACGAATCCTGGTACATCTAGACGTGTGCATAGGGCTAATATCACATGGAAAACGAAAAGCCTGAACTTTAATGACGATCAACTACGTTTTCATGGATCTGACCAGTTACCTCCAGAAATACTTCATTTAGATACTCCTTTGAGGTATTTTCATATCTGTTGACTGAGGACATTATTGACCTTATAATAGCTCAGACTAATTTATACTCCGTCCAAAAAGATGCTAATAAACCTGTAAATGTAACTAGTCAAGATCTAGTCAAGAAGAAGTATCTAGCATTCAATTTTGCAGGCAAACACCCAACATCTGTAGTAAGAAGGTGGGATAGATCTGGAAAACAATACATTTCTGTTGATCGTCCTTTTGTTGTAACAGAGTATAATCGACATATGGGTGGTGTTGACCTATTAGATTGTGTTATGGGCCACTACAAAATCAAACTCCGAAGTAAAAGTTGGTATCTTCGAATTTTTTATCATTTTTTAGATATGACTATGTGTAACGCATGGCTTCTGTACCGCAGAATAAATGCTGAAAAGGGTAGTAGCAGTAGAACTCTCAACTCTGCTGAATTGAGAGTTGAGAGTACTCTCTCAATCGCTCGCAGTCCGTTAAGATAGATCAGTTTGTAGGTGGAGAGGAGTCACTAGACTTTGGTGTACCACAAGGTAGTGTTCTCGGACCTACCTTGTTTTTAATCTATATAAATGACCTGTGCAAACTGAACATTCCAAACTGTAAAATAATAACGTATGCTGATGATACAGTTCTACTAGTTCATGGTTATAGTTGGAGTGAAGTACAAGTTCTTGCTGAAAATGCGTTAAGATCTGTTATGGGCTGGCTTCAATCCAATCTCCTTACTCTTAACGTTGCCAAAACAAAATTTCTTCCTTTTGCTACAAACAGTATCTCCCAACCTCCCCCTTCATTTGTTATCTGTGCGCATACATGTCTAAAAGATACCTCCCTTGTTTCTTGCAGTTGTGACCAAATTGATAGGACTACTTGTCTTAAGTACCTTGGTATTATAGTTGACAGTGAGATGTCCTGGAGACCTCATATCGAATCCTCTGTTCCCAGAATTAGAAAACTAATGTTTGTTTTTAAAAAATTAAGAAACATTCTTGATTTCCGGTGTCTTAAAACTGTCTACTATGCTCTAGCTCAATCCGTACTTTCGTATTGCATTACTTCTTGGGGCAGCTCCGGCAAAACACGTTTGTTGAGACTGGAGCGAGCCCAAAGAGCTGTCATTAAAGTCTTAACTAAAAAACCCCGTCTTTACCCTACCACTTCCCTGTATTCACTATTTCAAGTCCCAACGGTGAGGCAATTGTTTATTCTTCACACTATCTTACGTAAGCACTCCAATATCCCCTACGACCCTTTAACAGCAAACTGTAAGCGCAGAAATGACAACATCTGCGAAATACAATTCCGTCGTACCACTGTTGCCAGTCGCCACTTTTATTTTATAAGCTCTGCATTATACAACAAAATAAATAAAGTTATCAGTATTTATCCTCTAACGCTAAAGCAATGTAAGAAAAGAATCCTCATTTGGCTTTCTACTCTCTCTCTTACGAGGACACAGAAGGACTTATGAAGTCCGTCGAATAAACTTGCAATAAAACACACACACACTCATACACACCCCCCTCCCCACACTCACACACACACACACACACACACACACACGCACACTCACTCACACAAACTTTTATTGTACCTAGTTATGTTTAAAAGGTTAATAATTGTAAACTGTATGTATAAATACTGCCCTACCTCTGATACTCTTTGGGGGCGGGCGTTGTTATCTGCTACACAGTTTTTAAGCTTAAGCGGATAGCATCGTTTAAAAATGTTATATTTGAAACCATTTATCGTTCAATAAACAAAATTTATTATTTATTATTATTATTATTTAGAGTAGCTGTAGCAGAGACGTTATGCAAATACAAGACAATCAACCGTACAAAGCGCAGAAGTGATGTTGAATGTCTCATACAAGAGAAAAAGAAGAAAGGTCCAGCTCAACACGTTCATCCTAAAGATGTGAGGTTAGACCAGTACGGTCACTGGCCAGCTTGGGTGAATACACGAATGAGGTGCAAATTTCCAGGCTGCAAAGGATATACACAAACAGTTTGTGAAAAATGTGGGGTTGGTTTGTGTAAAATAACTGCAAGCAAAATAACTGTTTTAAAAATTTTCATATTTCATAACTTTCTTTAGTATTGTTTAGCATTATTGATTCAATGTTGCATTCCAGCAACAGATAGTTTTTTTTAAATAATAAATACTTTTGTTTGCAAATTATTATTTTTATTATTTTTCCCGTTATTAATACCCCATTTGCCATCAGGTATCAGTAAAATTAACGAAAATTATGACCTTGCGCCATAAAGGGTTAAGGGTGAGCTCCGCACGTTATTTGAACGCAGACACGGGTCTAGCAGCACCCTGCCCACGTTGAGCGACCTCATCTCCTACCTCGAGGAGCACGCGCGCTGTGTGGAGACAATGTACATAGCCCAACCGCAACCCATTCACGCCCTGCCCGGCCCTTCTCGTAGCCGCGCGCCTCCTCAGTTGCCCCATCGCACTTATGCTCAGATGGCTCAGCAACAGCCCCACCATTACCGTGGCCGCTCCTCAGCTCCATCGCCTCACCGCGCCTATGATCAGCATCAGATCAGATGATCAGGTGAAGTGACTTTGTGTTGTGCCGTGACCATCACATCGCCTTTAATCGCCGCCCGTCAGCTCGTGTCCCGGTGCCAGCGACCTCGTAAAGCCTGCTCCCGGTAAGCTCCTTTCTACCTCCCGCCTAACCACGTCGTATGTTAGTGCCTCTCGCACCAACATTGTTGTTGATTTTATATTTTCGTTTCTTTTATCCTAACCGTTCTACATCCGACACAAAAATGAGAGGTGTTATGTCGAGAGGTCGAGGCGTGGTATTTGTTCTTGACATTGTGTAACATTTACCCATATTCAGGGAGTGACAACTGTGAGCTGGCAACATTTTAGTAACGCACATTTTTTGTGCATGTGTGAAAATTTTGCACATCGAAGTTAACTTTAAAGTATCTATCTCAATCTCAGAACAATAAGTTATTGTTCTGAGATCTCAATGATGATGGCAATTTGATTTGATTTGTTTTTTTATTGCAGAATCATGGCGGTGGTGGATGCAAATCCATGAGCCGAAATCTCAATATTTTCTTTGAATATAGTCTTAGAGTTTTAATGCTCTAATATGCATATAGCATGAGCTATGTTATTGAATATTTACCATTAACCCGGCGCCAATGACGTGAAAATAATTTCAAAGACGATGACCCCGGGTCATGATGACCCAAATTTCATCGATTATTTTTCAGGAAATTAATGAAGTCATCTTAATTTTAATTACTGTCTATGTTTAAAGGGTTCTCCACTGAGCTAATAAAGTAAGAATAAAAGTAATACATTATTTAAATCATTATTTATTAATTATTTAACAACACATGCAAAATCATCTATAAAAATACAACGTGTCTATATTTTGAGTTTTTGGTAAAGATTTCATAGTAATAATAGGAATCAACAATCTTATCTAGGAATAAAGAGATCAAATCAACTTCTTGTCATGCAGATACAATGAGATCAGTCTTCTACTTCATCATTCAGAGCCATGGAAATGCTGCAATTATTGCAGTATGGAATCAAATGGTCTGCAAGCCTAAAAATGTTCACTCCCGTACCATCTGTTTGATATATTTTCAGATCGTACGAACATTAGGCCGCGCAGCACAGGTGTCATTTGCCACATTGTTTCATCCTTTCCTTTGAAAAAAATTTGCCGTACTTGCCGTCGTACTGATGCAAGGTCGAGATTATCCAATGAATCTGAGTCCACATCACTTGCGTCTTGTTCACTTTCGCTGTTATTATTACGTTCTGATAAGTGGTCCTCAATGTCAATGTCTAAAAATTAACCCACCAACCCGCATAACCCACCAACCCGCATTGGGCCAGCGTGGTGGGTTATGGCCCAATATCCCCACGTGCTATTGTTCACGGGGAGGCCTGTGCCCAGCAGTGGGACGTTTATAGTCTGATGATGATGATGATGATAAATGTCAATGTCTAAAGCAGCATGGGATTCTTCACTCTTGGAATCCGACTCTTCTAGCAACGCCGAAATTTTTGCTGTGTTGGTTGTCAAAGACATTTTGACTAAAAACTTAAAAAGAACAAAATAAATTAACACTAAACACAAAATAAGCGAATAAAAGTAAGCCACAATATTACCGCGCCACCGATGACACCGGGTCATAATTACCCGTTTTAATTTGACACAGGTGTATCTTGCTGCGCAAGCAGCGTCGCACTATGCGGGCCGATGGGGCGGGTAGAGGGGGGCTGTACCTCCAGCTACACGAACGCTCGTGTCAAAAAATGGGCGCAAAAACAAAATATGAACACTTAAAAATGCCTCGGGTCAATATGACCCAGCGTCAATGACGCCGGGTTAAACGTTCATATTATTTTATGAACGATTTTCCCTCAAACCCCTTGAGTTTCAGTAAAGATGTGGGTGGATCACAGGCGTACATTCTTATTATACGTCTGTGGGGTGGATTTACTGGGATCTCACACGACTTCTTGTTAACACTTAAAAGTTAACCCCTTGAGGATCGTAAAACCAGACACAATAATAATTGAAAATCAATTGTTTCGCGACCGCCGGTGCCGGTGGACTTATGATTCTTGACCTATTTAATAATCCACCATTATGACGTAGTTATTTAGAACAAATCACGTCTGTGGACAAAACACATTTTTTTTAAATAAAACGTAATTGACCTCGGACCAAAGGACCAAATATCACTGTTTGCGCGACAGCGCAACGAATAACAGCCGTCGCTGCGCCGGAATAGAGTGCATATTGGACTGCACTAACCCGTCGCGCGGCCATTTTGACTGACGGCGCCCGCGCAAGACGAGTGCCTTTTGAGATCTCAAGACGAAACCACGCGTCGCGCGCCCTTGAAATCAGCCTTCGAAATAAAGCAATAACAATAATAGCATATGTGTAAAGTTACGCCTAACGAACTGCCCCTAGTGAATAGTTTAGTGTAGTGACTGTGCGCCAGGAAACCAACCTACCTCGCCGCCCGTGGTCAGCTCGTCCCCCGGTTCCTGTGACTCATCATCCCTGTAAGTACTTTATTCCCTTATACCTCCTGCCTAACCCTTATTTCGCCGCTGTTACTGCGAACGTCTTTCGCCGTAACATTCTGGTCATCTTCGAGCCGGTAATATTAATGCCGGCGACCTTCCCGTAACAAGTATTCTTTTACCATTTCACCATAACTTGGTCTCACGTTCCATCAGCTCCTTTAATACAGTCCACTAAAAAATAATTGTTTCAGCCCACAATCTAATTTGTGCCATCATTTCGGAATTCATTTGTTCACATAACTTTACCCTGCCCCAATAAAAATTTGGTGAGGTAGTTATAATTTGTTTGTGGTAGGATTGCGACCACACAACATCCGAATTATCTTGACGCAATTATTTCTGCATGTTGTTTTGATGTTGCTTTCGTGTATGCATCCGATTGTCTGATACAGGATCACAGATCTATGGTGTCATACAATGTTTTTGTGATTTGAGCGAGCTAGTGTACTACTTGTGTAATAATTGTACCTACCTATACGATCGTTGTCTAATGATACATTAAGTTTAATTAGTAGTTAAATTATTGCGTTACGTTTGCGTTACGTTTATCGGTTGCACATATAATTTTAGTTACGTATAACACACCCGCGTCTAGACGACGATATTGTTGTTTTTCCCGTTTTATTTTTTAATGAATTTATTATGTTCTTGTCGTGTTAAATCGGCTCAAATCTCGTGCGTGCTCACCACATGAGCTTAGTGTGTTTCATTTAGCTTTATCAGTTTTTTTTATATCGCTTAGGGCTATTAGCGTGCGTCGCCTTCGCTTCCACACACGTTTGCCCACTTGTGGGACACAATTGTCCCAATTTTTTTTTAATTAAGATTTTATAATTTGTTTATTTGTTTATTTTGTTTACTTATTTTTTCTGCGACCGACTCATTCTTCGCGCTAGGTTCCGCTAAAGGTCTACCCGACTGTGAGCGCCTTGCCCAATAGTGGGCTACGGATGACGTGATTTCCTTTGTTGTTTTGTTTGTTGTTTGTTTTGCGGTCGGCTAATATTGCGTACGCGCGTTCAATATACACAGACATACACATACACGCGTTTGCCCACCCGTAGGCCATATACAAGGCGCCCCAACTTAGTTTTGCTTTCTTTATTGTTGCGTTAATTTTAGCCCATTTGCCCTTACCTTAGTAAACAAATACCTCCAGCCCAACTATAGAATACATACAGGGTGTTGTTCCTTTTACTGCCTTTAAATTTGTTTAATTTTTTTATTTTTTATTATTTTTTTTTGTCTCCTTTTATTCATCGCGATGCCGACCAAGTCACAAGCCGCGATATTTAGGGAGGCCGCCAAAGCTTTACACCAGCTCCTAGAGGTGGGATCACTGATCATTGCTGGCGACACCAAACATTCCATAACGGAATTTAACGTGCGTTTCGCACAGATACAGAGGGCCTAGTCAACTGGCAAACGCTCGACCGGTGACAGCGTCAAAATCGCTCATCAAATTCGCTAGGCTACATCGATATCGATAAGCTAAGGGATATAGAATAAATAGGTAGTAACCACACCGATCCTTTTGAGTTTTAGTGAATTGAATGTCACTTTACTAAGAAATTCGGGTAGACTCCTTGAGACAATTTGAAAAATGAATCAATCGCTTTTTTCGCCGGAAGTTCGCCAGGCAAGCACGTTTGTAATTATGTACTTATAATGATGACGAGTGACTTACCTACCATAATATGATATTGATATAAGACCAAACTCATTTTTCAGCTTATAATATAAATAAATTAAGACTGAAGACCACAAGCAAACGCTTGCTGCCAAGAATTTCTCAAATATTAACAACTTGACGTCCGTCTGTAATGAAATAAGTGATAACACTAAATGTTACAAACCGCGCGAACATTTAAACAGATTGATCTTAGATGCGAGTACCCACTAGGTAGTGATTAAAACGTTTGCATCTTGTATGAGTACATCGCCTAAAGTAACTCTATGGCGTAGCGGCTAAGGCTTTTGGGTTTAGTTGTCTAGCTACAACACCTATCACATTACTTTTCTAATTGATTATTGTCCTAAATAAAATAAAATAAAAAACATTCCAAGTACATGGTTTTGCTAGTTAAATTAAAACTAATTTTAAAATATGCAAACTAGCGAAGCAATGTACTTACTGTTACTTGAAAGTTAATGCTAGAGGTTCAACTAATGCAAAAAGTCCCCGCCCGCGCCGCACCGGTTTGTGATCTTGCCAGTTAGTTACGCAACTTTCACATTACCGAGCTAAAGGATGGGTAACCAAATAAAAAGCGTCTCGAGCTCCTCCGTGCTTCGGAAGGCACGTAAAGCACACTGCGGTTGTATTGGCTCAGGGCTTAAGCCTGTTATAGCCCAGTCTGCCTTAGTGCTGTCGTTCATGTGGGAACGTTCAGGACGTTCATAGGATGACGATGAAGACAACATCGCCTTAATATAGGATTGTTTCATTGTTACTTATTTATAGCGGTAGGTACCGAAAATAATTGAAATTAAAAGGCAAATCATTTATTAAATATACGCCTTCACAGACACAATGACATGATCGTGGTCTCTACGCGACAAGTTTAAATATTTATTTATTTTACATTATTTATTTCACTGCCATTCATTATGAGTTGGTTGATAATGTTTCGAAATAAAACATAGGATTATTTATATGTTTACCAAAAATAATTTTAAAACAATTAATTTTATATAATTACCCTAGTATGTTGATAATGAATCAAGTACAACTTTAAGCCATGTTTAATGCAGTTTCATTGTTGGATACGACATGTGGTACACATCCTTTCTTTATTGTGAGCCTGATGCAGCATTAAATATTGGTGTTATTATGATTAACCATGCTTTTTGAAGGTATCCAGAATCTCCTAAGAAATTGGAACAATATACTTACTTATAGAAAATTGTCATAAGTACATAAAAAGTTAGTAGGTAGTATATATTTACCAAAAATAATTTAAAAACAATTAATTTTATTTATTTATTTAATATTCACAGGTGAATCGACAGTTCTATAAAAAGTATAACACTAAAAATGTGAAACAGCAAACCATAATTACAGATTCACACAAATAAAAATGTGATAATAACATTACAAACTCAAGCAACAATTACAATCGATTACTTCACAATCGCCAAATTGATAATAACTAAACTATTACAGAGTATGCTAGGAACTTAATTTGTATTATATGTATAACAAGCCACCTTATGTTAAGCCACCTATTTAAAGAAAAAACAATATTATAACAAACACAATAGAACCCACCAGATTTAATAATCGGATAATAATAATGCAAGTTTATACATATAATTACCTTTGTATGTTGATAATGAATCAAGTACAACTTCAATAGCTTAATGTTATGACTAGTAAAAAATTGATATAAGTAGGTAAGTACTTAAACATTTTCTATAGGTACCTACTGCAAGTAAAATTAAATACCAAGTAAAAAATAACATTAATGTTGTATTTCTTAATATATTCTTATTTCCTTACCTAACTCTCTCAAAGTCAAAGTTTATTAAATATTAGGCTTTACTTTCTCTTATTGACATTAAAACTATATGTGTATAAAAATAAATGCCAATTGTGTGTATAAGAAGGTACTGTTTTTTAGTACCTACCTAAGTAAATCTTTTTAATAAAGTACAATAAACTTAGAACTAAATTAACTTTATACTTAATTTTTCCCCATCATATAAACCAAATCACTATTTTATGGGTTAAATATATTTATGGCACACTGTTCCTTTTCTTAAAATAAAAATGTTGTCAACGAAGGTACTGTTTTTTTGTACATAAGTAAATCTTTTTAAATAAAGCACAATAAACTTAGAACTAAATTAACTTTATACTTAATTTTTCCTCATCAAATAAACCAAATTACTATTTTATGGAAAATATATTTATGGCACAGACTGCTCCTTTTTGTAGAATAAAAACGTTGTCAACATTAGAGCTCCACAAAAAAAAATCATATAAATAACTAAATTCAACGATGCCAAAGCCATGTTCAATGAAGTTTCATTGTTGGATATGACATGTGGTACACACCCCTCCTTTCTTGTGAGTCTGATGCAGCATTTAATATTGTTGTTATTATCATTAACCATGCTTTTTTAAGGTATCCAGAATCTCCTAAGAAATTAGAACAATTTACTTACTTATAGAAAATTGTCATAGATAAAAAGTTAGTAGGTAAGTACTTACCTATGTATTATACAAAATTGCTTGATATTGTTTTTTACCAAATAACCATGTTTGTTCACCATTCTGAGGAAGTCCATCCTCCAAATTATGAGGTAACATTTAAGATTTTTGAATCGTCGTCTCAAATCTGCAAAACCACATAAAATAGTTTTATCTTTATGTCAATACTCTTTATTCTAGCAATTTTAACAAAACTGACATTTCCTGGTAAATCCCAATATAATAATAGGCATAATACTTACCTTTATTATGTAAGTAATAATTTATTTATTAAAACTTACCGTTTGAACGTAAGGACTGATATCTTTTCCTATTAAGAAAGATGCTTGTCTGTATAAGATTTATAGGGTATAGTCAATAGGTACACCTTACTACACTTAGAGCCTTGGTTTAATACTCTAAGCTACCTGGCAAATTAAATCTTCATTGGAACCTGTAAAACAAATAGGCAATCTAAGTTATAAATTGATAAATGGACATTATGGATAGGTTACATTTAATATTTATACAAAAAGTCCCCTAGTGTTGTCTTATTCTTGACCTTTCTTGTCATGATTAAAGGTACTTAGGTGGATTTATTTGGCCCAAATGTTTGTATGGTTTGAGAGCCCCTACAAATTGGTATGCAGCGACTTGCTCTTCGTTGCGGAAAATGTTGCATGACACACATTTATTTGGTCACTCACATCGCAACAACTATATCAGCACGCAATTCCCGGCAGACCTTAGTTAGATATTTGAAAGTTCGTAAACGAGAACTCCGAGAACTATTCACAAGTACAACAAACTCGATTTCGTTAATTTGCTCCAAGTAACGTAGGGAAACATTTCTTCCTTAGCGCCTGAGCACTTGATTATCGCAGTCCACAATAGCCCTAAAAAGAGCATTTTAAACAAAACTTTCAACACAACACAACTATTCCTTCATCAGCTGATCAAACAATCGCCATTTTGTGTGAATTTTTATCTTCAATGTTTGAGTGATCGCTAGCGATTCTTGGCTTGTCAAACTGTCAATTAGGTCTATTTTAGCGTAAATTTTACGTCGTAGGTAACTTTTGCTTATGTCAATCCCATACATTCCGTTTATCGTAGCGAAGATTTCGTAGCGTTTAATTTGTTTGCCAATTGACTAGGCCCTCAGGGCATAAAGGAGAAGCTGGACTCAGTGTACTACAACATTCTCGACGAAGAGAACTTAGACGAGGGGGTTGAGAGGACGTACACTGAGAACCACACAAAAGCCTCCGGGGCATACCTGGGGATACTTGTGGCGAGGGAGGAAATCTCACCCTCTTCCACGTCGTCCCCAACCCATAGCGCTCAGCCCAGTTTCGGCGTCAATACGCCCACAGCCGTCCTCCCCAAGATAGCGCTGCCCAGGTTCAGCTCAAAAGTGGAGGACTGGCCTTCCTTCATTGCGCTGTTTAGGAGTTTGACGACGACATGGCGACCCTGTCGGACGCAGTCAAGCTCCACTACCTGTTCTCAAGTCTCAGCGGTGAGGCATTAAGTATGGTGTCCCACTTAAAGGTCACCAATGAAAATTTTGCCGTGGCCATGGACATCCTCACCAAGCGGTACGAGAACCGCCGGGTTCTCATCGATAGTTTCGTCGACATAATCCTGGGGCTGCCGAGCATCCACACGCGCTCAAACATACGCACGCTTTTCCTCACTCCGCTAGTGTCCGCCCAGTGTGCCCTTAGTAATTTGGATCTGCCCATAGGAGACGACTACGTGTTTGTGTCGATAGTGGTGCGAAAGCTTAAGGGTGAGCTCCGCACGTTATTTGAACGCAGACACGGGTCTAGCAGCTCCCTGCCCACGTTGAGTGACCTCATCTTCTACCTCGAGGAGCACGCGCGCTGTGTGGAGACAGAGTTCTCCAACATAGCCCAGCCGCAGCCCATTCACGCCCTGCCCGGCCCTTCTCGTAGCCGCGCGCCTCCACAGTTGCCCCATCGCACTTATGCTCAGATGGCTCAGCAACAACCCGACCATTACCGTGGCCGCTCCTCAGCTCCATCGCCTCACCGCGCCTATGATCAGCCTACTCACCAACCGCTCCACCCAGCTCAGCAAATGCGTCAGCGCCCATCCACCTCCCCGGCTCGCAGTCTGCCCTTCATCGTCTACTCGGCCTACCAGCAAAGCTGCTCCTCATCATCGTCCTCGTCCTCTTCCTCACGCTCGACGCCCTACTGTCCCTATTGTGCCACTAGGGGACATACGCTCATGACGTGCAGATGGTACAATGCCCAGCCAACACAGGGCCGTTGGGACTTTGTACAGGCACGCGAGCGCTGCCAGCGTTGTCTCGGCCGTCACTACGAGAGCGAGTGCAGGTCAAGGGGGGCATGCAAGAACTGTGGGAGTACGAACCACCACACGTCCCTCCATCGACCAGACGGCCCAACGCACTCAGCTCATTCGTCGTCTGTACATGTGCCCCCACCACAGCTGACAGAGCACTCGAGGGAGCGTCCCAGAAACAGCAGGCGGCACGAACCCGCACATGCCAAACAGGCGCAACCCAGCTCTGTTCACAGAGCCAGCCCGCCCAGGTCCGGTTCGCCAGGTAGGCCCCGCGAACGCCGCCAGCAATTATGACTCCCAACTATCATAGAGCACCCTAGCGAAGAGGTAGATTTAGCCCATGCCCAGTCAACCCATGCCCACACAGCTGATACATACTCAGCTCATACAATTTCAGCTGATACTCAATCAGCTCACTCACCTTCTGTGCCCACTGGCACACCCATTTTGTTGCCAACCGTCTCACTAAGAGTCGCGGACGTACATGGCCATCTTCACACAGCCAGGGCTTTATTGGACTGTGGCAGTATGCTGACGTTAATAACGTCACGCATGGCATGACTTTTGAACCTGCCATCAAAACCCACTTCTTTAAAAATTACAGGAGTTGGGAATCAGCACAAACATGAGTCAAAGGCGCCAATAACAATAGTATGCCGACCCACTCACAATGATACTCCTACAATCACTGCCACAGCTCACATTTTAAAAAACGTCACTGGCTACCTTCCCTTAGAGAAGGTACCAAACATTTCCCACGTACTAGGCCAGCCACCCGTGCCATTGGCTGACCAGCTTTACCACACACCAGCCCCGATCGACCTCTTATTGGGGTCGGACGTTCTTGGCCAGGTGTTGGACGGGACTAAGGTCTCGTTGGGCCCGGGCAAGCCCATAGCCTTCGGCACGATTTTCGACTTCGCGTTGATAGGACCCATTGAGGACTTGTATGCGCAGCCGGCGCAGCAGGTTAACTCAGCTCACGTCGTCAACTCACAACCAGACTCAGCTGAATCAGCCCAGGACATACGTCAGAGTCTGGAAAGGTTCTGGGAGTCTGAGGAGCCCCTCCCTCAATCTCACACTCATAATGATCCCCTGGAGGAACAATGCGAGGAAATCTTCCGCTCTACCACTACACGCGATCCCTCAGGCAGATATACGGTCGCTCTGCCCTTTCTAAAGGACGCCCCTCAACTAGGTAAAACTCACCCTATCGCATTACGCAGATTCCTCAATATTGAGAAGAAGCTAATGGCGAACCCGTCCCTGCGTTCTAAATACGTCGACTTTATGGCCGAATACATCGACTTAGGGCACATGGCTCCCTGTCACCCAAATACATTCGCCCATAAACCTCACTTCTACATCCCTCACCATGGCGTATTTAAGTCAGGGTCGGACAAGCTGCGCATTGTTTTTGATGGTAGCTGCAAAAGCTCCAATGGTGTCAGCATAAATGAATGCCTACACACAGGCCCCGCCCTTCAACAGGACATTGTGGACATCATCATGTCCTTCAGAACGCATCCAGTCGTTTTCAGCACTGACATCCAGAGGATGTTCAGAAATGTGCTGGTTGCCCCAGACCAGAGACGGTATCAGCTGATACTATGGCGGTCCTCACCAGATCACCCTCTGCTCACCTACGCCCTCAATACAGTCACCTACGGCTTAAGATCAAGCCCATACCATGCAATCCGCACTCTGCTTCAGCTGGCTGATGATGAAGGCCATCGCTACCCTGGAGCCGCTCAGGTTCTTCGCAAGTCTATCTTCGTTGATGACATCTTGTGTGGTCATGACACAGTTGAATCCGCCCAAGCACTTCAGGACGAGTTGATGAGTCTGCTAGATCTAGGCGGCTTTCAGCTCAGTAAGTGGACATCTAACTCGCCTAAGCTGCTCGAGAGATTTCCCGACAACCAATGCGACATGCCCAAGGACTTCGACATGAACCCAGAGTCCACGTCCATTAAGGTCTTGGGTATACAGTGGAGCCCTCAGTCAGACGAGTTCACCTACGGCATCTCTCTGCCCCCCATCACATATGTCACAAAGCGGTCTATTTTAAGTACCGTAGCCTCACTTTATGACCCAAACGGCTGGGTTTCTCCCGTTATTTTCCGCGCAAAGCTGCTGCTTCAGCAATTGTGGCTACTGAAGCTAGAATGGGATGAGCCCACTCCCTCGGAAGTGCAAACGGAGTGGCACCACATCTCAGAGGATCTGCCGCTGTTGTCTAGCATTCGCTTCCCTCGGCACGTTTGTGCAAACAAAGGCTAGCTGCATACTCGCTTCACGGGTTTGCAGATGCCTCTGAGGCCGGGTTTGCCGCCGTTGTTTATCTCCATGAGCTCAATGCCTCCGGAGATACTTTGGTACACTTGATTGTCGCCAAGTCGCGAGTCGCACCAATCAAGAATCGCCTCACAATCCCCAAGTTAGAGTTGTCGGCCGCCACCCTACTCTCCCAGCTCATGATCCGTGTGTCGGTTCAGTTATCGGCCCATATCAGTATACAACAACACATATGTTGGTCAGACAGTGCGATAGTCCTGGCCTGGCTCAATACACCGCCTCACCGTCTTCAACCCTTTGAAGCCAACAGGGTAGTCAAAATCAGCTCAGGCTCACCAGAATGTACCTGGCGACACATACCTTCCGAGCTCAACCCGGCAGATTGCGCAAGCAGAGGGATGTCTGCGCAATCCCTGTCAGCCCACGACCTATGGTGGTCTCCCACGTGGCTTGGACAGCCTTGTGAGTCTTGGCCTGCGATGCCCTTAGCTCTGGGCCATCACGCCCTGCCCGGCCTTAAGCCCAAACACGTCCCGTCACTGGTCACAGTGCCCGGTCTTGACTTTGACTTGCTCACTCGGTTCAGCTCACTAGACAAGCTCGTCGGAGTGACAGCTTGTCTAAAACGCTTTCTGCACAACTGCAGACACCACCCAGATTCGCGACGCTCAGGCCCCTTGTACGTCAGTGAACGAAGAGAGGCCCTACTTTACTGGGTGCGCAGTGTCCAGCACAATGAGTTTGCGGAGGACATCCACCGCCTTCAAACTGGCAAAATCTGCTCCGTCAGACTCCAGCGGCTGTCACCTCTCATTAAAGATGAGCTCCTTAGAGTTGGTGGACGACTGTCCCATGCGTCTATCCGATATGACGCGCAGCACCCGCTCATACTTCCCAGCTCTAGCCCACTTGTAGACCTTATCATTGACCACTACCACAAAATACACTGCCATCCTGGCGCTGACACTTTACACGCTATCCTACGCCAACAATTTTGGATATTGTCCGCGCGCCGCATTATTAGACACCGAGTTTTTAAATGCATTAGATGCTTTCGATGCCGGGCCCAGCCGCAAGCGCCCTTCATGGCCGACCTGCCAGCCGATAGAGTTACGCCTCAGCCAGTATTTAGTCAAGTCACGACCGATTTTGCCGGACCATTCCTCGTTAAATCTAGTACCCTACGTAATGTTAAACTCTTAAAAGCGTACTTTTGTATATTCGTGTGCCTCTCGACTAAGGCGGTTCATTTAGAACCGGTCTCGGACCTCAGCACGGAAGCGTTCCTCGCGGCATTACAGCGTTTTATAGCACGCCGCGGTGCCCCGGTTCTCATCCGCTCGGACTGCGGTACAAATTATGTAGGCGCTAGAAATCAGCTCATCGAAGTACAAAACTTTCTTGCCTTGAATAATGACACGATTGCGCACAAGCTCGCTGGTCAGCACATTACTTGGTTGTTGAACGTCCCTAAGGGACCATGGTTCGGTGCGTTACATGAGATCAACGTAAAATCAACAAAGCAACTTTTATATCGCGTAATTGGCGAACAACACCTCACATTCGAGGAATTCTCCACACTTTTAGCTCGAATCGAAGCGGTCCTTAACTCGAGACCTCTCTGCCCACTTTCGTCTGATCCTTCAGACTTTGAGCCGCTTACAGCCGGACATTTCCTTATAGGCCGCCCACTAACGGCCCTTATTTATTTATTTATTTATTTATTCAGAACACCAACGTATTTTACATCAGCTATAGCAAGGGACATCATTTAAAAAAAAAAAAAACTAGATGCAAATACAATTATAGGTGAAGACCGCACGCAATTGCACATTAAATACTTAATCTAAAATTTTATCGACATTTATAAAATATTATAAAATAACATTAGAATTTAATTAAGGCGAAAAATTTATTGATAATAAAAATAGGCAACAAAGAATTAAAATACCGCTATTGAATTTAAATTGATATTAAATTGAATAAAATAAAATAAAATATATGAAATTGCTGAAAAAACAGCAAAATATTTAAATTTATTAAAAGTATTGGCAGGGCCAGGTTGGGGAATTCATCCGAAACACTTAAGATCATTGTACATAGCCTTAATTAGAAGTAGAATTGATTTTGGTAGCTATCTGTATGATTGTAGTGCTAAATGTCATTTGTATAAATTGGATAAAATTCAAAACCAGAGTATGAGAGTAGTTGGTGGCTTTATTAAAAGTTCACCAATCCATGTCATGGAGTCAGAATTAAGCTTAGCACCTCTATTTGTAAGAAGAGCATATCTTGCATACAAATATTGCAGTAAGAGTATGTCTTTGTCAGATAACGTAACTATTAGGATTATAAAGAATTTGAGTCACCTGATGCATATTAGTTATTGGGAGAATAAGAAAAAACCATTACTTGCTACAACTTTTGACGAAATTAAATTAATCAATATACATTCATCCAAACCATTAGATATGTTCAATTTGGATATTTGGGTTAGCTATATAAATTTAGTTAATATTATTCAATGTAATTTAGAATGTATAACTGAAGCGAAAAATAGTTATGAAAGTAATTTACTCAAATACAATGTGATTCAAGAATTGCTACATAAGTATGACAAGTGGCATAAATACTTTACAGATGGTTCTAAGAGTGTCAATGGCAATGGAGCAGCTTATTATGATGCTAGCGAGGGTTCGTCTGCTGGTTTTAAAACTAATGCTAGTGTATCAATTATGACAATGGAACTTATTGCAATCTCTAAGGCTTTAAGCTGCATAAACGGAGAAAGGGATAAAAATGTAGTTATACTAACAGACAGTAAGAGTGCCTTACAACATATAGCTCGCTGCGCCTCTGGTTTCAGAGGTGCACCGATAGCTTATGTTATATTAAAACAGGTTTATGACTTAAATCGTACAACCTTGAGGTTGCAATGGGTTCCATCTCATATAGGATTAAAAGGCAATGAAGAGGCTGACAGATTAGCAAGAAAAGCAGTTTTAGAAGGAATCGAAATTCAAATGTCCCCTTGTTATACGGAAATATTGGCTAAATTTAAAATCATGTGTTTCAACCAATTTAAAGAATATTTTGATCAGAGAAGTAAAGAAAAAGGTATTTGGTATAAGACCATCCAATGTCAGCCGCTTCGAACGCCATGGTTTGTAGAAACAAAGTTAAGTAGATTTTATGTAGTTCTTGCTCACAGATTACGATCCGGACATTTTCCTTCTAGGAAATTTGCACACTTGATGAGAAAGGTCGATTCACCAAATTGTGAAGTTTGTAATAAGATAGACGATGTCCAACATTTGTTATCAGAGTGTGAGAAAAACAGGAGTGCAAGGGAGTCATTGGTGCAAAACCATAACCTAAACATGTGCCAAGTAGGTGTATTTTTGGAAATATTAGCGCAACCTAACTCTGATATGGCAAGGTCGGTGTATGATATGGTTTTGGCATCAATGAATCTTAATTCAGTTTAGACTTTAAGTTTCTTAAAATTATTTTAGATTAGGATATAATGAGGCTGACATGCTTTTGTAAAGCAAAAGCCTCAAAAAAAAAACATAGATAAAAAAAAAAAACATTAGAATTTAATTAAGGCGAAAAATTAATTGATAATAAAAATACGCAACAAAGAATTAAAATACCGCTATTGAATTTAAATTGATATTAAATTGAATTAAATAAAATAAAATAAAATATATGAAACACTTCCACTAAATTATGATTGGATAGACCTTCTGAAGCCGCGAATGCCACCCCCGAATAAATCCAGGTCCTTGGTTTTCGCTAAGACGTTAAACTCTCGTATCATACGGTTAATAGGCGCGTTCTGACCGAGGTTGGACTTGCAAGGTCGGCCCACAAGCACCTTCCCTTTCGATGCCCGAGGGAGTTTTAGGGGAGCTGAGAAAGAAAGCGAACCCAGTAAGCCTGGCGCGTCAAGGATGCCATTCGCTAGCTTGTAAAGGAAAAGCATATCATGCAGACGTCTTCGATCCAGAAGAGAATCCATTTTAAAATGGTCTAACCTAAACTAGCCCTTCCCGAACTATCCGTGGAAGATAGGCCGATCTCCACACGTAGGCGATTCCAGATGGTACAGGCCCTTTCCCAGCGCTTCTGGACGCTGTGGACCCAGTCCTACCTGCATACCCTTCAAACCCGCTCCAAATGGTTGTCCCCATCCTCCCCTCCCCGAGTTGGCGAGCTCGTCCTCATCAAGGAGGACAACCTGCCTGCCCTTCAATGGAGACTGGGGCGCATTACTCGTACCCTGCCTGGGAAGGATGGCGTCGTGCGGGTGGTGGACCTGGACACCGCCAATGGACACCTCCGGAGGCCTGTGTTCAAGATTGCCAGGCTCCCTCTGGATGAGCCCACCCTGGGCCCCGGGAAGATGTTTGCGCCACAGCGCAACGAATAACAGCCGTCGCTGCGCCGGAATAGAGTGCATATTGGACTGCACTAACCCGTCGCGCGGCCATTTTGACTGACGGCGCCCGCGCAAGACGAGTGCCTTTTGAGATCTCAAGACGAAACCACGCGTCGCGCGCCCTTGAAATCAGCCTTCGAAATAAAGCAATAACAATAATAGCATATGTGTAAAGTTACGCCTAACGCCTAACGAACTGCCCCTAGTGAATAGTTTAGTGTAGTGACTGTGCGCCAGGAAACCAACCTACCTCGCCGCCCGTGGTCAGCTCGTCCCCCGGTTCCTGTGACTCATCATCCCTGTAAGTACTTTATTCCCTTATACCTCCTGCCTAACCCTTATTTCGCCGCTGTTACTGCGAACGTCTTTCGCCGTAACAATCACAATGGACCACAATGGACAGAGTCTTTGGATTTTTAGCATGTCCGTCTTTTGTTAGTGTGCAGCTTTCTATCTGTACATGTGTGCGTGACTAAGGATGTGACTAGTATTTCGATATAATCACTTTAATATGGTGTGTACCTAGTTCGTTATTATAATTGGGGGTTAAAGTTACTCACGTCTGTAGGTTTACCATTTAGACCCTACACGTGACCCCTGAGTGGTGCTAAATGAGTGACACTGATTGAGTGGTAGAGCCACGCTGCGTTGCAGCATGCATTGGGCCGGCGCGCCCGGCGTAAATACCACCCTCTCACTTAGGGTGTTACCAGACCAATCGATCGATCATCGATCGACGGTATCGATTAACGTCAATCGAAGTTGATGGACTGGTCTGGTAGCTTTAATCGATCGACAGATACCGTTCGTCTAACCCATCGATCGAAGGTCGGTCGACGTTGATCGATTAACCATGGCTAAATTCTATCAGTTTCTTTCGAAATGTATTCAGAAAAGTTCTTGGCCAGTACGATGTTGCTCGTACTATTATTACGGAGACGCAAACGTAGAAGAATCTGGATGCGGCCGTTTTTTAAAGCCAACGATCGCTTATTTTATCCAAATGACATTTTAAGCAGCGTTTTTTGTTTTTGTTTTTTTTGCGTAGCGATTGTCATAAATTTCGAGGTTATTTTTTTTTTAGACAACAGAAAACTAGCTTCTTTAAAAAATATCTTGGGGGGCTGGGGAAGGGGATGGAGGGAGTACGGTAATGGTAACTTAATAGAATACTTGTTTTTTTTTCCTAAAAATAACCTAAAATAACCTCAAAAGAATAATATTTTGAAAACTATGCATTTTCGCACTTTGGCTCCCCCTTCCCCCTCCCCTGCCCCCCTTTTTCGGTGTTGCTTAATCTAAAGTGCTTGGGGCCCAAGGTGTTTGGGGGGGAATATCATTTAGTATTTAAACGTTCATATTATCATCACTCATTATCATCAACTTTAAGCATAATAAATGAACTCTATTATTACTACTAGTATCCATGGGCACGAAATAAATTTATAAAAAAAATTGAAGCGGCCGTCGCGTCTAATCAAACAGCTCGATCTAACACCCAATCCATTCTACCGGTCGATTGTCGATCGACATCGATCGATTGGTCTGGTAGAAACTATCGATTGACGTCGACTAATCCATTATACCATCGATCGAGGTTGTCGATTGACGATCGAACGATAGGTCTGGTCTTCAGAGCCTTGAATATTTTGTAGGCTCCCAGTTATCACGTCTAATAGCTTTAACCCATTCACGTCTTATTTCCGGGCATTTTGGAAACCTAAAAAAGAATAATTGTTGCGTACATACTTTTTAGAAGACTTTGTTATTATACTTTCTAAACTATACTGTTCTTTAATAAGTACCTCTAACTCGCTTTCTTCTTTAAAGTTTACATGACACGCATACTCCACTGCCTTCGTGCGACTACTTGCAAAACCAAACAGAACCCATCCTAATAGTGTACGAATAGCAACTGGTTGAGATTTACTGCCTCTTCGACTTTGAGACGCAACTGACAAATGCCAATTGTCAATCCCTATAATTATTGTAGGTTCTGCGTCGTCATAGCACAACATATCTACTAAATCACTCAAATGACCAAATTTAGAGATGGTGTCGCTACTCACTGACTAACGTTTAATTCCTAAACCGCTGATTGACCGTGCTCTACGAATAAGGTAACTGTCTGTCTCATTTCTACCTCTGATGTGAAAGTCAACATACTGTACATTAGTGTCTTTAGACAGCCCACCTACACAGTCAATACGAATTTGAGACTGCGGTCCGCTTACACCAATCCGCGACGATACCTCAGAATCGATGAAAGTTGAAGTAGATCCATCGTCTAATAACGCGTATGTATCAAAACTTCCAGATGGACCAGTTACTGTTACTGGAACTATCTATAAAAGAGGTGAAGTTCGTTTGGGTAGAAGCAACAGCTGTAATTTCTTACCTGTAGTTGAAGCAGTAGCATGTGCAACTATGTCTGAAGCATGCGAGCGACTTGCTGCTCTGTCTACTTTATCACATTCGCCCGAAGTAAAATCTACTACGTTCTCGTCAACATGAGCAGTAGCATCATTTCGTTCATTGTAAACGTTATGCAGCATCGAATGATGTCGAAAAGTACAACCGTCGTGTTTACATAGGTCTTTAGATTTACAAAACCTTATTCTGTGTAAACCTTTTTTCAGACAACGGTGACAAATCTTTTTACTTTTTATAAATTGCCATCTGTCACTTACTGACATGACAACGCTTTGAACTTGTCACAATTACTAATGTCATGATTTTCAACGCAAAACAAACAAATAATTTTGTAAACGGGTTTTCCCTTGTATGAAACACTAGTATGTTGGGCGCCGTCAGTAATTGAATTTATTTTTCACGAAATTTCCTATTAGCCTCAAAACTGTAACTGGAAGTAGTAGCCGTTGCTTCGACTATCCCGTACCTAACCTGTAGGCTTAGAATAATAACGCTATAGAAACCAAGTTCGCGCGCCTATTTTGAAGCACATTTATTGGAGCCAGAAATGGCACCAAACGCCGGACCGCTCCGTAGTGTTCAATGTCACAGCGCGCCGAACGTGTCTCGCGAAAACAAAAAAAAAATGACGGTTTGTGCAGTTAAATTGTGTCACATCACATCTGAAAAACAAAAGAAGTGTAATAACATCACTTTTCACAGGTAAGCTTTCAGTATTTCATAGTATCTTGTAGTTAATTAGGTCAAAATATAAACGTACTGCAGTGTGATTCTCTAAGTTAAAGCCTCGGTAGCAGCGGCTGCCGCAGTGCTCTCTTTCATATTCATAGAATTGGAAAGAGACAGCAGATCACGGCCATGCGCGCACGTCACGCGTGTGTGAATCGGTTTAGTGCTTCATTTTTGACAGAGCGCTTGTATGAAGACTATCTTTCTATAGCGTTATTATTCTAAGCCTGTAGGTCTACTTCATGAGCTAGGAAATCCGCGAAAGTCGAGAGACGTTCTTCTGCGTAACCCTCGCGAGAAGCGGCATAATCTAACCAGCGCGTTCGTTAAGGCCCCAGTACACAGTGGCGTATGATGGCCCACTGCCGGCCATCGCCATTGTGTAGACGGGGTAAATTGCGCGCCACTATCGACAAATTGCCCGCCACTGTACACCATTACCCCGTCTACACAATGGCGATGGCCGGCAGTGGGCCATCATACGCCACTGTGTACTGGGGCCTTAACAGTGTAGGGAGCAGATAACATAGCGCTAAACAACTCCGGCGATGAGACTCGAAGTGCTGACAATCAGCGCGCTCTGCAGATATTAGAACGTACGTCCCGCGTCTGTCAGATGGTCGATTCGAAGTCGGTTTATTATGGAAGTCGGACTCTTTAAACGTTCCCGACAGTTATCCTTTAGCGTATTCTCGGTTTATGAGTCTCGAACGTAAAATGTTGAAAGAACCTGATTATGCGGAACGTTATCGTCAGAATATTAATGATATTTTGCGTAAAGGCTATGCAGAGGAATGTTTCAAAAAACCTCCTTCTAAGTCAATTTGCTGGTATTTACCACACTTTGGGGTTGTAAATCCTAACAAGCCTGCAAAGTTACGTGTAGTTCACGATGCAGCTGCTTGTGCAGTGCACAAGGTGTGTCTCTTAATTCTTTGTTGTTGTCCGGCCCTGACTTTTTGCAGTCGTTACTCGGAATTTTGATGCGTTTTAGAGAAGGTAAAATCGCTTTGACGCCTGACATCATGGAAATGTTTCCTCAAGTAAATATAAACGAGCAGGATCCCGATGCTCAACGTTTCCTTTGGCGTGATAAACCTAGCGGTCCTGTTAAGACATACCGTATGTCTTCAATGACATTTGGTGCTTGCTCTAGTCCAGCTACAGCCATTTATATAATGAATCTAAACGCATCAGAATTTCGGGAGGAGTTTCCGGAGGCTGTTCTGGCCATCACACGAGATACATATATGGATGACTACATAGGAAGTACAGACTCAGTGACGGACGCAGCTCAATTAGCAGTTAATATAGTTAACATTCACAAGCGCGGTGGTTTTAAAATGAGAAGTTGGGTATCCAATAATCCCGATGCATTGAGCAAACTGCCAAGAGAACTGTAGTCAGACCTTCATGTAGCAGTTGGGAGTAGTGTTAATTTAGGTGTCATTCCATCACCAACATTCAATCGCACATTAGGTTTGATTTGGCAACCTATCCCTGACCTAATAAGTTTTAAAACAGGTAAGGATATTTTGCCAAAAATATACACCAAACGGGAAGTACTAGCTCAGATCATGCGTGTTTATGACTCGTTAGGAGTCCTAGCTCCCATTATAGTAAAAGGTCGCATACTTTTTCAAAGCTTATGGCGCAAAGCACTCGACTGGGATGAGGAGCTATCAGAGGCAGACAGAAATATTTGGCAACAGTGGTTTCAGAATTTAAAATCTATTACTCAATTAAAAATACCCCGATGTTACAACTTGTCGGATTCTACGGTAGTCAATCTTGAGCTGCACATGTTCTGCGATGCAAGTGAGTTGGCATACGTCGCTGTCGGTTATTGGCGTTTTACACTCGCTAGTGGTGAGATAAAACTTGCACTGATTGCAAGCAAAGCACGTGTGTCACCGCTCAAGCCAATTTCGATTCCGCGTTTAGAATTACAAGGCGCGCTGATAGCTGCTCGCTTAGCCGACTTCATTTGTAAAGCTCATAGAGTTGTACCTAACCGCCGCTACTTCTGGTGCGACTCAATGACAGTATTAGGTTGGTTGCCTAGTGATGCGAGAGCTTTTAAGCCCTTTGTAGCACATCGTGTGGGAGAAATTATCGAGCTTAGTGACATAAATGAATTGCGCTGGGTTCCGAGTCAGCTTAATGTAGCAGATGATGCTACCAGATGCAAGGGTGTGTTACTTGAAATTGAGTCGCGTTGGATAGCTGGCCCACAGTTTTTGTTACTTCCTGATTGGCCTACAGAGCCAGTAATAGAGCTCCCGCCAGTTCAAGGGAACAGCGAGCTAAAACGCAAACCCTCTGAATTGGTGGGGGTGCTAACGGAGCGCGTTAACCCGCCATCAGCGGTCACAGCGGACTGCTCAAAGTTCAGCAGCTGGCTGCGTTTGGTACGCGCTACCGCACGCGTTCACCAAGCGGTTTACGTATTTCGGCAGTTTGTACAAAATTCATCTTCTGACCGTAGTCGACACTCACGAAATGCGTCCACCACCACTGCTACTCTTATCCCGCTTACAGTTGAGTTTATGAAAACCGCAGAAAGGCATATTATTTTGAAAACTCAGTTAGAAAGCATTTCCGAGGAGTTCCGATGCATCTTAAATTCAAGACCGATACCGAAGACTAGTGGCCTTGCCAAGTTGTCTCCTACACTGGGCAGTGATAAGCTGTTGCTCCTGGCAGGAAGAATCAGAGCCGCAGAGAATATAAGCCAAAGTTTAAAGACTCCTATAATTTTAGACGGACGCCACTCGGTAGTTCGGTTGTTAGTTCACCATTACCATGGCAAGATGGGTCATGCAAACCACGAGACGGTTGTTAATGAGATACGACAGCAGTACTGGCTTCTTCGGCTACGTGATACAGTCCGAACAGTGGCGCACCAATGTCTGATTTGCCAACTACGCAAGACAAAACCGCAAGCACCACCGACCAATGACCTGCCTCAGCAGAGAATGGCACACCATAACCGCTCCTTCACGTTTACTGGCCTGGATTACTTTGGCCTAATAAACGTAACGATTGGTCGCAGACGCGAGAAGCGGTATATGGCTCTATTCACGTGCATGACGTCGAGAGCAGTTCATTTGGAGCTGGTTCATTCACTTTCGGCAGACTCGGCAATTCTCGGCATTCGAAGGTTTATTGCGCGAAGAGGTGCCCCCACAACATTTTTTTCTGATAACGGCACAGCGTTTGTTGGTGCCAACCGAATTCTTCGAGAGTTTTACGGCAGTCACGTAGAGAACTTCGCTACAAATAACGGTATTGGTTGGAGCTTTATACCGCCGGCTGCTCCAAATTTCGGTGGCTGCTGGGAAAGACTTGAGCGGTCGGTCAAAGTGGCACTCAACGCAGCCCTCAGAGAACGTGCACCAAAGGAGGAAACACTTCTTACGCTGCTGGCAGAAGCCGAAGCTATAGTAAACTCACGACCATTAACACATGTTTCTGTCGACTCTGGTGAACAAGAAACACTTACCCCCTTTCATTTTATCATCGGTTCATCCATCATGGAGCATCCATCCATCAGTTCAGCAAACATGGAGGATAATGTCCTGATCGGGCGGACTGAGTGAAAGAAGGCGCTGCGACTGGCAAATTTATTTTGGTCCCGATGGATGAAAGAGGTGCTTCCGACGATGCAGCCTCGGCAAAGACCACATCATCCTTCGACTTCTCAAATTGCTGTTGGAGACCTGTTCCTTGTGGTCGACAGCAATCTTCCGAGAGGAGTCTGGCCAAGAGGAATAGTCACGGCAACATACCCGGGACGGGATGACGTGGTAATGGTGGTGGATGTATCTACTGCGGCGGGTACGCTACGTCGTCCCCTCGTTAAGATTATATCGCTTTCTAATAAGGATAGTGCTTGCTAAAGAGGGGAGGATGTTGCGTACATACTTTTTAGAAGACTTTATGTTTTTATACTTTTTATTATAATTTGTTTTTATAGTTTTTTTCATAAAGTTACTATACCTAGCGGGATAGGTATAGTAACTTTATGGTTTTTCTATTGTCTTGATGTGACGTTTGGATATTAGTTGATTACAGAGTTTTGCCAACCAAACCAGTGCCTTTTGCTTAATCTATTTTCCTATCGAACAATAATAAAAAGAATATTAGTTATTACTAATATTCTTATAAATTGATAAAGCTTCGATACACAAATACGTACATCACTAATCATTATGCCAAAAACAAAGCCTTTAAATTGCATTTAATTAAGGTTTAAAACCTGATTCTTATGAATAGTGTATTAGTATGATTTAGAATTAGCAAAACTTAATGCTTTGCCGTTTTTATTATTAAAAAACTCATAGAAAAGCATACATATTGTGAGAAATCACTAACGTATGAAATGATAATTCCTGGTCTTTCACACCTCCTTTTGTTGTTCTTGACGAACAATAAACAGCTGAACAAGACATTATGTTAATTGTATATTACACAAATAACACAAACACTAAGATTTCTTAATATTTCACTATTATTTCGCACAATCCAGCAATGTTTTGACCGAGTCGTCGGTCATGAAATGACACGTCTCACACCGACAGTGCGTCGCTGCCAAACGTACATTCACTATCTCTTTTACTCATATCACACTCATACAGACAGAGATACAAATGCTTTACTTTGCTACACGTATGTAAAAGCGGCAACGTCGTAAGACTCTGTCCATGTAATATTTGGTCCGAGATTGGTCCGAGTAATTGACGCTTCACTATTAGGCCAAGAAGTTCCTCTTCCATGATCGAAGCTTAGTGGGCACTAAGCTTCGATCATGGTATTGTTGATCGAAGCCTCTACGGCTCTACGTAAAGGTTCATGCTCTGCTTCTCATTGCGCTTTATAACTATAGAGAGAGCATAAGTTTGCTATCTCATTCTGCCTTTAACCATTACTATTTTGGTTCCGTTTCGGCACATCATTTTTACCCTTAGAGCATTCAAAAGTGTTTACCCTAAGTAAAACAAAGAAAGAATAAAAAGACTGTGGGCTGATAATCGCTTCCCATAGATTTACGAATCGATTTTGGCAATCTTGACTTTTTAGGGCCGAAATCGCTTTATTCTGTATTATCTTACTATTATAATGACATAAAACTATCAGTTTTAACGCATTTATAAGATTTTTGTTTTAACAAATGTATGAAAAAACATCTTTAAACAATTATAACTTAAATTCTGTGAGACTGCCCCTAATCTCCTTAGGCACGATTATACATCATATTTTTCTACAATTTTTGACATACTGCATAGTGGGCGCACTCGTTAGGTTTTAGGCCAAAAAAAATGAAAAACCATTTTTATTTTGAAAGTATTATATTCATTACTTTAAATATTTTTTCAATTAGTATCATTGTTATAATAACTGTGTATTGTTACATAAAAAAAGAATATACAATGGAAAGGGTTATAAAATAAAATAAAAGATGGTATTCTTTTTATTTAAATCTACATTGATTACCTATTTAAACTTTGAACTAAATACTTAATTTAGACATGAAATTATCTCAAGACATTTCTGATATTAATTATAGTGACACAGAATCAGATGAGTCAGATATAGAAGTGTAGTGTATGTGGGAGATTAAGAAAAGAGAGTATTGATTTTGATCAATTTATATTCATAAAAACCAGATTAATTGGCAGACAGTAATAATATACACACATTTAGTGTTAATTATAATAACAGTAACAGTAAAATGAAAATTGGTACTTACTACTATTATACCATCATAGCGTAACTCAATACTATGTCGACAATCAGAGCTCCGTCATGCTCCGCAGTTGAGTACAAAATGCCCCGAAGGCGCTAGCGCATGACCTTTTTATACTGAAGCGCAAACAAGTCGCTAATGACGCATGGCGTGGGGAGCGTGGCAATGGGCAAGCACGTGTTTTCTTATTCGTATTAATTACTGCGGTGAATTTGCTTTCTTCAAACATTTGTTTTTAATGCTAACATTAATAGTAATCTACATTGAAATGCCAATCTCCCACACGGCCATTCTGACGAGCAGCAGGTCACCGGCTCGCGAATAATATAAATAATAAACATCAGATTTTGATTAGACAGCAACAAAAACAAAATAAAAACTATCTTATAGGCCCTCAGTCTTAAATATGAGAAAAAAACATTTATATTCCATACACTATTATACTTATTTATAACGTAAGTCGTAAACATACATTTTCTAAATATTTACATTATTTTTCTCTTTATTATCTGTACATCTTTTAAGAAAAATGTCTTAAAAAAAATTTGAAAAAAGCGAAAAGCATAATCGCATACTACCAAAGGAAATGTGCAACCAAACAATTCACATTCTTAGTAAAATATAAACCAAACTCAAAATCTTGATATCAGAAATATCGACTTTAAAATGCAAAGTTTAAGGCTCACTTTAAAAACGTGAATAAAAAAACTTTGTGTCTTATCAAACCTCTTACAATTTACATCCTTACAGATCTTAATGAAAATATTTTACAATATTTAAAGATTTAGGTAAGATAAGGCTTGAGGTAAACACATGTTTAAGACCTGAGGTAAACACATTTATTTTTCAACGCCTCGGTTAACGCAAATAATAAAATATTGCGAATCGGGGCCCAAGCTATCGGTAGCTATAATAATTATTTAAACATGTGTGTTTGTGTCCGCGCGCGCGCATGTGTGTTTGTGTCCGCGCGCGCGCATGTGTGTTTGTCGTACCATTAAAATAAATATTAGTTTTATTAACAATTTATATCAATGATCACATAAATAGCCTCGGCAGAAAGCCATCGAGAGGCGCGACTAAATCATGAGTCACAAAAGTGACAAGGCCTCTGTATAAAACCATCGAGTGGCGCAGCCAAAAATAAATGATCACATAGTAGCCTCGGTAAAAAGCCATAATGTGGCGCGGCAAACCAAAAGTGATCGCATAAGAAGCCTCGCTAAAAAGCCATAACATGGCGCGGCAAAATGAAATGATCACATAGTAACCTCGGTAAAAAGCCATCATGTGGCGCGGTCTAATTAAAGTGGTCTCTAGCCTCGGTAAAGCCACAATTTGGCGCGGCAAACTAAAAGTCCTTATTACTCAATGTACAGCAAAACATCTGGCCAGGAGTTCACAGTACATAAAGAAATAAAAACACAAAAATATCAAATATTTATTCTTGCTTTTCTAATGAAAACAAAGAATATGACTTTATAAGATATCTTAAGATATCAGACAGCTCAGTACCTTTTCAGAGGAAAATGCCATAAATGATAATGCGGACATTATGTTTCAGCATTTTACTGTATTGTCACAGTATACCTGTCACAACAGTCACAACAATGTGACTTTAACAGACCCATAATCTATAGTGTAGTCAATGTAAAGGTATGCATAATGTATTTGTTGTTTGGGTTTCACGGCATTATAATATCCAAATTAAAGTACACCTAAATCGACCGAGACGCAAAACCAATTCCTTTAGCAAAATAATTAGGTATTCATTTAAAGAAATTATAGTTAATTTAAGCGTCTCACAACAATCAACTGCAACTAAATTATTTAGAGGGTCATTACCAATAAGCTTCGGCAATCTAAACACCAGACACACAACCAGCGCTCTCAAAGTGTCGCCTCGAACTAGCTCTCCGACCAAGATTGGATTGCTATCAGTTATTATTTTTAAAAATTTAAAATATCTTCGTCTAAAACCTATTGTTGTGATCATAGGTTTGAGTATCAAAACTAGTTGTGATTAATCGAAAACGAAATTGTGTAGAATAATTGTAAACACCTTTTCGAACGCATTTTATATGCGATTGTGCATCTAGTACGCAGATGACCGACGTCAATAAGGTAACGAATAATAATCGTATTTGCTACTGTAAGACTTAGCATAAATTTGAGCGGTTTACAGCAAATTAGAAGAAGTTGATTTCAGTTCGCTATTTAGCACAAACGACAACAAAGGATTACTATCCTGATAGTTGTCGTAAACCAGACAACATTCAATCGTTAGTAACTGATTTAAGGTCTTTTCACAGTCTATGCGAATATTAACTTATTGGACCCATCAACACATGAATAAAGAAATTACTCATGTCATCATGTGCCATTAATGCGCGACCCAGGGGTGCCAGGTGCAGCTGTGCAACAACTAGGCGCGCTGGTATAAACAGATTGGTCAGTCTTTGCGACATGCGAGTTCGTATTGAAGCGGGTAGTTTGGAATCAATTTTCTGAACACACAATAATAAGTATAAAGTCTGTTAAACCTTTAACAGTTATTTATTGTCATAATGCAGCCATGAAATAAGCATATCTTTCAATAAAGGCGTAGTATTTTAAGAACATTTACTTCCACCTGCCAAAGTATTCCAAATCATATCATCGGAACCTCTTTAGCTTTATACGGGAGACGATAAAATTTCACAATATTATCTAGTCTAGCTCAAGTAAAGTTTCTTTTCTGAAACCTGTTTTTGATGGTTAAACTAGATAACAGATAAACATATGTGTACACAGAAACACCCAGATCAAAAATCAATATAGAAAGACTGTTATTTCTTAATGGACCAACCAGTTGTTGGACCAGGGACCTCAAAGATGGCGACGCCAGAACTAGCGTGTTTACCACTCGACCACGGATGTCGTCATACTTAACTTCTGACTACTTAATGATTTAAATTTTGAAATCAATATTTTAACCAATCATTGTATTTATATGATATAATGTTTACTAGAAAAAAAAACAACCAGTCTCAGGAAAGCTCAAACGGGACTCGAACCTTTGGATTGCCAGTCCACTGCTCTAAACATTTTATCATATTTATCTATATAGCATTGTAAATGCAAAAATTTCAATAATAAAGACATTGTATTTATATTTCAAAGTGTAAAGAAAGGAAAATTTGTCAAAATAAAATCATTCAAATATCACTGATTTGTTATTCGAATATAAATCCTCAAGTAATATTCGATTAATTCGAATGTTATGCCAATTTTTTGTCTTGCCGTTAAGGCTAGACAATTCAAAAGGAGGCAACTTTTAACGTTGCATGTCATTGGGCTGATATGTGAAGTCTAAAGATAGCTGGTGGTATTACAAATAATAATTATCCATTATTATATCAAACTGAACGCATCATATCTAATACGTTCAGACTATGACATAAAAGATTTACTTTTAATGCAAAATTCAAAATAACTAATGAAAGATTGAATAACTTACTCATACTAGAAAGTGTCTTGAAATTATGTGGAATTTACATATGGCACTTTAGTCAATACTACGGAGGTAGGTAACTAGAGAATTTTAAATTCGTTTAATATTGCAGGCTGTACCTACAGTACAGGTACGAGTTGCATAAGTAACAAATTATAACTTTCATTAGTACTATGTTACTGTGAATGTCCTAACTTAATACAATGTAGACAGCGTTTCAATCTTAGTCATGTTGGTGAGATTTTTAAATGTTATTAGGAACACAGTGATAAGCACACAGCACTGGAATTTGGCGTTTATAAAAGTTTGTTTTAGGTGTCAGCCGTAACAAATCGGATTTAATAGAAAATCTGACATACCTTTTACTAAATGAGACTCGGTCACCCTGATACCAACCGTTTCCTTTTGGCAAGTTCCCATTTGCTGGTTGTATACTCTGCTAGGCTAGACACTTTATCGCTTGTATATTCCATAAAAATAACCAAATCGTCGTAATGCCTGGTCTCATCTGCAAATGTGAATAAGATTAGTTTTAAGCTCGTCACAGTTACAAGTAATATTTTTCCATGAAGTTGATCATCATCTATCTAGTGTTCAAAATGGAGACAGAAGATCTGAAGGCAAGTATGGGATTTGCTCGTGTCATCGATACTTTATCTAGCGAATATGAAATTGTTAATTTAAAGACTTAGTAATGTAAGAGTAATACTTCGTTATTTCTTCTTCATTCAATCATATGTGAAAGCGATCGACTTAACTTGTTTACTAGTCTTGCTATCAGCAAAAGCTAATGAATGAATAACATGGAGCGTTTGCCACTTATTTAGCGCGGCTGTAGGTATCAGTACGACAATCGGTGTCAAACGGAGGTAAAAAAATGGTAAAGGAAAACATTTGCAGCTGTTTAAAAAGACGTCATCATATCTTGCATCATTGTCTTCATAAACTTGTGGAACACAGGCACCAGTATTATGACACAATCCATCAGAACCTGCCCGTTCCTCACTTGCCAACGTTTCTGGTTTTCGTTGGGTAGCTTTAGCAATAACAGCTGAAGTAGGTAGACCCTCCGCCTAAAGTACCAGGATCCAGCCGATTAGACACGTTCTGAATCTCCAGGATGATGCTCATGAAGCAATATCGTGTTTCTAGAACTCAGGGAAAACAAAAAATAATGTTAGTGGCAAATCAATAGCATGGATTATCATGCAAGATGTAACGTTGCTTACACAAGATATAAAGTACACAGAACTGTCAGCTAGCAACTTTCTAGCAACATATTTATTTGCTCAGTGCTAGCAACAATGATCCTTTTTTCACTTACTGTCAAATGTGTAATGTCAGAGTATACTTGTCAGATTTGCATAATAATAAGTGCGCACGATCGAAGAGTAGCCTCGGCCACGTGCAATGCGTGTAAATGATTTGTATGTGCACCATCGAAGGGTAGCCTCGACCACGTGCAATGCGTGTAAATGATTTGTATGTGCACCATCGAAGGGTAGCCTCGACCACGTGCAATGCGTGTGAATGATTTGTATGTGCACCATCGAAGGGTAGCCTCGACCACGTGCAATGTGTGTAAATGATTTGTATGTGCACCATCGAAGGGTAGCCTCGACCACGTGCAATGTGTGTAAATGATTTGTATGTGCACCATCGAAGGGTAGCCTCGACCACGTGCTATGCGTGTAAATGATTATGTATGTGCATCGTCAATCTATTAAAATGATTATGTCACCCTACCGTATTAACCTTGCAATTTAATTAGTAGTGAATTTGTGAGCGTAATTATACTTGTGCCTCGTCCTCGAGATTAGTATTTTTCAAATTATATTTGATAAGTTATTTATTATACCATGTAGTAACGCATAGTGAAACCACTTCCTGCACTATGGTTTAAAAAAAAATCATTTGGAGGTAGTTGAGACCGCCATCTTGTAACGAGTTCAATCTCTTGTCCTCATTCGCAATTTAGTGCTCGACCACTTCGCACGCAACCAAAATGCCTAAAAGACATAGAGAAAATAGTGTAGACATTTTGTCGAAAAAGTTAAGAAAATTGGAAAAGGAAATTAAGTGTATTCGACGCATACCGCGTCGGCGCATACAATTAAGTGAAACTTCATCGTCATGCTCATCGCGGAGCTCCAGCAAATCGCGTTCGTCAAGGGACTCCACGCCGATTCCGGATAAAATAGAAGGTTAGTTTTTATTTTTTTTTCTCTCCGACTACAAGTGCGCGGTGTAATAAAAACATTTTCGACTTTTGTTTTATGATCGTAAATCATAAAACACAAGGTAACTATGCAACCAGAATAGTCTGTGGGACTACTTCGCTGCATATTTAACTTGTCGATCTGCCCAGATCAGTCTGTGGGACTGTTTCGATGCATGATCGTTGTATGCACGCAGAGCAATCTGAGGGATTGTCTCGACGCATAAATTTCGTTAATACATAGAGTAGTCTGCAAGACTATATCACCATTAACGAATCGCTATTGTCTTGTTCACAGACCAAGATATTTTGGAGCCCACGTCGCCAGCGCCGCTAAGCGAAAATGTAACCGCCGCCGTGCCGCTCGCGCCTTCGCCGGCACCCGAGCCGGCCGTCATCGCCGCCTTCACCTCCGCCAACTCCACCGACGTGCTACCAGCCATACAAGCAATGGAGCATGTGGATGGAGAATTGGATCCGGACATTCTTGATATTCTCGGGTCCGACCCGGCCGCTATACCAAAATATGGTGCCGATATTAACAAAGATCTAGCTCTCCGCCTTAATCATATGGCGACTTCAGGTTTAGAAAAAGAAAACCGGAAACAGCTAATTGAAAAGTATCTAGTACCGGCTAACTGCTCGCATATAGGCGCTCCTCGGCTCAATGCAGAAATCAAAGCGGCGGTTCCCGATACTGTAGTAAAAAGAGACAAAGCTATAGAATCACGGCAGACCGAAATTGCCGCTGCTATTTCATGTCTAGGTCAGACTATATCGACTCTTCTCAAAGATAAGGACAAAAATCACGAACTGTTGAAACAGCTCATGGATTCAGAACGTATTTTGTGCGATATACAATACAGCGAATCCATATCGAGAAGAAACTTTGCGCTGTATTCGTTAAAAAAAGACATGAAGGAACAGTTGGCGAATGCCAAGATAGACAACTTTCTGTTCGGCGCAGACCTTCCCGACACTCTTCGAACGGCAAAAGCCATCACGAAGTCCAGCTCCGACCTTAAGATCGAAGCTCCCAAGAAGGCGAAGCCTTTCACACCGTCTGCGAAGAATTTAAACTGGAAGGCGGGGCCCGGGAACCGCAGGGCGGCACCGGGTCCCGCTCGCCGTCCCCCGCCGCCGCCGGCAGCAGCCGACAGCAGCAGGCAGAGGCCCGCGAGCTCATCGCGCGCCTCATCGCAGCGCAACCACAAGACGCGCAACCGCTGATCTCCCCGGACGCGCCTGCGGCCCCCGCCGACTCACCGGTAGGCTATGCTGGTAGACTTAGCTCCTTTTTTAAACAATGGTCCCTGATTACCAGTGACCGATCTGTTTTATCTTGGATAAAAGGCTATAAAATATTATTTAATAATCCGGTGCACCAATGTGATACACCGATTACTGTAATTCACACCGAATCAGAAAGGAACCACTATACCGAAGCAATTACGACATTGTTATCGATAGATGCAATATCTAAGTGTAGTCACGTGTGTTTCTAATACCAAAGCCGAATGGCGAAATGAGATTTATTTTAAATTTAAAAGCTCTGAACAAATTTATAGAAACACAGCATTTCAAACTAGAAGACCTACGTACAGTCCTAAAACTAATAAATCAAAGTTGTTTTTCGGCATCATTAGACCTGAAAGATGCGTATTTTTTAATAAAAATACACCAGGACTCTCGTAAATACCTTAGATTTACACTAAAAGATGGTAATATTACACAAATGTTCGAGTTTAACGTTCTACCATTTGGCCTTTGCACGGCTCCATTCATTTTCACCAAACTGATGAAACCGGTTATGAAACTTTTGAGATCATGTGGTTTCTTATCTTCGATATACTTAGATGACATATATCTAGTTGGAAAATCTTACTTTGAATGCAAAGAAAATATAAATATTACTTGCAATTTATTGAAATCTCTCGGATTTATTATTAATGGTAGAAAAAGTAGATTTATTCCTTCAAAATGCTGTCAGTACCTTGGTTTTATAATTGACACACAGGAGTGGCAAGTTCGCTTACCTTCAGAAAAAAGAATACGTATTTCAAAAGAACTTAAAATATTCTTAAATATAAAACAATGTAGAAGATTTGCTCAACTAGTAGGTCTTTTAGTATCAGCTTGTCCGGCAATTGAGTATGGATGGCTGTATGTAAAGGAATTAGAGCGGTGCAAGTAACTTAACTTGCTAGGTCACGATAACTATGACCGCCTCATGACCATTCCCACTTCCCTGTTGTCAGACTTGCAATGGTGGAGAAACGCCATTCGTACTTCTGTGCATAGAATTAGGAATGACGTTTATGCCCTTGAAATATATTCTGACGCCTCAACAACGGGATGGGACGCTGTGTGTAACGGACAGACCGCCAGTGGTCAGTGGTCTCTATCCGAAAAAGCCTTGCATATAAACTATCTCGAACTTTTAGCCGCTTATTTTGCCATCAAAATATTTACAAAAGATGTGAGTGATTGCTTAGTATTATTACGAGTAGACAATACAACTGCCATGAGTTATATAAATCGTATGGGTGGAGTTCAATTTCCCCATCTTAATAAAGTTACTAGAAACATTTGGCAATGGTGTGAGGCTCGTGGAATACTCATTACAGCATCATATATTAAGTCGTCCGATAATGTCGTCGCGGACCACGAATCCAGACGATCGCATCCAGACGTTGAGTGGACATTATCTGATGCAGGTTTTTTTCTCTTAACAAAAACATTTGGATATCCACAGATTGACCTTTTTGCTAGTCGCCTTAATAATAAATGTGATATATATGCATCTTGGCACCGAGACCCCAACGCGTTCGTCATAGACGCATTTACAATAAGCTGGTCAAATATTTATTTTTATGCCTTTCCCCCAGTTGCAGTCATATTAAAGTCTTTAAGAAAAATAATTTCCGAGAAAGCAGAAGGCATCGTAGTTGTGCCGGCGTGACCGTCTCAGCCATGGTACCCCTTATTTACCCGGCTTGTTACTTCTAATGTTATAATATAACATTCGACTCAAACCACCTTATTTTCCCCCATTACAGCAGCGGGAACATACACGCCAGCATTACCCTGGTGGGCGCAGTATTGTCAGGACGGCACTACTGCGAAGAGATACACCCGCATCAGCCATAGACATCATGCTAGCGTCGTTGTCCGAAAACACTATGAAACAATACGACGGTTGTTTCCAAAAATGGTTTTTATTCTGTACTGGGAAAAATATCGACATGTTTCAACCATCTATTCCGGTAATAATAGAATTCCTAACTGAGGTGTTTAACAGTGGATGTCAGTTTGGAACTGTTAATTGCTATAGAGCCGCAATTTCATTACTAGTAGGTTCATTAGCACAAGATGATCGACTCACAAGATTTTTTAAAGGCGTGTATAGACTTCGACCTCCTCATCCACGCTATAATGAAACATGGGATACAAGCAAACTTTTAGACTACTTAGCTTCATTATATCCCAACGAAATGTTGTCCTTTGAACAATTATCTAAAAAATGTGTCACATTACTCACTATTGTCACAGCGCATCGGGTACAAACCCTCTCAAAAATAAGCGTTCTTAATATAAATGATTCCACCGACCAAATTGTTATTAAAAATCCAGAATTAATTAAGACATCAGACTAGAAATATGTCCTGCTAATACTTTGATTTCATATATTAATCGATCTAAAGAATTCAGAAAAAGTGAAAAATTATTTATTGGTTTAAGAAAACCCCATAATTGTGTTACTTCACAGACATTAAGTAGGTGGATTAAAGCTACTCTACAAGATAGTGGAATTGACGTGTCAGTTTTTACCGCACACAGCACGCGACACGCTGCTACATCAAAGGCCTATAGACAAGGCGTTAACATTGATTTGATTTTTAAGACCGCGGGTTGGACAGGCAATTCCACTACTTTTGCTCGCTATTACAATAGACCCATTACTCAATGCAATGAGGATTATACTGCCCTAGCAAGAACCATAATTTGTTCATCTAAAAATAATTGATTAATTATATGATTATAATATTGTTTAAATTAATTTTTGTTGAAACTAGATTAAACCTATAAGAAAAAGATTACTTTTCTTTATTTTGCAACAATGATGACATGATATTTTTGTCATCTCTCAACATCTACATGGTATAATAAATAACTTATCAAATATAATTTGAAAAATACTAAATATAATTTGAAAAATACTAATCTCGAGGACGAGGCACGAGTATAATTAATGATTAAACGAACTTACCTGTACGTGAAGTTCAATCATAATTATACGAAGTGCCTCGTCCGAAGAGATTAGTATCTATAACCCTCCCACCCTATTAGTTGTTCCTTCTTTCAGGCAACAAACCCCTTAGTTGTACAAAAACATCATTATCATCCTGCTCTGAACTAAATGAGGACAAGAGACTGAACTCGTTACAAGATGGCGGTCTCAACTACCTCCAAATGATTTTTTTTTTTTAAACCATAGTGCAGGAAGTGGTTTCACTATGCGTTACTACATGGTATAATAAATAACTTATCAAATATAATTTGAAAAATACTAATCTCTTCGGACGAGGCACTTCGTATAATTATGATTGAACTTCACGTACAGGTAAGTTCGTTTAATCATTAATTACTTGGTTCATCCCACTTCTGATGTGGGAGATTAAGAAAAGAGAGTATTGATTTTGATCAATTTATATTCATAAAAACCAGATTAATTGGCAGACAGTAATAATATACACACATTTAGTGTTAATTATAATAACAGTAATATCAATTTATTAAAATAATTAGCCATTTCGCATTTTACATAATGAAAATTGGTACTTACTACTATTTCTTGTAAGATACACAGTTATGTACTACAATACATAATTTAGTTACACCGTCATAGCGTAACTCAATACTATGTCGACAATCAGAGCTCCGTCATGCTCCGCAGTTGAGTACAAAATGCCCCGAAGGCGCTAGCGCATGACCTTTTTATACTGAAGCGCAAACAAGTCGCTAATGATGACGCATGGCGTGGGGAGCGTGGCAATGGGCAAGCACGTGTTTTCTTATTCGTATTAATTACTGCGGTGAATTTGCTTTCTTCAAACATTTGTTTTTAATGCTAACATTAATAGTAATCTACATTGAAATGCCAATCTCACACATGTATAATGTACCATTTATTGTTATTATTCTTATTGTTAGTTTATGATGTTCTTGTTTAATTCTGATTTAGTTTTTCTGTAAATGTCTTGAGATAATTTTATGTCTAAATTAAGTATTTAGTTCAAAGTTTAAATAGGTAATCAATGTAGATTTAAATAAAAAGAATACCATTTTTTATTTTATTTTATAACCCTTTCCATTGTATATTCTTTTTTTATGTAACATTACACAGTTATTGTAACAATGATACTAATTGAAAAAAAATTTAAAGTAATGAATATAACACTTTCAAAATAAAAATGGTTTTTCATTTTTTTGGCCTAAACTCTAACGAGTGCTCCCACTATGCAGTATGTCAAAAATTGTAGAAAAATATGATGTATAATCGTGCCTAAGGAAATTAGGGGCGTCTCACAGAATTTAAGTTATAATTGTTTAAAGATGTTTTTTCATACATTTGTTAAAACAAAAATCTTATAAATGCGTTAAAACTGATAGTTTTATGTCATTATAATAGTAAGATAATACAGAATAAGGCGATTTCGGCCCTAAAAAGTCAAGATTGCCAAAATCGATTCGTAAATATCTATGGGAAGCGATTATCAGCCCACAGTGGGCCGTGTCGGTGAAACTGTGTAACTTTTTACATGGAGCCAGCCGCACTTGGACCCAAACAAATCGCTGTCATTATCTATTTTTAGTTGAATATGTTTATTTTTGGTGAACTTAGTACATATTTCGGTGGGTTTACTTTAATAATGAGTTGTTCAGTTAAACAATTTGTAGTAATAGAAGTGAGTGGAAAGTGTCTCGAATATCGTTTTCAAGGTAAGTTTTGTAACGCACACATAGGCGACTTTTGTTCGTGCATGTCTGAAAATTTTGAATATCGAAGTTACCTCTATAGTTTATTTATCTCAATGCTCTGCTCTACTCTACAATGCCTGCCTTGCAGTGTTGCTTGCTTAACTCACGGCTCTCGATCACGACGCGGTTTTCTCACATGAACAGCGTTTTTCTCATTAACAAACCAAGTGATTTCAAGAGGGCAGGCAATAACGCTAAAATTAATCTCAACCAAACCCCAACCGAACCGCAGTCGTTCTGCCGACTTCGTATAGCGCTATCGCGTGTGACAAACGCGATAGTACTTTAAAAGTATGTCTGATTGCTGCGGTTCAGTTGTGGTTTGGTTGAGATTATTTTAGTGTGATTTTTTTTTTTATAATGGCTTGTCATAGTGACTGCATCCTGCCTGATGGTAAGCAGCCGATGCAGTCCAAAATAATGAGAGCGCTCCCCACCGTGGAATAAGCACGATAACGAGCGCACCCATTCATGACGGCCTGCATAAATGCCGTTTCACGCCCCGCTTAAAAGACCCGGGACTGTAGGAGCTGGGAAACACATGCGCCGGCAAAGAATTCCAAAGCCGAATGGTCTTACAGAGGAACGACTTGCCAAATTTTTTGGTACGAGTACTGATAGTCTGTATAGTATGATGGTGGTTCCTAAGACCAGCACGTGTAGTCCGGGAGAGGAAAGGAGAGGGCGGGATAAGATCAAAAAGTTATTCAGAACACTCTCCGTAGTAGTTCCGGTAGAAGACACTGAGAGAGGCAATGTCTCTACGCAGCTGGAGGTCCTCAAGGGAAGCTGTAACCTCAGCATCTCCAATAATGCTCAGCTCGCCTTTGCAGTCTATCAAGTGCATCAAGGAGGTATTTAGCGGAGCCGTACCATAGATGGAAACAATACTCCATACTCGATCGCACCTGAGTTTTGTACAGCAAACAGCGCTGCTCGGAAGTGAAAAACCGCCTCACCTTATTGAGAATACCCAACTTCCGGGAGCCAGTTAAAATAGCACTCTCGATGTAGCATTTTGGATTTTGTTCCTGGCCGATGTCCATGCCAAGAATGCTGAGGTTCACCGAAATGGGTAACAGAGAGTTCTGAAGAGAGGGAGGAGTAAGGAAGGGAGTTACCTTGGACGAGAATGTACAAACCTGGGTTTTGCTAGCATTAAACTCGACCAGGTTTTTGGATCACCACTTAGAGACACGATCGAGAGTTCGGTTTGCTTTGCCGCAGGATGTCCCAAGTACCGCTCATGCACCGTACTGTCATCCGCATAACAATGAATATTGCCCAAGGACAACATATCATTAATATGCAGAAGAAATAGAGTAGGTGAGAGCACAGAACCCTGCGGCACTCCGGCATTGACTTTGTAGAAAGCGGAGGAACTACCCTCACAAAGGACACGAATCCTCCGCCCTTCTAGAAAGTCTGCAACCCAGGTGCACAAACGGGGCGGCACACCGAAGGCCGGCAACTTGGAAAGAAGGGAACGATGCCACACTCTATCGAAAGCTTTGGCGATATCAAGGCTAACTGCCAGGGATTCGCCATGCTTGTCCATCGCTTCACCCCACGCGTGAGAAACGTACGCTAGAAGATCACCCGTTGATCGCTTTGGTCTGAACCCATACTGGCGATCATGGAGCAGCGAGTGATCCTCTAGGTAGTGAATGAGCTGAGAATTAATAATCCGCACACCTTGCACAGCACAGAAGTTACAGCGATGGGTCGATAGTTGGCCGGATCCGAGCGATCCCCTTTTTTGGGGATGGGTTGTATGTTCGCCTCCTTCCAAGACACCGGCACAATACCAGTATCGTAAGACTCCCTAAACAATCGTGTCAATACAGAAGACAACTCAGCCGCGCATCTGAGCAGCACAATCGCCGGAACACCATCCGGCCCGCTAGCACATCGAGCGAGCGCAGCACGGCACGTACGTCACACTGCCTGGTACGAATATCAGGCATGGTGGCCCCACAATGTGCTATAATAGGTAGAGCGGCGCCACAATCGTCGACGCGCGAATTCGCCGCGAAAAGTTCAGCCAACAAGTTCGCCTTCTAAAGCGGCTGATAAGCCAACGAGCCATCTGAATGTTTCAAGGGGGGCAGCGAGGGAAAACAGAAGTTGGCCTGCACGGCCTTAGCGAGCCGCCAATAGCTACGGCTACCCACAGGGTGCGAGATCAACTCCCGCCCCACCCTTGCCACTCTTTGTGCATCCGCTCCTGCGAGAGCCCTCTTGTTAGACTTAGAGGCCTTGTTGTAGGCCGCCTTCAAGGAGCTGGTACTAGGGTCATTCAGAGCGCAAGCCCTCGTCCAAGCACGATACGCCGCCTGCTTGAATTCAGCAGCTTTGGCACATTCGCGATTAAACCAAGGCCGCTGTCTGCCAACGCTGGCAAGATCTGTGAATGGAATGTAATATTCCATACCCAACAAGATCTCATCAGCGATGGCAGAAGCGCACTCCGATGGGTCCTTTCCAAGAAAGCAGCTCTGGCCCCATGAGACGGATGCAAAGTAATCACGCAATCCGTCCCAATCCGCCGACGAGTAGTGCCACAGACGACGCTTGTTCTTCACCGTTTTCGGTGGACCAACGCTGTGCGGTGCTGTGGCAATGACCAAGCAGTGGTCTGACGAGCCTAGAGGTGCAAGCACCGACACTCTATACCCTGCAGGGCGACTCGTCAACAATAAGTCCAACAAGGAGGGCGCGTGACCTACGATATTTGGCATCCTGGTGGGCTGGTCTACCAGTTGCGTCAGGTCTTGCGTCAGAGCGAAGGCATGAGCGACTCTGCCAGCGTGATCAGTTTTGGAGGAGCCCAACCATGTTTCATGGTGGGCGTTGAAGTCCTCCAAAACCACCACCTCGTCGATTGGGAATCGCTCCTGCGCGACATCAGTTACTCGGCCGAGGTGGTCAAAAAGGCATCTTGTGTTAGCATCTCCTGTGTGGGACCGATAGAGGCACGCAAAGACACGGCAACGGGAGCCGAATTCAATGCGCACCCAAAGGATGGGAAAGGAGGGGTCTTCCAAACAGTGCAGACGACGACAACAAATGTCAGCCCTCACGTACAGACATACTCCGGCTTTCGCGCGGAATTGCTCCTCAAGCTGATAGCCAGGGTACCTTAAATAAGACGTGTCAGCAGGGCGACGAATTTGAGTCTCCGTCAGAAAAAGCAATACAGGCCGCGCCGCCTCGAGGTGTTGGTGGACGGCGTTGAGGTTAGAATGGAGCCCGCGGATGTTAGTGAACTCCACCTCAAACAGCGAATTGGTGGTGGGAGAGGAGGAAGCCGCTGTATTACCTGCATTCTTTTAGGCACTGTCATTGGAAAAGGGGAAGGAAGGGACGTGAACAAGGAGCCACTACTGTCGCAAAGAAATGAACAAAGCGAGAGTTTACCGCTTCACCATTGGAAGAGCGTTGCAACCACAGCCGATACGCCGGACGGAACGGCCCCCATACTCTCCCGGAAGTGGTTGCCGGGTCCCACCATTTCCGGTCACCAACCGGCACGACGATCCACTCCGAGATTATGCGCGACCTGGTGAGGCAGCCTCCCGAGGTGGTTAGCCCTGGTCGGGCCCCTGTACTATGCCGCGGGCGGCCAGCGGCACCACCGTTTCTACGGGTCTCCCTGGCCGGCGTGTCGAGTTTCGTCTCCCGCTCAATGGTTCCACGGCAGAACTCTCTGGTTCACAGTTTGCAACAATAGCCGCTCCCCTGGCTCCGGTAGTGCGGCGCTGTTCCCGGAACGCGACCTGCGACGAGCACAGACCACTTGGCGGGCGTACACTACCGCATGGTGGTCGATAACCGGGCGAGCTAGGCTCTACCACCAAATGCTCAATTAGCACCACCCAGGGGTCACATGTAGGGTCTCAAGGATTGGACCTACGATTGCCCCCCAGTAATAGATAAAACTCAGAAAGTATAGAATTAAGATTAATTTTTGAACGATGTCAAATTGCCCGTTCACATTCCAGTTAACGTATAAGGCTGGCCACACACAGCCGGAATCGCTTTCTGAATTAGGAATCTGAATTCAGATTCTGAATTCAGAAAGGCCGGAATACCATACAATATCAGTATGCTCCACACACATGCTGATTTTTTCAGAATCTGAATTTCTCAGATCGATCTGGAAGAATGAGCTGACGAGCGTCCGGAATTCCGTGTCTTCTTCTTCTTCGTCGTGTCGATGGTTCAGCATCCACGTAACAAACCCTAAATAGTTTTGGCCCAATATTCTGCTGTTGCCACCCCAGTAGGAGAAGCCTCATTTAAATCATTTAACGTGCAGGTGTAAGGGCAACACGGGCATGACAGCAGATGTCGCATGTCTTGCTCTGGAGCGCCACATTCGCACTGGGCAGAGTTCTGAGCAGTATAACCCCACCTGGCCATGTTCGATCTGCAGCGGCCCACTTGGGTCTGGAGTCGGTTAAGCGACTTCCATGTGGGCCACGCAAGTTCAATGCCAGGGGGAAGGTTTTCGGAAGGTGCAATGGAGTTAGGTGGTGGAGCACAAATTTCCTGCCATAGTTTGCAGCGGGCTTCTCTAGGGTGTTCTTTTAGCGCTTTTGTGGACTTCAGGAAGCTCCTACGACTTTTGAGGCGACTTTTAGGCGGTTGGTGCTCAAACAGAGAGTGCCTGTTGTCGGATTCCTGTTTTTGCTTTTCCAGAGAGCAAGCAACACCTCTGCGAACTTGTGGCGGTGCAATACCAGATAATGGGTAAAGCATGTTAAGGGAAGTGGGTTTGAGACAACCTGTAATTTTTCTGCATGTTTCGTTCAGGGCGACGTCTACCTCCCTGGCATGAGCGGACCGATGCCACACTGGACATGCGTATTCGCCCGCCGAGAAGCAGAGTGCCAGCCCTGCCGTCCGTAGTACATGGGGTTTGGCACCCTATGAAGTTGTTGTTAAGCGAGAGATTAGGTTGTTGCGGGAGCTAACTTCGAGCTTTGTTTTCAGGCAGTGGCTTCTAAATGTGAGTGTCCTGTCAAGCGTTACTTCTAAATACGTCAGGTTTTTACAGTGTTCGATGTCCACGCCTCGCCAACATATACCAAGTGGCCGCCCTGCCTGCCGGTTTCGAAAATTCTACACACAGGATTGAGTTTTGGCTGGATTTGGCTTTAAGCCATTTTCGTCGTAGTACTTTCCCATGGTTTCCAGAGCTGCTGTCAGGTGTTCTTCGGCTTCCTCAAACTTGGTTGTTTGTGCGGTGAGTGCCAGGTCATCGGCGTAAAGAAAGCGTTCGGTGTAAGGGGGGCCAGTTGGTAAATATGTTAAACAGGATGGGGGCGAGGACACTACCTTGAGGTAGTCCGTTTTTCTGTAGTCGCCATCTACTTTTCTCCCCATTCATTTGAACTTGGAAGCGCCGGTTCCTAAGCATCTCGCCGAGAATTTTAATAAAACCTTGATCGTCAGTTATTTCCGAGACCTTTGCGAGTAGTCTTTTTATATTGATGGTGTCGTAAGCTGCGGACAGATCGATAAAAACTGCACCAGTCACTTTTTTTTTCTCAAAACCATCCTCGATGTGTTGTGTCAGTTTAATTACCTGGGCCCCAATTCTCATTTTTCGAGATGTAGTCTCGAATCGAGTTTTGATTTCGATCTCTATCTCGATTATCGACATTTTGTTCACGAATCTCCTATTCTCAGCGCTAATCGAAATAAACTTCGAGTTTTTTTTTGATAAATATTGCCATTATTTTTAATGCAATCAACTCGGGATGCGTTCCGTTTGACACGTTTCACCCGGTTTTAAACCGGTTGCAACTATGTACCTCAAATATGTTTACTGTATAAAGGTATTTAAATGTATTGAACTTGCTTTTTAATTTAAGAAGTAAATTTTTGATAAGTATCGAAAAATCATTATATTTAATGTGTTGTGATCAAATTTAATTTCCTTAAACAACTTGTATTGTTTAAAACGTGACGTATCGTCGATAAATTTTATGTTTTTTGTTTGTAGTTGTGTGCTTGTTTGGTGACGAAACGATCATTTTAGTATTCACAAGACACACACAATGTCACAATGTCAACAAAAAATACCTAACGCCACAGCAGAAGCAGCTTCTTCTACAAATGTTGGAAGCCGATATACAGTTAAGGAGTGGAAAGTTTTCTTCCACCTTTTAAAAAAAAAAGAGCGAGCTCTCTCAATATTTTAAATCACCTCCACGACAAAATTGAAAATTAACTCCTTCTTAACCACCGTAATTTCGCCGCTATTTGACGTTTCATTAGCTTCTCGTAGTCGAAATTACGTCTCGACCACAGCCGACCACTCGAAGCAATTCGAGCGGCTCTCCTTCGAGAAATGTCGAGTTCGAGATGTTCAGAATATCTAAATTGGATTACCACTCGATAAAGTTCGAATTCGAATCAAACTCGAAGTCGATTAGCGCTGATAATAGGAGATTCGTGAACAAAATGTTAATAACGAGATTTTATGGTCGTGATAAAGATCGAAATCAAAACTCGATTCGAGACTACATCTCGAAAAATGAGAATTGGCCTCCTGACCTGTGCATGATTTTCCGGGGCGAAAACCAGCTTGTTCTGGGATGAGTTTTGGTTCTATAATGGGCGCGAGGCGGTTCAGAAGGACACGTTCAAATAATTTATACGTGTGGCATAGAAGAGAGATGGGGCGGTAGCTTTTGGGGTCAGTGGGTGGTTTTCCGGGCTTAAATAAGGCTATAACCTTGGCTCTTCTCCACTGTTTGGGCAGTTTTGATTCTTGCATACAGAGGTTAAACAAGTAAATTTTTCTAATGGTTTCGGAGTTTTAGGAAGCCGGAGGGGGGGGGGGGGGTTCCCATTTAGTAAAAGTTGGCGAGCTATCTGGTTGGCAGTCACTTTCCCGGGGTTAGTTGGGTTAGGGGGTCGTCTGTAAGCTTTCTTAGCGTAGACCAAGCTTTTTTGCTGTTGTGTGTCATGTCGATGTTGGACATAGCCGCAACCCATCTATCCCGTCGGTTTTCACCCAGTTTTAACATCAGCTCCTCTCCAGCAGAAACTGTTTCTAGAGAGAAAGGATCGTTCGCATACAGGGATTCGTAGTTTTGGAGCAGTAGAGCAGAGTCTGAGTTTACGCCAGGGATGTGACGGGTGCGGCATCCTCTTGGGATACATTGTCGTGACACTGATCTAATTGTGTCAACACACTGTTTGTAGTTTTGAGGGATTGGTTCTAGATCGAGTAGTTTGCTATCTATACCTTTGGAGAAATCGTCCCAGTTTGCCTTTGAAAAATTAAACCTCCGTCTGAAAGCCACTTGGGTCGGTTTCCGTGTCTGAATATTTAAGATTCTGAATTCAGAACGCGCGTATTCCCATACATTTTATGTATAGCGGCACACACATGCTGGAATTCAGATTCTGAATTATTTCATTTTTAGTAGGATCCTGCTTTTTTATCATTTTTAAAAGTAAATTTTAGATATTTAGTTTGTATGTTATCTTATTGATACCTTGCTTTAATAGTGTTTAATTTTCGATGTACTTCAATTCTCAAAAATTGTAAAGGTAAATATAGCAGTTTTGGTGCATTTTTATAAACAACGCTTAGCAGTTGTAGCAGGATTTATTTTTATATTTTATTTTATAAAAATAAAAATTTATGGTAAATCCTGCTACATACAATAGTTTTCTCTTAAATGGACGGGCCGACCGGGAATTGAACCCGGGACCTCAGAGATGGCGCGACGCCAGACCCGGCGCGCTACCACTTGTTCACGGAGGACGTCAATTGGTAGGAACAGCGAAAAAAAAATGCAACCCTGGTTGAAACAGCAAGCGGTTAATGTCTCGGAGACGTTTGCATAAGCCGGGAGTCACAAGACTACTGATCAATCTGAATTTTTAAGAATGTGTGAGTCAAGGTTTAAATTAAGGTTCTGAATTAGGAAAGCCATTCCGGCTGTATGAGGCCAGCCTAAGTCCCTGGAATACACAGACGTATAGATAGAATATGACTGGACCAGACTGGACTGAACTTTTTATACGTCTGTGGGATTGAATAATATTTCTTAAAATTATAATTTTTGACTTGTTTTTGCAACCTTAAAACTTTGAAGAGGTAAAGGTAATGTGTTTTGTGCACAGACATGTGGTTTTGTGACGATTTTGTTTGTTTGCCGAAGTGAATCTAAGTTTTTTCCAAGGAACTTAGAGCTCCTTGGTTTTCTCCTTATAGCACAGACATATATTATGATGTTATAGTTACTATTTTCTAGGTAGAGTTACTTTATGGTTTTCCCCTCAGAATAGAAACCACGCTAAAATAGCATGCAGAGACATACAGTTTGTCTATAAAGTCGTGAATTTAAATAGTGGCAATACTGTATGGAGTTTATGTCAGTTTTGACAAACACTCCACACAGTATTGCCACTATTTAAATTCACGACTTTAGAGACAAACTGTATATTCATCCTTCTTCTTTTTATAAGTCATGCTAATGCGTTAGAAAGAGATGGAGAAAGTTTGACTTGTCTTAATTTATTCCACACTAGGGACGTCATTTGTCGGCATTTTATATCGATAAAAATAAAACTAAATATTGAACATAAATAAATATGAAGGCGAAGGATAAGCGCGCTCGTCAATTTATTTCATTGTATTAATATAGTACGTTTGCAGGGCAGGCGAAAAAGCCGACCATGACCGAAGTATTATGTTAGCATCGAAAAGACAGAATTTGCATTGCTTTCCATGCACTATTGTCATTCTGTACATTTCGTTGCGTTTCACTACACGCACTGCATTACTCACAATATGCTTTTCCACGAGAAAGCGATACAGAATGACAGAAGTGTATGGAGAGCGATACAAATCCTGTCTTCTCGACGCTAATTCGGTCATTGTCGGCTTTTTCGCTTGCCTTGGAAACGTTATGCTGCATTTCCACGAAGCCAATACTTGAGACAATCCACTAAGCTAGTCCAATATTGGCATCGTATAAATAGAGACAGTCCACTACATTGGAGTGTCCTCAAGCCATTTTAGCTTAGCATTAGCATTGACTTATTGGACTGGCCTAAAGGATTGTCTCAAGTATTGGCTTCGTGTTAATGCAGCATTATAAACTAAATCAGACAATTTTTTATAAAAACTACGTTATGGCGCTCTAGAAAAACCCCTTTAATATTTTATTGAATCACTGTAGGTACAGCAGCGTCAGATGGACCTACCCAACTCAGTAAAAATAGCCCAATTGATATTGAACTTTATGACTTAGCCATTAGGTTGAGATTCGGTTGCAGGTATTTCACAGATTAGTAGGTCACAGAGTTGGTAGGGTAGACGCTGCCTGTACAGTCAGCGTCACATCGATCTATCCTTATATATGTAGAATTCTCGCAACCAAATTTCATCCTAATGTCAGTCTTGTAGAGTTCAATATCGATTGGAATATTTTGACAGATTTGATTGGTCGATCAGTGGCCGTGTGTACACTACTTTTCGTTCTATTGTTAGGACAAAAATTGTTAAAGGTAAAAGTGGTCACTTTTGCCAATTATGTATTCTGTGCTTTTGCCTTCAGCAAGTTTTGCGAGTTAATAACAAAAACCAGTGTACAGTCAGTGTCTCATCGGCCTACCTTTATCTGTCAAATTAACTAGATGGATATTGAACTTTATGCTTTGAACGTAAATCTAAAAATTGATACGAGGAAAAAAAAAACATGAAGGATTTAAGGAAAGGAAATGTTGTGCCTATGATAAGAACTATCAGCATTTAGATATTTTTTCCCTTAACTTCTATAAATTCAAGAAGTCTATTTGTAACCTTTAAGGATATTAAAGTTAGTATTTTTATCTGTATTACTCTTATATAGTTAGAGTATTATTTGGAATAATATTTTAAGTTAGTTTTGTTATTAATCATTATTATTATAATTTTTTACATAAGTCGAATTATAGTTCAGTGTCTGCTCAACTATTTGTGTTTGTTTACCAGTGGAAACCTTGTTAGCTATTGTACAATTCGAATAAGTTGCATTTATAAGTGTTATCTTAAGCTGTATGTTTCCCTTTACCCATAAAATAAAAAAAATAAAAGAAATTAAAAACTTATAAATAAATATGTAGATGTCTCTAAGTTTGTGTGAAATATTAAAGTCTATGTAACACTTACGGTTTATATTGGCACAAACGAACATCCAACAAATCACATTAGAAGGAGAAAAAAAGCACGATAGACAGTCACAGGCGTTTAAGCAAGAAGTATTAAGCGTAAGCAAAGCACAGAAAAAGAGAAAGTTCACAAAAATAACGGAAACATGTAAACAAGAAAGCAACTATAAGGTTAGGCGGCACGAGTATACGTCAGACGTTAGACTCGTGACTGGTGTGAGTCGCTGCGCATGCGCCGGTCGTTCGGCCTCTGCGCCGTTCATTGACGACGACGACTTGGCCACCATCTTGAGTGCGGTGCGCGTTTCCATAACGGTATGGTACTATGGTATCGCGACATAGAATATTTTATTTTCATTATGTTTTGTTTATGTAATTTTGAATAATTATAATAGAATAAAAGTTGTATTGTATTAATGATAATATGTAAATATAAATATGTTTATGTAAGTGCCAATATTTATTTTATATTATATTTATTTATATATGTATTTAGTTATTTATTTATGTTTTATGTGTGTATATATACCTAATGTATGTTTGTGTATATATGTAGATAAATAAATATTTATATACAAATGAAATGTAAGTTCCCCACATCACTCCCCCCGAGAGGCCGTGGCTACGGACGATAAAAATCCGGAAATCGAACCTGACGACACAAACGTGTAGTTTTAGCAACTGGGGTACTGATTGAAACTGGGGTATTGTTTGAATAGGAGGGTGCCAGGTTATTAGCTAAAGGGGTTTTAGCGCTACTATGTTCGTTCAGTATGTAGGCGGGCTTTAAACGGTCTACGGATACTGTAACGACTTTACCTTTTACGCAAAGTTTATAAACTTTTGGACCTCTCTCGATCACTTCATGCGGGCCTGTATAGGCGGGTTGTAAAGCACCTTTAAGTGAGTCTACCCGAAGAAAAACGTGGGAACAAGAAGTGAGGTCTTTATATATAAAAAAAATGTTTTTGGAGTGATTTGAAGTTGGGGTTGGCTGTAAATTGTTGGCAAATGATCTGATACGGGCTGAAAATTCAGTTATGTCAATAGTACATTTGTCAACTTTATGGCCGAAAAATATTCACCAGGAAGTCTTAATGGTTCCCCATATACGAGCTTGGCTGAAGACGTTTGAAGATCTTTTTTGAAAGAACTTCGAATGCCTAGAAGAACTAATGGCAGTGCTTCAGACCAGCTAGTATCTGCGTGACACATAATGGCTGCTTTAATTGCCTATGAAATCTTTCGACGAGGCCGTTGCACTGTGGATGGTACGCCGTAGTTGTTCGGTGTTTGAACCCAATAGTTTTTGACAGCTGTTGGAATGTTGCGCTCTCAAACTGCCTACCTCGGTCTTTTACAACGTCAGTGGGACAGCCGAATCGAGCTATCCATCCTATTAAAAATGCGTTGGCCACAGATTCTGCTGTGATATCGGTAATAGGTACAGCTTCAGCCCATCGTGTGAAACGATCGACTGCTGTCAAACCGATACCGATGACAAATCAATACCGATACTCACGAGACGGAGGTAATGGTCCGATGAGGTCTAAATGGCCATATTTAAATCTCGCTACAGGTAAATCGAGGGTGCCGTAAGGTGCTTTTACATGTCGATTTACCTTTGTGTGCTGACAGGTTAAACATGCCTTAGCCCATTCGCGACAGTCTTTTCTTATCTGCGGCCATACGTAACGCTGTGCTACGAGTTCTGCACTTGAGTTGGCTCCAGGGTGGCTTAACGTGTGTAGGGAGTCAAATACCTGTTTGCGCAGTGGTGTAGATATAAATGGTCTGGGAGTCGTTTTACTGACATCGCAGTAAATCTGATTACGACTTCCAGGAATTGCCATCTTCTTCATGCGCAAAGATGTCTCCTCTTCACAATAACGTTGAAGCTCTGGGTCTTCCGCCTGTGATTTCGCCAAAGTCTCTAAGTCAATCGGTTTAGACAGTTCTTCTACACGGGAAAGTGTATCAGCTACTACGTTATCCTTCCCCGATATGTGCTGTATGTCCGTCGAAAATTGAGAAATAAAATCTAGGTGTCTATACTGTCGTGGACTACAGTTACTCTCTTTTTCGTGAAAGGCATAACATAGTGGCTCATGATCAGTATAGATTGTAAAATGTAGCTTCCAACCAATGACGAAAGTATTTTATGCTTTCGTATATTGCAAGGAGCTGTCGGTCGTAGGGTGGATATTTCTTTTGTGTCGGGCTCAACTTACGGGAGAAAGAGGCAAGCGGTTGCCAATCATTACCGTCCAGTTGCTGTAGTACCGCTCCGATAGCCTGGTCTGATGCGTCTGTGACGAGGCCTAACTTTGAATTGGAGTCAGGATGAGCTAATAATACCGCTCGACACAGACTGTCCTTACAGTCTTCGAAAGCCTTAAATGCGTTTCCATCCATAACGATGGGATGCGATGCTTTAATTGAACCTGTTAATAAGGCGTTTAAGGGAGACTGAATTTGAGCAGCTTTGGGTATGAATCTTCTATAGAAGTTTACCATACCTAGGAATCTCCTAAGCTGCTTGGCTGTTTTGGGTGTAGGAAATTCCCTTATAGCCTGGACCTTACTTTCCAGAGGTTTGGTGCCGTGTTCCGATATGCGATAGCCTAGAAATGTGACTTGTGTTTCACCAAAGACACATTTTGAGGTGTTAATGACCATTCCATATTCCTTCATCCTAGTGAAAAGTTGGCGAAGGTGATCTTCATGTTCTTGCTCTGATTTTGAGAAGACAAGGTAGTCATCTAAATACGGGAAACAGAAGTCTAGCCCGCGGGTCATTTCGTCAACAAATCTCTGGAAAATTTGTCCCGCATTTCGCAAACCAAACGTCATAGATGGAAATTTGAACATTCCGAACGGTGTCGTGATGGCTGTCTTCCGGATATCCTCTTTAAAGACTGGGATCTGATTATAGGCTTTGACTAAATCGAGGGTTGAAAATATTTTACAACCAGATAGGTTATGAGCGAAATCATGTATGTGACGTATTGGGTACTTATCTGGGATTGTTCTAGCGTTCAATAACCTGTAGTCTCCGCAAGGACGCCAACCGTTGTCCTTTTTCGGGGCTAAATGTAACGGCGAAGACCAGGGCGACTCAGATGGACGAGCAGTACCGCATGCTAACATCGCGTCGAACTCAGCTTTAGCCATTTTTAACTTATCTGGTGCCAGTCTGCGGGGAGAACATGATACAGGAGGGTTGGAGTGGTACGAATATGATGTACAGTGTTGTGTTTCGGTGTACATGGTGTGCCTGAAGGTCTTGTAATTTCCTGAAATACAGAAAGCAGGTTATGGTATTTTGAAGCACCAGTGACGACCTTGACGCTGGGTATAGAAAAGTTATTTATAGCAATACAAGGAATTGTCTCTAATTTAGTTGAAGCATCAATGATACGCTTATTGCGAACATCTACTAACAAATTGTAGTAAGAAAGAAAATCTACGCCAATGATTGCTTTTGTAACATCTGCTACAATGAATTTTCAAATAAAATCTCTACGTAAGCCTAAATTAATATTAAATTGTACATAGCCCTACGTATAAATAATAGAACCGTTTGCTGCACATAGTTGATAATTGGTCTTCTCACGGCGATCTCGGAGCGCAGGTCGAGAGAAGACGCATAAATCGCTTCCGGTGTCAACTAGAAATTGTACTTTCGATCTGCGGTCTGTCACGAAGAGGCGACCAGTCGAGGTGGGGCAATCGTCTGTCGCCATCACTGATTGCCCTGTGCATTTCCCGACTTGTAGTCACAGGGACGGATACATTTCTTCGCGTTGCTGCCGAATTTGAAATGGTACCAACATTGCGGGAACTTCCTGTAGTTTGACTGTGATCTCGTAGAAGATGGAGTTCGTCGTCGCTGGTGTGTCATTTGTCGGTCACGTGGGCGTGAACGTCCATGTACTTCCGCAGTCAGTGCACTTACTTGTTTGGTCAGTTCCGTTATGCTTCGAGCCATCGCTTCTAGAGTAGATTCCCTCGATATACTGGTTGTAACTGCTACTTGGGGTGACGTGGGTGCAATATCGTGCGCTCTATCAGCTAAATCTGCTAGCTCGGTCAGTGACAGGCTCATCTGTGATGCGATAACAGTCTGCAGGTTATTAGGTAATCGGCTAGTCCAAATGGTTGGTAGAAAATTTTCGGGAAAGTTTGGGCCGGCTAAGTGCTGCAGGTGACGTAAGAATTGAGATAGTTTACGATCTCCAAGTTCTTCGGATTGCAAAAGCTGCTTCACTTTTTGTTCGCTAGATACGGATAACCTCTTGATCAACTCGCTTTTTAGTTTGTCGTACTTGCCCGTAGCAGGAGGTGAAATAATGACGTCTTCCACTTCTACGGCGTATTGGCGGTCCAAGTGAGACAGTACGTAGTAAAATTTTGTCGTGTCATCACTAATTCTGGCCATCGCGAACTGTCCTTCAATTTGCGAAAACCATATTGTGGGTTTTTCGGGCCAAAACGGCGGTATACGGACGCCGACACGAAAAGCTTCCGGCATCGGTGGTTCAAATTCGGATGGTGCAGTGGAAACGCGCTCCATTTTTTCTTGTCGAGTTGGGGTACTTCGTGCGCTTATTAACGAGTCTGCCGAATCACTATCTTCACTGCTCATTTATAGCTTAAGTTTTCTATCGGGGTCACCACTGTAGATGTCTTTAGGTTTGTGTGAAATAATAAAGTCTATGTAACACTTACGGTTTATATTGGCACAAACAAACATCCAACAAATCACATTAGAAGGAGAACACAAGCACGATAGACAGTCACAGGCGTTTAAGCAAGAAGTATTAAGCGTAAGCAAAGCACAGAAAAAGACAAAGTTCACAAAAATAATGGAAACATGTAAACAAGAAAGCAACTATAAAGTTAGGCGGCACGGGTATACGTCAGACGTTAGACTCGTGACTGGTGTGAGTCGCTGCGCATGCGCCGGTCGTTCGGCCTCTGCGCCGTTCATTGACGACGACGACTTGGCCACCATCTTGAGTGCGGTGCGCGTTTCCATAACGGTATGGTACTATGGTATCGCGACATAGAATATTTTATTTTCATGATGTTTTGTTTATGTAATTTTGAATAATTATAATAGAATAAAAGTTGTATTGTATTAATGATAATATGTAAATATAAATATGTTTATGACAGTGCCAATGTTTATTTAATATTATATTTATTTATGTATGTATTTAGTTATTTATTTATGTATTATGTGTGTATATATACCTAATGTATGTTTGTGTATATATGTAGATAAATAAATATTTATATACAAATGAAATGTGAGTTCCCACAAATATTTAAAACATTTTTATTAAATCACTGCCTCTTATATAAGAAGGTTTTTGTTAAAAAGCTTCATAATTTGTCACGCACGAGGCACATATTCCAGTAATTCTTGTTTGGTATTCGTATTGTCAAATATAACTTAGGTAAGCGGCTTTTATCAATAGGATTATGTGATTGTCATCGAAACTTTGTTCTATAGAATGATTAACAAGATTGCTCAAAATGATTGTTGGTATGGTACAAAAGTGTCACAGACATTGTTCATGATTGATTGATCGTAAAATGTTTGGAACGTCTAATGCTCAGAACAATAACAAGCATAGAAACCACGCTAAAATAACAAGCAAAGACATATATTTATCCTTCTTTTTCTTACGAGTCATGCTAATGAGTTAGAAAGAGATGGAGAATGATTGACTTGTCCTAATTTGTGTAGGTGGTCACTAGTTTATTCCACACTAGGGACGTCATTTCTCGGCATTTTATATCGACAAAATTAAAACTAAATATTGAACATGTAAATAAATATGAAGGCGATGGATAAGCGCGCCGTCAATGACCGAAGTATTATGTTAGCATCGAGGAGACAGAATTTGTATTTGCTTTCCATGCACTATTGTCATTCTGTATATTTCGCTGCGTTTCACTACACGCACTACATTACTCACAAAATGCACTTCCACGAGAAAATGATACAGAATGACAGAATGTGTATGGAGAGCGATACAAATCCTGTCTTCTCGACGCTAACATAATAATTCGGCTTTTTCGCTTGCCTTGGAAACGATATAAACTAAAATCGGACAAATTTTCAAAACCTACATTATGGTGCACAAGAAAAACACCTACAATATTATATTGAATCACTGTAGGTACAGCAGCGTCAGATCGACCTACTCAAATCTGTAAAAATATCCCAATCGATATTGAACTCTACGATTTCAACATTAAGTTGAGCTTCGGTTTCAGGTATTTCACAGATTAGTAGGTCGCAGAGTAGGTAGGGTAGGGCGATATGACGCTGCCTGTACAGTCAGCGTTACATCTATCTATCCTTATATATGTAAAATTCTCGCAACCAAATTTCATCCTAATGTCAATCATGTAGAGTTCAATATCAATTGGAATATTTTGACTGATTTGGGTAGGTAGATCAGTGGCCGTGTGTACACACACTACTTTACGTTCTATTGTTAGGCCAAAAAATTGTTAACGGTAAAAGTGGTCACTTTTGCCTTCAGCAAGTTTTGCAAGTTGTTAACGAGAAGCAGTGTACAGTCAGTGTCACATCGGCCTACCCTTATCTGTCAAATTAACTAGATGGATATTGAACTTTATGCTTTGAAAGTAAATCTGAAAATTGATACGAGGAAAATATAAATATGAAGGATTACTAAGGAAATAAAAAACTTATAAATAAACATTTAAATTTTTTTTATTAAATCACTGCCTCTTAAATAAGAAGGTTTTGGTTAAAAAGCCTTATAATTTGTCACGAGGCGCACATTCCTGTAATTCCAGTTTGGTATTCGTATTGTCAAATATAACTTAGATACGGCTTTTATCAATAGGATTCTGTGATTGTCATCGAAACTTTGTTTTAGAGAATGATTAACAAGATTGCTCAAAATGCTTGTTGGTACAAATGTGTCGCACACATTGTTCATGATTGATTGATCGTAAAATGTTTAGAACCTAATGACTGCGTTTATTCCATATCCAATTTAGTCTTCTTACACGCCGGCCCTAGCCATTCTTTATTTATATCATCATTTTTGGAAGCCTGTAACCAAAATGTAGAATTTTTAAAATTTGTGAAAATGCAGATTAATGGTAGCAGTAGTAATCAAGAAGACAATTCAATTATGTATATTTTTTAAATTATCAATAGGTAACTTTTAAAGTTATAAATTATTAATATCATGTTAAGAGTAAAACAAGTTGTAAATGAGGCATGAGGTAAGGAGGCAATGTATACATATATCATAATTTAAAGATAGATATGCTAACCACTTACACAAAATACGGATTTATCGATATAGAAATGCACGTCACTAGGCGAAGAAACATAAACTTCAACATTTGAACAAAATTTCATTGATAAATGCCTTATATCAGCACAGAACTGGACACAATGACTATTTAGACAAACTATTAGTGTGTTTTAATAGATTTATGCCATTAATTATGTTTAGGTATAACGAAAACAGTCTGAGCTTAGCGATAAAAGGTTATTATCTCTTGATTCTTTTCTTTTCTTATTATAAGGGATTTACAACCCTCAATCACACAAGACATTTTGTCACACGTAACGCATATATATCACTAACAATGCTATGGCTAGTTTATAGGTTTCTTCGGAAGAATACCTTGCAAATAATTAAATTTATCTGAGAGGAGCTACAACTTAGCTTGAAAATAATCCGTCATTATAATGTAAACAAGTTAGGTTGCCACTTATTTACACAGCAACAAAAAGAAAATAACGAAACATTTAATCTGACATCCATTTGACATTTACCTTGTGACAACCTAGAAAAAAATAGAAACGAATGTGGCACTCTGCTTTTAGGTTCAGTGCGAGATACAAGTGTTTTTGTTTAACAGTTGTTATTTTGTGCTGTTGAAATATTTGTGTGTGTTATTTGTGTTTGTTATTGTCCGATAGTTCTTTGGTGATTGTAGTCAGTGTTTAGTGCTGTCCTAAGGGTAAATATGGATACTGACCCTCCGGACCCCGGAGGGGGCAGTGTGATTTCTCCGGATGTTTTTGATTCCCAGTCGCAAGAAACCCATAGAAGCATGCCTAGAAAGCGTGCCCAAAATGACCCTGATAGTTCCTTAATCCCAGTTAAAAAAACATCTGTTGCTCAAGTTACTGCATCTGTTCAAACAACATATACCCTTCCGGAATATATGAACAGCAAAATTAGCTATTCCGAAGATGATGTCGCTCCTTTTGTTGTTCATGTAGCCAAAAAGGAAGAACTTACACAGGGAACTGTTTTTCGCGCAATACAGATAGGCAAATTCTTGCACTCCAACAACATTAAAAATATAATTTCAGATGGAGTTAAGAAGGTAGGTCGAAATCGCATCTCTGTGGAATTTAAGTCCGCAGCTGACGCTAACTCTTTCTTGAACCATCCAGCGTTGAATGACTGCAACTATTTGGTAAATATTCCCTCATTTAATGTGTCGCGCATGGGTATTGTCAGAGAAGTACCTGTTGATTGGACTATGGAAGAGTTAATAGAAAATATCCAAATACCCCCGGGTTTTGGAAAAGTGTTCCGAGCAAGACGCTTACATAGGAAGTCCTCTTCTGTTGGCTCTGCCCCTACCTGGATACCAATCCAAACAGTTGTTTTAACTTTTACAGGTAAAAAGCTACCACAACATGTTTATTGTTATTTTACCTCTTTACCTGTTGAAATTTACCGTTTACCTGTAATCCAGTGTAATAACTGCTGTAGATTTGGCCATGTAAAATCACAGTGCCGTTCTAAGCCTCGTTGCTTTAAATGTGCAGACTTACATGAGGGCGAAGCATGTTTAAGCCAAGCTCCTCCAAAATGTATTTTATGCTCTGGAAACCATTTAGCCACATATTTTTCTTGTCTAGAACACGAGAGGCAAAAATCGATTAAGCTGGTGATGTCACAGGAGAGCATTTCATATATGGAGGCGTCTGCTAGATTTGCCCCAACAAAAAAATCTTTTGCAGACTCAGCACGTATGTTCCCTTCACCCCCAACTCAGACCCAATCCAACTCATCCATAAGGACTTCATCCTATCCTGCAACCATTTCCTACCGCAAAACAGTGGAAATCCCTCGTCATCCCAGGGTTCCTGCATCCAGCTATGGCTATGACAGGAACTTCCATAATGAAATTTCGTGCACCCCAGTATATTCTCTTCCAAATGGATGTGCTTATTCAAGTACTCCTTCAGTTCCACCATAACCTAATGACAATTTGTTAGAAATGTTATTGTTACAATTATCTACTTTAATTAACTTTATCCAACGTTTTAATGACATAGAATTACCGTACAATATTAGGCAAAAACTTACTGAGCTTTCTTCTCTTAATAACAAAATTCACCCCAATCCTTCAGTGGAACTGTAGAAGTATTAGACACAAAAAACCAGAATTAATTTATCTCATAAATACCCATAAGCCCGTCATTCTTGCCATCCAGGAGATGTGGCTTAGACCTGGATCCAATTTTAGGATATCAGGCTATGCTTGTTTGCGGGATGACAGGAGCGACGGTAAGGCTGGCACTGCAATTTTTATATCACGAAATTACAAGTTTTCACAACTTGCCACCCCATCCCATAATAAAGATCTCTTTAATATAGTGGCAGTTCGTATCATGGACATTACCTTTATATCTTTATATATTCCAATTCCCAGTTTATCCATCTTAATGAACATATCCTCTATAATTTCATCTATTCCTCAGCCGGTTATTATATTAGGTGACTTTAACCTACATAATGTAATCTGGGGCTCCCATAACTCTGAGTCTCTTTCATTTAGACTTTTAGACGTCTTAGATGATTTTAATCTGTGCATATTAAATGATGGCTCTCCAACACGGCGGATAGCTCCTTCGCAGAATGTGAAAAGTGCTGTAGATTTATCTCTCTGCTCCGCTAGTTTAACTTCTAGTCTTACCTGGCAAGTTCTTCCTAATTCTCATGGAAGCGACCATTACCCCATTCTTATCTTCTTACCTATGTCCCGAAAAGAATTCCCTATCAATAATCGTCGACAAAAATACGTAGTATCTCAAGCCGGCTGGAACCAATTTAGGATTAATACAGATGAAAAAGTTCGCAATCTTCCTACACTACATTCGGGTAATGTCCACTTACATTATAATCTATTCAAAAATGCTCTTTTATCTGCAGCTGATAATTCTATCCCGATAAGAAAATCCCCCTCTAAGAATATCTCTTCTCCACCTTGGTGGGATAAAGAGTGCATTGTTGCATGTAAAAAGCGCAAGCAAGCAGAGCGAACCTATACATGTTCAATGAATGAACATAACTTCATAAAATATCAGAAAACTGCAGCAGAAACAGTACAACTATTAAGAATTAAAAAGAGAGCTGGATGGCACTCTTTTTGTTTATCTTTATCCCCTAAAACTCCGTCAACTGTTATTTGGAAAAATATCAAAAGGTTTCGTGGCTCATTTATAGATAGTAACACCTCTTTAGACTCATCTTCATGGTTAGAATCTTTTAGTCAAAAAATTGCCCCTCCATCCGCTCCCTCTTTGGAGGAAGCTACAACATTCTCGGCTACCTCACCTACAACATCTGACATATTACAGTCCCCTTTTTCCCTTGAGGAATTAACAATTGCCTTATCTGGTCTTAAGGACTCTGCTCCGGGAGTCGATGGAATACCGTATTCTTTTATTGTCAAAAGTAGAAGGGAAACCAAGATATATTTCCTAAAAATGATAAATCTTATATTTGAGTCTGGCTTTCCACCTGATGAATGGAAGACACAAATTATCATTCCTATCTTAAAGACTGGTAAACCTAGTAACGACCCATTAAGCTACCGTCCTATTGCTCTTTCCAACACTATGTCAAAGATTTTAGAGCATCTCATTAAGAATCGTTTGGAATGGTTTTTGGAGAGCAATGAGAAACTCTCCAGAACCCAATTTGGTTTTCGCAAAGGATTAAGCACGATAGACAGCCTCGGTACTTTTGTGAGTGACGTCCGTATTGCTTTTTCGGAACGAAAATCAATGGTAGGCGTATTCCTAGACATTGCATCTGCATACGACAATGTTCTTCTCCCAATGCTCAGGCAGAAAATGCTACAGCTGAACATACCGGAGAGAATTGTAAATTCTATCTTTAACTCTCTATCTGATAGGTTGATTCTTGTAAGCTCGCACAATTCTACCCTTCCGCCTAGAAGAGTTTGGAAGGGCCTTCCCCAAGGTTCAGTCCTTAGCCCTTTACTATATAGCGTGTATACTCATGACTTGGACCTCTCATTGGATTGCTTTTGTAATGTTCTCCAATACGCAGATGACCTTGCTCTCTACGTAGCAGCAGATAATATCTCTGATGCCGAGAATAGACTTAACTCCGCAATTTACTATCTTAACAGTTGGCTTCTGGATCACGGCTTGTCACTTTCCATTCCTAAAAGTAGTGTGGTAGTCTTCTCGAGGGCTAGGTCTATTCCTGACATCGCAATATCTTGTGATGGACAATCGTTTCCAGTACATGATAGAGTGAAGTTCTTGGGAATGATATTGGACTCAAGAATGTCTGGTGCTCATCACTTAAAATACATTTCTGAAAAATGTGAAAAAAATATTAATGTACTGAGAGCACTTTCTGGAGTTTGGTGGGGGCTCATCTATCCACCCAAAAGTTACTTTATAATGCTCTCATTCGCAGCCTACTAGATTACGGTTCTTTCCTACTGGAGCCATGTAATAAAACTTCTTTGGTTTATCTGGACAAAATCCAATCTAAATGTCTGCGGATTATCCTTGGCGCGATGAAGTCTTCACCTATAAATGCTATGCAAGTGGAGTGTCTGGAGTCGCCCCTAGAATTCTGTAGACAATACATTTCTGATAGATTCCTCTATAAAAGTTTCCAACTGTCATCTAACCCAATAATCGCTAAGTTACAAACTTTACATGAATTGATTCCTTCCAACGACTATTGGTCACACAAAAATCTACCGTGCTTGGTAATAAGTTATAGGAAACTCATTAATTTGCCTTCTCCTGTTTACCAGTGTAAGATCAACCCCCTCTTTGAAACTCCATATGAAGCCTTAATTTATCAGCCGGAATACCAATTAGCCAATTACCTTAGTACCAATTAAGTGGCCTGAATGGTTGACTATTTATACTGACGCATCTAAAATATCCAGTGATGGTCATGTCGGTTCAGCGGTCTGGATTCCTAAATATAAAATCATACTCAATTTTAAATGCTCTTCGTTGGCTTCAGTCTATACTGGAGAAGCCATTGCTATTCTAGAGGCCCTTAAATTTGTTCAGTCTCATACTATTTCTAAAGTAATAATTTTTTCAGACTCAAAAAGCTGTCTTGAAGCAATTATTAGTAACCAATTTCGCTGCAAAACTAAAGTTCAGTATATTTTGAAAATTAAAACAATTTTATTTGAGTGTCACCAGCAAGGTTTGCATATTGTCCTTGTTTGGATTCCAGGCCATGTAGACATTAAGGGCAATGAAACTGCTGATGCTTGCGCTAAGCAAGCTACTGTCAACGGTACTTTTACTCATTCTGGCTTATACACCAACGATGTCACATTAATAGCTAAGAAAGACCTCTTCTTGAACTGGTCAGATTACTGGAAAAAGAGCAGCGTTTCTAAAGGTTCACACTATGCCAACATCCAACCAGACATTCCCCATATACCATGGTTTTTTAAATATCGCAGTGCCAATAAGAGAGTGACTTCTGTTGTTTGCAGACTTAGATTGGGACACGTGTGTACTCCAGTTTTTTTGGCTAAGATAAGAGTGAAAGACAGTTCCTTAAGCGAGTGTGGGCTTGACGAAGGTACAACAGAACATATTTTTTTTAATTGCCCTAAAAACAGCCCCTCCTTATACTCCCTTCTCCCTCCGTGTATCCCTCGGCCTACTAATTTTAAATCCGTATTAGCGTTCGTAGATACTGATTTTGTCAAAGTCCTGTGTTCGTTCATTAACACTAATAATATTAAATTGTAACTGCAAATCTTTATCTGCTTCACTCACTTACTAACCCATCTATTTGTTATTGTTACAGGTATCTCAACAGTCAAACTCGGTAGACAGTTCCCCAAAATTAAATTTTATTTTCTGACAGTTCTCTTGTATGAGCATAACGCCCTTAAGTTTAAAGCAGAGTCACAAACAAAAACTAAACCACATTGTCTACCCAAAAACTAGACACTGGCTAAATCATAGCGAGCCATCAAATAAGAAATTGAATTGAAACGAATGTGGATTAGAGGTTTCGTTCACTCTAGTCATATGAGTAAGATAGCTGTTGTCTAGCTCTTCGTTTAGCGTGGTTTCTATGCTTTAGTTATTGTTCTGAGGTCTAATGTCTTTGTATATGTCACACACTTAACATTTTTTTTATGTCATTTTAAATTGATTATGCTTGTTTGTTTGTTTTTTTTTTATATTCTTTTGTTTTATATTTTTGTAATTTTATTTTTTTTTACTTTACAAATTGTTTACTTGTATTAGAACCGGAGCTCCATACAAAGATCAAATTAAGTAAATTCGGCAGATTGCTCTCTGGTTAGGTACAGTGTTTCAATCCTGCGAGCCTTGTGCGGCGACCACTGTAATGGGCGATTTTCTGACAGCCCAAATTAAAAAGTAAAAATTAGTTCAAAAACACCCGATAGATGTCGTTTTATAAAAGCCGTACCTACCTAAGGGCTGTAATAAATTCTACACTTTTACTTGTCTACCAAAAGAATAAAAAAATAGTAAGTCCTTACCTATTTATATTCAGGACATCCAGAACCTATTTCTATTTTGGAATAGAATAAATATTACGCAGCCATACACGTGCTCTTCATGAACCCGCCTTTTACCATGCGCCATACTAATCTATGCTAAGCGCCATCTATGAAGTCATTTACGAACCAATTTCTTTTTTTTTTGATCTCGGAAAATCGCCCATTACTTGATACACTCTAGCTCTCAAAACTATGTAAATTTCCTAAATAAGGATTGCTGCCGTCTGTATAAAGTGTTCTTTGTTAAATAAACTATATTAATAGTTTATGTATGTTTATAGCTAGTTTTGTCATAGTAAATTTTTATTTTCCTCCTATGTTTATTCTTGGAGGTGGAGTATTATGTAGCGTACTGCGTACCTACATACCTATATCTCTGTATGTTTAGCTTATGCATATTATAAATACGTCGCACAGCTTGTGTGCCTCAGTCTCAGTCTCACGTCTTACGCGGACACGCAATAAAGTCATTGCAAGAACACGCATCTCTCATTCCCTCACTGGGATCGCCCACCATCACCGAACCTATACGCCAAAATACTAAGCGACTTGTTACCACTTGGTAATAAGTTGTGGATTAAAGTTTTGATCGCTATGTCATGTCTATTAGTAATAGTTTAATGTCTTTGTTTGGAACATATAATATGACTACGTTTATTCGATATCCACTTTAGTCTTCTTACACGCCGGCCGTACCTAGTCATTCTATTTTTATATCATCGTTTTTTGGAAACCTGTAACCAAAATGTAGAATTTTTGAAACTAGTGAAAATGCAGATAAATGGTAGTAGTAGTAATCAAGAGGACCATTCAATTATGTATATTTTTTTAATTGTCAATAGGTAGGTACTTTTAAAGTTATACATTTTTACTAACATGTTAAAAGTAAAACAAGTTGTAAACGAGGCGTATACATATTAACATAATTTAAAGATCAGTAACCAAGTTAGGTTGCCACTTGTTTACACAGCAACAAAAAGAAAATAACGACACATTTATTCTGATGGTGTTATAAGACATCCAATTACATCCGTTTGACATTTACCTTGTGAACTTGTGACAACCTAGAAAAAATAGAAACGAATGTAGATTAGCGGTTTCATTCACTCTCGTTACAGAATTAATTGAAGTCCGTCAGTCGCGTCCGATAGTTTGTTTCCAGCTTAACTCAGTATTAAAATTATGTTGGCGGTTTGTTTTAAATTAAGATACGTAAATTACAATAGAAAACCTTTATTTAATATTGGTATGTTTTGAGAAAATTCATTTTAATATTAGTGATAACCTTAGATTAAAACACTTTTTGTTTTGATAAAAGTGTTCCTTACAATTATTATTGCTAGTAAGCATGTTGTCATGGCAACCGTCGTGCGAACGCGTAATTGGATTGTGTTTGGTCGTAAAGCTTAATTTTGTGCTTGTTTTAATCTAAGGCTGTTCATCGAAAATAGTCAAGAAATGTTGCATTAGTGGAATCGTATGGTGGTTGTGGTGTAGGTATCTTATAACGGGTAAGCCAAAAAACAGCATTCAAGGCATTTATAATCGCTAAGGTGACCATGAATTAATTTCCTATCGTACATTTTAGTTAGACCTTTATAAAATTATTATTATTTAAATCTTAACAGCATATACAGTTTACAATGTTGTTATCTCTCGCCAAACTGCAAAAGCAGTTTGTTGGCAAATTAGCACTCTTAACAATATTATTGTATATACCAAATTAACCTATTGTAACGTATATACCGGCGATACTAAGAATAACCAAAACCTCAGTTTTATGCAGCCCGCTATTTCAAACCAGGAGGCCAATTCTCATTTTTCGAGATGTAGTCTCGAATCGAGTTTTGATTTCGATCTCTATCTCGACCATAAAATCTCGTTATTAACATTTTGTTCACGAATCTCCTATTCTCAGCGCTAATCGACTTCGAGTTTGATTCGAATTCGAACTTTATCGAGTGGTAATCCAATTTAGTTATTCTGAACATCTCGAACTCGACATTTCTCGAGGGAGAGCCGCTCAAATTGCTTCGAGTGGTAGGCAGTGGTCGAGACGTAATTTCGACTACGAGATGCTAATGAAACGTCAAATAGCGGCGAAATTACGGTGGATGTGGAGGAGTTCATTTCCAATTTTGTCGTGGAAGTGATTTAAAATATTGAGAGAGCTCGCTCTCTTTTTTTTAAAAGGTGGAAGAAAACTTTCCACTCCTTAACTGTATATCGGCTTCCAACATTTGTAGAAGAAGCTGCTTCTGCTGTGGCGTTGGGTATTTTTTGTTGACATTGTGACATTGTGTGTGTCTTGTGAATACTAAAATGATCGTTTCGTCACCAAACAAGCACACAACCACAAACAAAAAACATAAAATTGATCGACGACACGTCACGTTTTAAACAATAAAAGTTGTTTAAGGAATTTAAATTTGATCACAACACATTAAATATAATGATTTTTCGATACTTATTAAAAATTTACTTCTTTAATTAAAAAGCAAGTTCAATACATTTAAATACCTTTACAGTAAAAAATATTTGAGGTACATAGTTGCAACATTTGTTTAAAATCGGATGAAACGTGTCAAACGGAACGCATCCCGAGTTGATTGCATTAAAAAGAATGGCAATATTCATTAAAAAAAAACTCGAAGTCAATTTCGATTAGCGCTGAGAATAGGAGATACGTGAACAAAATGTCGATTATCGCGATAGAGATCAAAATCAAAACTCGATTCGAGACTACATCTCGAAAAATGAGAATTGGGGCCCAGGAGACTTCTACTCTATTCATTATCATGCGAGTGCGACATTAAAAACCAACGCTGTCCCATCAATCTTTACAGTATGTAACTGTTTTGATTTCTTTATTATAATACCAAGAGCTGCATTTCAATTTTCTAACGCTCGATCGTAAGCTCGGACTCACTACGACCAACATGTTCCGATCAAAAGTGACCTTTGTGACGTTAGCGTAGAGTTGAGTTTAGAAAATGCGGATTTGATACTCAATTATGACCCGATTTTGTGTGTGTCGAAGTGAGAAATCGATCGTCAGTCGATCTTACAATTAAGCGTTAGAGAATCGCACCCCTGCTTATTTTTATTTAGATGTAAGTTTGAATGTTCATTGTATAATTTAACGACATACTTTTTTGTAAATGTCGTTTCTTGTTTATATAGCTGTGGAATTTCTTGCACAACAAACTCTTCATCTCTGCTAAAAGAAGCCCTGAAATGATAGGTAGACCTGAAAAAGATAATTGGACGATTTAAAAGTTTTTTTGAAAAAACTTTTAAATAAATAATTGTTGTTTTTACAAAATATGTCCAACCCTATTCCATAACATATTCAAATATGTTGTGTGTGGTTTAGACCACCTGTCTAAAGCCTAGAGGTACCATATTCGATTCCTAGTGGGAGGTACATGTACTTGGTTTGGTATGTAGGATGTAAATTCAAAAAGGTTTGTTGAGACAATGAAGCGTTGAAGAATTTCGACATATCTAACCAATACCTCAGTGGTGAAGTGGTCAACGCAGCCGCCTGGATTCCGTAAGATGTGTGTTCGACTTCCACCTGAGGCAGTTAACTTTTTTCAACTTTCAATATCAAAAAATATAAAATATTATAATTAATACGTATTTTTGTTTTATTTGAACCTAGTCAATCCAGTATCAAGGGACCTCAGTAACGTAAAATGTTTCTTATATTCATGGTAAATAAAAATTGATTGTCACTTATTTGGAAAGTGGCAAAGGACCTCTAATTTTGGCGGTTTCACTCGACTTGCAATATTGGTTACAGTGCACAGTCCTGTTAGTATATTACGTCCATGACCCAAACTAAAGTACTAGACTGAAAAGAAAAAAAACTAATGACTAGGCAGTATGGTCTCTGACCTTAGCCGGTTCCTTCACGTAACAAGACAAATAAATTAAAAATTCTACAGATTGAGACTTCTTGGCGGGAAAGTGAAGCGTCATGTCTGCAGTTTTGTTTTATTTTCTAAAATTTGTGTTTTTTCGAATATTAATGTTAAAAAATAGTGGATTATTAACCGTTTAGTGTTTGTGAACGTGCATGAGTGTTGGCAAATGAAACAAAACAGTGCAACATCACTTTTCAAATTCTCTCAAGTAGTCCGCGTGAGACCTCAGTAAAGTCCCACATCTTTACTGAAGACCACAGACTATATAGTGAACAAGTTCAGACGGACATCTATCGTATATTTCTATGAAGCTTTACAGCTGGCCGCCATCTTATCTCAAGATTGATGTATGACATTTGTAACTTTTTAATCTTGAATGCTTATTAAGAGGCAACAACATTTTCTACATTCAGCCAGAGCCGAAGCGACATACCAGGCAGTTTGTTTTTCTTGGGTAAATTAGGATACATCAGAATCTACCAAGGTAACTATTAAGCAAGATATTTTGCAATTGCTAATAGTTACCTTTTGAAATAAAAACAAATATTTCTTTAGTAGGCACATTTATTTTCTTTTTAACTTTTTAGTACAATATATTTTATGAAAGCTTTATTTTGCATCATTGGAAGACTTCTCTTCTGCAACCTGCGGATGTCAGTGCCTCCTGATATTGTAATAGTGCCTAATAGGCGAGATTTGAAAGTTATAAATCTCTTCTCAAAATGTTTGTAACAAACAAAGCGTTTCAAGTTTAAAGTTCATCAACATTCAACGCCCGAAGAGTTTCACTGTTTATGTACTCCAGCCATTTATTGCGTCTAACACATGGAAATACATGTAATTTAACGGTCTGTTGTAAACACTATCACAGTTGGGAACACTGCAATGATTAAACATCGTAGAAAGCACTAAAACATAACTTAACACGAAATAATCTGAGTAATACTCAAGTAACACTTAGAAGTTATCTGGAGAAATAGATATGTATGGAAATAAAATCAAGATCGCCTCGACACAAAACAACAAGTGATAAAAGTGACGCCATTTTCAAAGATTTTGACAGTAGTGACATTCGCATCGGGAAGAAACTGTCATACATCATTCTTGAGATGCGTTCTTTAAAGCAACTTTTTTCAGTAGGGAACATTTCCACCCGTGCTGAAGACTCAAGGGGTTTGGGGAACATCATTTATCATTCATCTTAATCACCACTCATTATCATCAAGGGAAAAAAACAAATAAAAAACTAATGACTAGGCAGTATGGCTCAGACCTTAGCCTGTTCCTTCATGGAACAAATATATATAAAAAAAAATCAACAGATTGACATTGACAGATTGTCTGCCACTGTCTGCCAGCCAGTGACAGTGCAGTGAGTGCGTCGAAAAGTAGAAAAACCGAATTGTTTAGCACTTGAGAAAAACTACGTTACATTTTGTGTTGAAATCGAAAATTTTATTTATTTTCGTTTTTATTATTAATGATGTTTGTTATGGATTAAAGTGAGACGGTAAAAATCACCAAAATGTCTCTCGAAATACCTTTGATGACCACTGATGAGGTAAATACACTTTTGGAACTTATTTTTGCAAAACAATATTATTTATGAATCCTTAATTATTATTCATTTTTTTCTTTAGGTGATCGAGCTAGATCCCGAACAGTTACCATCAGGAGATGAAGTCCTCGGTATATTACAACGGGAACGTTCTCAGCTCAGTGTTTGGATCAATATTGCGGTAAGTGACATAACCTCTATAAAGACGAGTACGAAAGTTCTCCAAATAGTTAATATTTTCTTTATTTTCTAGCTTGCGTACTACAAACAAAGAAAGATCGAGGACTTCCTCAAAATATTGGAGGCGTCCCGCATCGACGCCAACATTGACTATAGGGACTTTGAAAGAGATCAGATGCGGGCTCTCGATATGTTGGCAGCATACTATGTGCAAGAGGCCAACAAAGAGAAGTTGAAAGACAAGAAGAAAGAGTTGTTTACTAAAGCAACACTCTTGTATACTATGGCTGACAAGATTATCATGTATGATCAGGTAAGTTATGGTCAAGGATAACTTAATACATAGAGCTGTGTGGTGGCGGCTCAGTATTAAAACCTCTCTCTCTCATCTCTTCTCTTGGTTGTCATAATAAACTGAAGAGTGTAACAACTTCAACATTGAAATACTTTGAAAAATCTGCACTGTACTTTTTCAATTACAATGAATGCCTTATTCAACTTGAAATATGGTTTCCCGACTTGGAAATCGTAATTCAAGTCAAAGTCAAAGATAGGCCAAACATATGCTATGGGAATTTTTAACATCATTTGGGTTTTATTTGTGTTATAAAACAAATGCATTCTTACAACCTAGAGTTGCTCCAACTATGGTATTTGATCACATTTTGAGTAATATTCCTAGTGCAAAAGGTTGCATCCACAATTTAGGTCTCTCCGACCACAATACAGCTCAATCCCTCACGTTTGAGTGTTGTGGGGTCGAGAAATTGTCCGAGGTTTGGTATCAATACAAACGAGATATAAGCAGCGAAAACATACAAAAATTCAAATCATGTTTACGTGCATTGTCCTGGTCTGAATCTTTATTGGAAGCAGACGTCAATACTGCATTTAACGCTTTTCACAAGAACTTTAAACTATTTTATGAACTTTGTTTTCCGGTTAATAAAATAAAACACTCATCTCGCGGCAATAAGTTACCTTGGTTTACAATTGGATTAAGAAAATCTACAGTCACAAAAAGAAACTTACGTTTTCTTTATTACAGACATACTAGTAGTGACCATAGAAATAAATATCGGAGTTATACAAAACTACTAAAGAAGTGTATCGTTTGCGCCCAAAAAATAACTAATTCTAACTATATTACTAACGCTAATAATAGAGGGAAAGCGATTAAGTTGGACAAACAAATAAAAAAGATGAAATAAATGTATTAATTGATAATGGTAAGGAAATCAGAAACCCAGTTGACATTGCGAATAATTTTAATGAATATTTTATAAACTTGTCGAATATGAATAATTACAATATTGACCAGTCTTTCATAAGTATGATACAATTAAACAATTCAAGCATTTTTCTTTATCCAATTGACGCTTACGAAACTAAGAAAATAATTGGTAGCTTAAATTCTACAAACTCTACGGGTTATGACGGAATACCTACTAAAATAATTAAAATTGTCAAAGATGAAATCTCAACAGTATTAAGCTATCTGATAGACCTCTCATTCAGTTGTGGTCAATTCCCAGATTGTTTAAAAACTTCAGTAGTTAAACCAATATTTAAAAAGGGAATAAGAATAAAAATGAAATAAATATAATAAGAATGAAAAAAGCAACTACAGACCGATATCTCTAATACCTATATGGTCAAAGATCATTGAAAAAGCAATGCAGGCTAGATTGACAAGCTTTATAAAAAAAAACAACATTATCAAAAACTAACAAAATGGCTTCCAAAAGGGCAAGTCCACTACTTTAGCTGCATTCTCACTAGTCGACAAAATAATTGAATATGTAGATAAGCGTATTCCATTAACCGCAATCTTTTTTGACATGAGCAGGGCTTTCGATCACGTGTCTCATGAGTTGCTGCTTCTGAAATGTGAGAGATATGGCATCAGAGGCCTAGCCCTTGACTTGATCCGGTCTTATATTGGTAACAGAAGACAATACGTTGAGGTTTCAAATTTAAATAACCAAAAACTACTTGGGTCTCATCAATCTGACATTAAAGTAACTAAATTTAGTGTCCCTCAGGGGAGTATCCTTGGAGCTCTGCTCTTCCTAATCTACATCAATGATCTCCCTGATTATATAAATTACCCTTGTATTCTGTTTGCAGATGACATATCTGTAGTTATCCCATGCCTTAATATTAATAACTATTGCACAGAATTAAATTAGACTTTAAAATCAGTAATACACTGGTTGAAACAGAACAACCTTAAAATAAACTTAGACAAAACCAAATACATTCAATTTACTAACAAAAACGGAATCAAGAAAGATCTTTTAATTAGTCAGGACTATACATTGTTGACAGAAACAAATGACGTTACATTTCTGGGTTTAATACTGGACGATAAATGTACATGGGAAACGCATATTACCAAATTGTCTAGTAAAACATGCATATGCCTTATGGAAATTAGGGAAAACTTCAAGCAAAGAAACAGTACTTCAAGCATATTATGGTCATGTTTGTTCTATTTTAAGATACGGCATAGTATTATGGGGAAATTCATGTCATATAAATAAGGTTTTTATTGCCCAAAAGTCATGCATTCGTGCGATGTACGATGTCGACAGTTTGGTTTCATGTAGACCACTGTTTAAAGAATTAAAGGTGTTAACTGTCCCTTGTTTATATATATATGAAATATGCGTTTTTGTAAGAGCTCATCCAAAATTGTTTAGGTGTCTATATGATATCCCTAGTAATTACAGCCGCAGGCATCCCAATAAACTAATTTTGCCAATTATAGGAACAGCCATGCGTTCTAGGAACAGTCGCTCAATGGCTGTAAGAATTTATAATAAGCTCCCTAACGACATTAAAAGTCTAACATTAAATAGATTTAAACAAAAACTTAAGATATGGCTAACACAGAATTGTTTTTATAGTGTGAAGGAATATTTTGACTGTTGTTAAACCTCTAATATTTTAATTTTATTTTGACATTTAAGTGAATAATGTAATATTGTATGTGATTATTAAGGTTGAAATTTTATATAATATTTAATATTAATACTTAATTGAAAATTATATTGATTTGATGTTTTTATAAATAATTAATACCTAACTTCATTATTATTACTTAATTGCATGCCCAAACTGGGTGAATGTGTCTTGCACTTATTCCTTAGATTAAGATCGCTACTGTACCGCATTCATGCATAATAAATTATTCTATTATTCTATTCTATTCTATTATCCAACTGATTAGTGATAATATAATATTATGCAGAATGAATACACTCATGGTCTTACTTAAAACAGATTGAACTATCCATTTTCTTACTTTTTAATCATCTTATCTGTCTTGCCAGAACCATCTTCTTGGAAGAGCTTATTTTTGCCTGCTCGAAGGTGACAAAATGGAACAAGCAGATGCCCAATTCAACTTTGTCCTCAACCAGTCTCCAAATAATGTACCATCGTTACTTGGCAAAGCATGTATCGCATTTAACCGTAAGGACTACAGAGGTGCGCTAGCATTCTACAAAAAGGCTTTAAGAACAAACCCAGACAGCCCAGCTGCCTTACGGCTGGGTATGGGCCATTGTTTTATGAAGCTTAATAATCAGGAGAAAGCCAGGTAAGTCATTTGTTTTATGAAAGGATCTTTACTATAGTTTTAGTGCCTTATAAATAAAAAGAGAATAAGGTCAGAAAAGTTATTCCGTGTTTTGTCCTTTACACTCTAATTTAAAATTACATTTGCATGACAGGAACAAAACACGGAATAACTATTCATAGCTTATTCTTTGTTTATTTGTAAGGCGCTTAGTTTTTAATCCTAAATATAATAATATCTAACACTGGTATAGGATCAACCATGGAAAATCCAACCACCACCTTCATAAATGGGGCCTGAGGGACGCCATTGAATAGAGACACTGAATGAGGTTATTTGGACCAAACTATCACATATAATCAATCACTGCCCACACTATGACGGACGCGGCAGAGGCTTGGCTGAAGAGTCTAAAAGTAGACATTTATGATCCACGCAGGATCAATTTTGCCATACGCAATAATAATAATAATCTAACATCAAATAGATAAAGCTTGTTAGTGGGTTATGGTCCCAGATCATTCTGCTGCAAGTAAGGGGTTCTACTAGGGATTTTATGGTCCCTTTTTCCTGAATCCCTGCCAAGGCCACACAACCTGATCAGAAAGTCGGGAACTGAGAGGAAAGCCCCACATAACATTCCGCGTCTGCCCAGATGCAGTAGTACTCGGCAATAAGTTTTCCCTAGTGTAAAGAAAAAGGTTATCTGACCAATAACAAGATGTCGGAAATGACTTTTTCATATTTACCATTTTGATGGCAAACAAACTGTTTTTTAATGATATAATTGAATGTTTTCTTTTGTGTTGCAGGATGGCTTTTGAAAGAGCTTTGCAGTTAGACCCACAGTGTGTCGGAGCCCTTGTAGGACTTTCAATCCTTAAACTCAATCTTCAGGAGAATGAATCGAACAAAATGGCAGTTATAATGTTATCTAAAGCATATGCTATTGATCCGAAGAATCCTATGGTGCTGAACCACTTGGCTAATCATTTCTTTTTCAAAAAGGTTTGGTTTTGAATGCTATTTTTCTTTTGAGTCTTAATATTTTAACCAATGCGCGTCGGTCATCGCAACTCAAAACAATGTCCGTTCGATCGCATCAATACATCGAACAATCCAAAACACACTATGCCCAACCTTGAATTGAACTCAAGACCTACGGATTTAGCGTCAGGCGCTTAACCAAACTGCCACCATGGATTTGCCTTATTATTACGAAAACGAAACATTAATTAACAATAATCTATTCACTTGTTTCAAACAGGACTATAGCAAAGTACAGCATTTAGCCCTCCATGCGTTTCACAACACCGAGAATGAAGCGATGCGAGCAGAGAGTTGCCATCACCTAGCTAGAGCGTTCCACGCGCAAGGCGACTGCGACCAAGCGTTCCAATACTATTATCAGGCGACGCAATTCGCACCGCCCAACTTTGTACTGCCTCATTATGGACTCGGGCAGATGTACATTTACAGAGGCGATACGGAGAATGTGAGTGGGAATATGTTACAAATCTTAGATTAAAAAATTACATATACATAGACATTTATTTATTCACTACATAAGCACACATAAATACATAAAAAGCAAATGTACTTATTCACTTTAAAACTGGCCCATTCCATTTTGAACAAAATATCGCAAACAAATTGACTTGAATTTTAATAAAGTAAAAATAAAAGCAACTTAGTATGGTAGTAGAGATGGTCTAATCTTAAACTTAACGCCCCTCCAATAAGTTTACGCACACATGTAAAGTATTGCAATCAATATTTCCTCTCACATCTTGAAACAATTACCTTTAGTGGTTAGTGGAGGGGCGTTCGGTTTTAGATTACATGATTTCCACTACGTATACCCTTTAAAATTTAAAAAACCGAGGGTTTTGGACCGATTAGCATTGTTCATGGTCACGGGCAGCCTGTATAAATATTTTATTCATAATAATCATATTACAATACTATTCTATAGGCAGCCCAATGCTTTGAGAAAGTGCTCAAAGCGCAACCCGGCAACTACGAGACCATGAAGATATTAGGCTCTCTGTACGCGAACTCGCCGTCTCAGTCGAAGCGTGACATCGCAAGGCAGCATCTCAAGAAGGTCACCGAACAGTTTCCTGACGACGTGGAGGCTTGGATCGAGCTCGCACAGATATTAGAGCAGAACGATTTGCAGGTAAGTTATTTTTAGGGTCAAAGTGATCTCTCCGCCACCGAGGTATTTAGCATCTCAAGAAGGTCACCGACAGTCTCCGGACGACGTGGGTGCTTTGGTCGAGCTCGCGCAGATATCGGAACAGAACGATTTTTTTGGGGTCAAAGCGATCTCTCCGCCACCGGAGGTATTTAGCATCACAAGAAGGTCACCGAACAGTTTTCGGACGGATTTACTTAAAGTAGATGTATTTCGGTATGTGAAGGAGAATAAAACAGTCTTGCCTCAAGTCGCTGGTATGACCAATGCGCCTATCCCTATAACAAGAGCAGTCGATTTATTTTAACATTTTAAACTACTATATACTTAGTTATAATAAACAAAGAATAAGCTACGAATACTTATTCCGTGTTTTGTTCCTGTTTTGTTCCTGTCATGTACAGTCACCAGCATTAAGATGTGATGATGCAAAAATATCTGATCATTGGTGGAAGGCATATTATGGTCATATATGTGCCTTCCACCAAAAATCAGATATTTTTGCAGGCCGTCAATAGTCACATCTTAATGCTGGTGACTGTACACGTAATTTCAAATTAGAGTAAAAGAGTCAAAACACGGAATAATTACCTTATTCTTTGTTTATTAAAGGCACTAACTCTTTTTTTTGTATTTAATGTAAAATATTCTATTTAATTAGTAAATAAAGGATGTGTGGTGCTGTGCTCATTATTTCAGAATGTAAATCCCTTTAATAAGTATTATAAGAAATTTTCCACTTTGTAGGGTTCCTTGAACGCCTACAGTACAGCAATGAAGATTCTCAAGGAAAAGGTCAATGCTGACATTCCAGCCGAAATATTAAACAACGTGGCGGCACTACATTACAGATTGGGAAACCTGAACGAGGCTAAGAACTACTTGGAGGAGGCTCTGGAAAGGTGAGAGGAACTGAGATCTTTGAAAACTTAGATTCGAAGTTTTTACTTATCTCCTATCATTTAGCAGTGTTAGACGAAAATTAGATCAATCGACTAGCACAGTGTCGATCGAATCGAGTGTCACCGTACACCAGCACTTGTAGCCGAAGTACACTCGGAGTTTGGCGCTTGAGATACCGCGCTTTTGGTGATGGTTGTAGAATTTTTCATTGTAACTAGTGATGAAGGGATTAGGGTTCGATTAATCCTAATCCCGATCATTCGGTATATTTCCGATTAATCCTAATCGCTGATTATTACAAACGAATTGGCGATTGGCTGTATGGCCTAATTCCTTTGCCTTTCCTAGGCTATGCACGAGTAACCTGCAAATGTGTGTTTTTTAAATAAAAACTTATCTGTCTTAAATTTTGAGTACTAATCAATAACATAAGATGATTATTTTTAATAATATCTGGTGGTTTTAGTCGATCAACATTTCCTTCTATCAATAATCCTAATCTTAATCGGGGATTATCCGTGCAGATATTTCTAATCCTAATCGTTAAACCAGAAATCCTTGCGTCACTAATTGTAACCTAGTGGTTATGGATTCCGGGAGAAGCGCGCTTCCACCTTCGGACTTAGGCCTGAGTCAAGGCGCATCCCGCAGGCGGAATCCGCCGCGCATGAAACAAATACTCGACGTGTAAGAACTTGTCCGAACTAGCGAGGGTAGCTCGCGAGCGAGTTGTCAAAAAGAGCTGGCTCACCTATTCTAGCTCAACGTATATCTAGCTCACTCCCGTTCAATTTAGCTCAGTGTTCATTTTAGCTCAATTAGCTGTCAATCAGCTCAATTAATATATGTCGGCTCAGTATCGAGAGCGGCTTGCCTCAATAGACAAAAGGGTTAGGGTGTCGCAAAGGGGGGTGCAGGACAAAATTTTATGTTGATTTTTATATGGAGCCTTAAAACTTAAAAAAAAATTAAGGTAACTTTTTATTAAAACGCGAATATCTCGAAAACGGTGCGCCGTAGCTAAAATATTACGAAATTTTGGACCCCATGTAAATCCTTGCAGGATCCTGAGCGGTAACCAATGTACCTACTTACAAAAAAAAAATTACGTTAATTTTTTTTTTAATCTAATATTTGTATAGAGCTAGATTTCTGTTGTCTTATAAAAAAAATACCTCGAAATTCAAGACAATCGCTACGCTGCGCTTCGCGCTATTTCCTGAACAGTACACTTATACGACTCAAGAGCCTTCTATCTTCATGAACTACACTGAGCTAAATGAGCTACTGAGTCAGAAGAGCTATATAGATCTTGACTGGCTAAATTTCTCATGACTAGTCCGAACTGCGAGCGGGCGCGCCTACATACTTTATTCCTACGCTCCGCAATCCACCTGCGCGATGCGCTGTGACTCAGGACTCAGCCTTATCGTCATTTACCATAAGGTGAGATGAAGGCCAAGCGCTTACCCGCTGTAAAATAATAAAAAATACTAAAATAAATAATAATTGTGACGACAATGACCGAGTTTGACCGAATTGCACTGGCCGCTCACCACGGCGTATACCTTCTCGAAATAGCCGTTGAACCCCGTTTCTATCTATGATTTATAATGTAACGCAACAGTTTAAAAGTGTATAAGGATCGCAGAGGTTTCATAATGTTTCGTTTCAGACAAAAAGCAGACGCGGAGACGCTAGACACCCAATACTACAACTCGATTGCAGTCACGACTATGTACAATCTGGCGCGGCTCAACGAGGCGCTCTGCGTATACAACAAGGCTGAGAAACTGTACAAAGACATATTGAAGGAGCACCCCAACTACATTGACTGCTATTTGAGGTAAATGCTCATTTTATTTTATTATTATGCTCTTTATTTAAAATATAATCTTAAGTAAAATTTTTTACAATATTTTATATAAAAAAAACATATTTACAATATAAAATATTATAAAAAACTTAACCTAGGTTGCCACCGGCAGCGGGGATAGACCCAAGCTATCGGTGGTTAGGGCTGCAGAGTGAGGAACCTCCTGACAATACGTGCCGTGTCAAGGAGTACTGCCTTTTGCATCTGACCCTTGACCCAACCTTTCAGCGAGAGCCTCTCTAGGTGTTGATCGAGGCTCTTCGCTATAAGGCCGTGTGCCGAAACGACTATCGGTACAATAATGGTTGAATCCACATCCCACATGGCGGTAACCTCGTGAGCCAAGTCAAGGTACTTACTGAGCTTGTCCTTCTCGGCTTTCACGAGGTTCTCGTCATGAGGCATGGTGATATCAACCAATATTGCTTGGCGCTGAGATCGGTCGATCACCACGATATCAGGCTTATTAGCGACAATAGTCCTGTCCGTGATGATAGAGCGATCCCAGTAGAGCGTTGCATGACCATTTTCGAGAACTGGCGCAGGTGCGTACTTATAGTACGGCACCTCTGATTCAACAAGGCCATATCGAAGAGCAAGTTGCTGGTGAATTATTCTGGCTACTTGGTTGTGTCTGTGCAAATACTCTCCGTTAGCAAGATGAGAACAACCGGAAATAATATGTCGGAGTGATTCTCCCGGACGGCGGCATGCCCGACAGATGTCGACCGTACCGTCCCTCATTATATATTTCCGGTAGTTATTCGTCTTGATAACTTCATCTTCAATAGCACAGACAAAACCTTCGGTTTCCCCAAAAAGGTCACCGAAACGTAGCCAGTTCACCGAGGCAGGCAAATCTACATCAGGCCCAGTCAGAGCCCGATAGTAGCGCCCGTGTAGCACCTTGCTCTTCCATATGTCCTTGCGATCGAGAGTGCTTAGCACCACTGGTTTGCGCCAGTTTTCTGTTGCCAAGGAGAGCGGCGTAAAGTGTCTATCAACTGCCACGACATCCAAATGCATCCCGCACTCACTGTTAAGGAAATAATCCCTGAGACTGCACACCTCACGGTTATGTAGGTCCTTGGCATTTAAAAAGCCGCGACCCCCACATCTCCGCGGGATGTACAGCCTCATAACAGATGAGCGCGGGTGTAACATTCTGGAAGTCGTGAGCATTTGACGGACTCTTCTATCCAAGGCGTCCAATTCGGTCTGAGTCCATCCTAGTATGCCAAAAGAGTATGTGAGGAGAGGCATAACCCAGCCATTAAAAGCACGCGTCCTATTGCCACCCGATAAAAGACTGTTAAGTACTTTTCTCAGGCGACAAAAGAATCGCTCCCGTAATGACTGTTTTATGTCCCTGTCCTCAACACCCAAAGCCTGTGACATACCAAGATATTTATATGTTTCAACTTCGGAGAGAGATCTGAGGTTTATCGTTTCGGAGAGTTGTAAATTGGTTGAATTTACTACTCTCCCACGCTGTACATGCATAACCGCACATTTATCCACACCAAATTCCATCCTGATGGCACTGCTGAAAGTCTCAGTAATTTTCAGCAGTTTCACCAAGTCTTGGCGGTTTGGTGCGAACAATTTGAGGTCATCCATGTACAACAAATGCGACATAACTTCACCCCCTCTCCGCAGTTGACAGCCTAACTTTGAATTTCTCAACAAAGTACTGAGAGCATTCAAAGCTAGGCAAAACCATAAAGGACTCAGACTGTCGCCCTGGAATATGCCACGCTCTATCCTTATAAGATCCTGCGTGGCAAAAACACTATCTCGACATCCTGGTTGACACAAGACCGTGGTCCACTGCCGCATGCATGACATCAAAAAGGATTTTAAAGTTATATCAATTTTATATAACTCTAAAATCCTCACCAACCATGAATGCGGCACCGAATCATAGGCCTTCTTATAGTCAATCCAGGCTGTAGAGAGAGTCCCTCTGCCACGCCGGACCTTCTGGCATATGGTCATGTCAATGAGGAGAAGCTCCTTAGTACCACGGGACCCAACCCTACATCCATTCTGAGTCATGTCCAAAATATTGTTTGCAACAATGTGCGTGTTAATTTTTGTTCTCAGAATGGATGTAAGGAGCTTGTATAAAGTAGGTAAGCACGTGATGGGTCTATAATTTTTCGGTTCCGTGGTACTACCTGATTTATGGAGCAGAAAAGTGACACCAGTAGTCAACAAACTTGGGAGTGAGCCGAGCTCTATGGCTTCTTGGAATTGTGTTGCCAGTAACTCGTGTGAACATCGAAACCATTTGATCCAGAAGTTGTGCAATCCGTCCGGTCCTGGGCATTTCCAATTTTGGGCCGTACGGATTGCACAACATACGTCAGTTGTACTAATATTTATAGGCTGCATGGTCTCGATAGGTTCACACGCGTCACTGACAACACTCATCCATTCACCTTCCGTGTGCTCGACGGGCACCGACCAAATGCTGCGCCAGAAATTAGTCATGGCATCAACATCTGGTAGCCGCCCGTCGCTCACACGTTGATCAGCTCCTTCCCAACGTCTGTATACTTTTCTTTGGTCACTTTGAAATCACTTTCTTTTATTATTATTATTATTATTAACAGGCGAGCAGTTGTTACAACTGATAGTGCCGGTATCTTGATTATCGTAATATACTGTATTATAATTTTGTTTTTTAAATATATATCTAGTCTATTTTTGAATTGGTTGATGTTGGAGGCCAAGACAACATCATCTAAGAGCTTATTCCACTCTTTTACCACTCTGTTGCATATAAAAGGTTCATAGGGATTATTGTTAGCAACACGGTTACGTAGTTTGAAACTGACCTCTGAGGTGACTGTTTTCGTTCCTTATTTTGTTTTTTTTTTAAATAATTGGGCTTGCTTTTGCCACTTTCTTATCCGTAGGATTAATAAGTGGCCGACGATGGAGCGAGTTTGCCCAGAAGCAGCCTATTCACTCGGGCTTAGATGTGCTATATTTCATTAGTAGGTTCAGTCTTTAGTCCATTAGTCGTCTTTTACGACACCTAAGGGAAGAGTTTGTTATTTTAATGAAATGTCACCCCCCACAATATAAATCATACATCTGCGAGTATTATAAAAGTCTTCTTACCTTCAGGGTAAATTTAAAAAAAATCTTCACTGCACAGAATCAAAGAAGAAATTACAAAAGCCGGCCTTAATGCCAAAAGGCATTTTCTACAACTACAACTAACAAGGGTGGGACAGAAATAGTTGTAGGCGGTGCAATACACGGTATTCTACTTTCAGGTTGGGTTGCATGGCCCGGGACAAGGGTCAAATCTACGAGGCGTCCGATTGGTTCAAGGAAGCCCTAAAAGTGAACACCGAGCACCCGGACACGTGGTCGTTGCTAGGCAACCTGCATCTCGCTCAGCAGGAGTGGGGGCCCGGGCAGAAGAAGTTCGAGAGGATATTGCAGAACCCTACTACGTCTACAGACGCTTACTCTCTCATTGCGCTCGGTAATTAATTGTTATATATTTTTTTTTACTATACTTACCCTTTTGTAGTCTATTTGTTAGATTATCTCTCACGGATTTGAGTTTAAGAAATTTGCGTAAAATACTATTCCTACAGTGCTTCTATTTTTTTTATGTCTTTCGGTAATCATCGCATTTTCAAATGCCATCGAATATTAATTTATCATTATGAGTTATCATATCATGAATTATAATTTGTTATATTGTAAATTGAGAGCGTACTGCACCAAGACTGCACCAACTGATAGAAAGACAACAGCTGAAATACAAAGTCGGCCGAGAGACATTAATAAATTATAAGCACTGTATTTACATATTAATGTTTTATATTTTAGCGTTTTATTAACGCTTAAATTTAAGTAAAATTTTAAACACTGAAAAAAGACGACAACCTCAGGCGGGAATCGAACCACGCACATTCCGGGCGGCTGCCTTAACTTCTAAGATTTGATGAAGCAATGTTGACTAAAACATAAGCATCAAGCACTGACAAATTTCGACGGTTGAAAGCCAGACCTCGGTAGCCAAGTGGTTAAGGCAGCCGCCCGGAATGCGGAAGGTGCGTGGTTCGATTCCCGCCTGAGGTTGTCGTCTCTTTTCTCAGTGTTTAAAATTTTACTAAGATATTGTAAACAAAATTTTTAAGATGTATATCTAATAAAGAGAATAATAATAATAAATGTTCACGATACCAACAGGCAACGTGTGGCTGCAAACCTTACACCAGCCGACGCGCGAGAAAGATCGTGAAAAGAGGCATCAGGAGCGCGCATTGGCTATGTACCGGCAAGTGCTCAAGAACGACCCCAAGAACATCTGGGCCGCCAACGGCATCGGCTGCGTGCTGGCGCACAAGGTGGGATATACAGGGTGTTTTCTATGTATAATAAGTATGTATTTTAAGTATGTTTATCCGTTGCCTAGTAACCATTTAACGAGTTTCTTCGAAGCTTCTCTTGGGCTAGATAATTGGTGGATATACAGGGTGTTTTCTATGTATAATAAGTATGTATTGAAGTATTTTAAGTATGTTTATCCGTTGTCTAGTAACCATTTAACGAGTTTCTTCGAAGCTTCTCTTGGGCTAGATAATTGGTGTGAGTGTAGGATAGTTTATTTATTATTATATACAGGGTGTTACAAAAATTTCCGTAAAGCCGAAAGGGGGTTAAATGGTGCCTTATAACAAGTCCTTTTATAATATTTAAGAACCGTACTATCACTGTGTGACTTACCGCCAAAAAAATATATAATTTTTTCATTGATGTGCAAACCCTATTTCAGTAAAATTAAAGAATAAACTACGCAGAATGTTTATGTACATTTTTACCTAATTCGTGAAACGATAAAGAGACATACTAACAAAATGTACAGAATTCGAATACATATATTACAAGTCGAATTTTGAAAAAATAATGAAAAAAAAACACGAAACAATTGTAGAATATCAATAAGAAGATTTTAAATTGACAACATAACATTTTTTTATCTTGACGTTTTTTTGAAGCCATTACGCATAATGACATCATAGTAATGAACCTTTCTGGAGGAAAAACAGAAAAACGATTAAAGTTAACAATTATTAAAATTGTTAGGTAGGTAAAATTGGTAGGTAGGCCTCTCTGTTAAATAATCTATGCTAACTCCGGTTTCTCTGACATGACAGCTTACTAGGGTTGACAATATTTTTGTCTTAAATAATTTATTATATTTTGTAACACCTTGTATTTTGGAGTTTTTTTCTGCTTTAAGTTCTATTCCAGTTCTATCGCTTATTCCTCTCGATATTACACTCTGCATACTTTACACTTGCATAAATCGTATCTTTTGCACTTTTGCGGGTGTTGCTAAACTGTCGATATCTATAGGATATCGATTGTTGACATCGAAAACCATTCAGATTTTAATCGAAAGCACTCTGTGAGCAATTGCTTAAGAACATCTGGGTCGTCAACCGCATCGTTCCATTTGTACCTTTCTCACTGATAAATTTAAATTCACGATATTTATAGCTAATCTTATTTTAAAACAGCTAACGGCTTCGGCTAATTGCTGGCGCATAAGGTGGTATATTAGGCATTGCTCAATACCATCAGATAGACTACTGCCAGCTGCTAAAATGACCCCAAGAACATATGGGCCGTCAACGGCATCACACATAATATTTTTATTGTGGAATATCTAGAGTGAAAAAAGGTTTTTCATTCATGTCTCGTAACTAAGAGAGCTATTTGGTGACGACTCATTATTAAAATAATAATAACAAACCATCTCATCTCATGGATGTCGTAAAAGCCGACTAACGGACTAAAGACCCTTTATGATCACAATGCCTACGCCGCAAAACGACTTTGAAGGATTACTAAAGGGTTTTCCATTAAGAGGTCTTATTTTGAATAGCCCGCTATTTCGGTAGATGTCACTTTTGAAGCTGTAATTTTTTGACATTTGTCAAGTAGAAACTACGCCAATAAAAACGGAACGTTACACGCTTCAACAACGCATTGAAATTATTAAAATTCACTATAAAAATGTTAAAAATTTGGCAGAGACGGTTCGTAAAACTCGAACATTTTTGGGTCGTCGTGAAGCACTTTGTCGGACCGCAATACAGAAATTAGTGGAAAAATTCGAGCTATTGGGACTAGACATGGGCGCCGCCGTGGCTCGCCGCCGCCGTCGTTTAGGTAATAGCGCGCCGCCGCCGCCGCCGACTGTTCAAATTTCGCGCCGACTAGACTGTTCCAATGTGTAGGCTCTTGTAACATAATCTCGTTTATTCTTTACTCATGTGGACCATGCGGGCGCCGCGCGGGGGCGTCAGCTCAGGTGCTCGATGACGACGAAGACGACCAAGAGTGAGAAGAATCAGAAGAACGCCCTTTGTTTGGGGACTTCGCGAACGTGCCTAGCGTTAAGACGTCCACACCAACGCGTTGGCATAGTATCTTAGAAATGTTGGGGAGTATGGCACACCGCTGTAACTGTCCCCGGAATCCCGTCAGCTTTCTTAGCCTGGGCTGATGCTCGAGCGCGCAAATCGTCGGGTACCCAGACCCTGTGAAAGCCCCAGTTAAAGAACATTACGTAGGGCACGATTTAATCACATCGGCCCCATCGGTGTTAAACATGCTTCGCACCCACTTGGAAATACCTTTATTTCCACGGAGAGCTTTGAGTACCTCCCCGTCGCGGACATGAAGCTCCCCAATAGAGGAGTCGGCTATAGGTAATACAAATGGGTGCGATACATTTGGAAATACCTTTATTTCCACCGCTGATAAAGGCTGACGGCTCACTTGCCCACATTGCAGCTGAGAGGGTAAACTTGTTTGCCACTCATTTTGCAAAGAACTCACGTCTGGAAGTCGCTAGCAAGGTTCCACCTAAGTTGCCTATAGCCGACTTCTCCATGGGAGAACCTCACATCCGCAGCAAAGAGGTACTCAAAGCTCTCCGTACTCTACCGTGAATAAGGCTAGTGGGCCTGATAGAATCCCGGCCATTGTCCTACGTAACTGTGCACCTAACTTGTCTACTGTTCTAACACGCCTGCATCGCCTCTCACTTGAGACTGGTCTAGTTCCTCAGTCGTGGAAGCTGGCTAATGTGCAGCCTGTGACTAAAAAAGGTAGCCGTGCCGATCCATCTTACTGTAAGACGATTTCAGTCAAGTCCATACTCTGCAAGATTATGGAACGTGTACTGAAATCTCGACAGCTGACATACCTTGAGACCAATGATCTCCTTAGTGACTGCCAGTTCGGATTTCGCCTATTATAGATCTGGGAAGTTGGAACTCACGGGCGCATTGGACCTAAAAGTAGTCTCGTCTCGTCTACTCTGGCTCAGCGACCCGAAGTGGATCTTGGCCTCCGACATTAAAGTGCGCCATTCCTTCCTGTTTTGTGCCAAGTGAGTCCAGTCGGGCACTTCCCAGCTCTTTCAGGTCTTCCACAACTTCATCTTTCCAGCGGTATCTTGGACGACCCACTGGGCGTCGTCCAGATGGTTGACCAAGTTACGCTCTTTTGGCAGCTCGATCTTCACCCATTCTCTCTACGTGCCCCAGCCAGCGAAGTCGTGCAGCTTTTATATCCCCGATGATATTCGGCTCGGACACCAGCTGTTCTATCTCCCGGTTAAACCTCAGCCTCCACTCCCCGTCATCGCTTCTTGTTGTAGTAGTAGCAGTGTACCTAGATGTAGTGGACAACTTTATAGACCTGGGTTGCAACATCAGTAACGATGGTTTGTGCGAGAAGGAAGTGCGCAGGAGAATTGGCATGTCTAAGAGCGCCATGTGCAAGCCTGCAAAAATCTGGAGAGATCGCAATATTTCCGTGAAAACCAAAACCAGACAGGTACGGACTCTTGCCTTCTTGCATACGGCGCTGAGACTTGGACACTAAAAGCTGCAGACCGCAAACGCATTGACGCTTTTGAGATGTGGTACTGGAGAAAGATGCTCTGTATTACTTGGACAGCATTTCGGACTAACGTCTCTATATTGCGAGAACTCAAAATCTCCTCGCGGCTGTCATCTTCGGATGTCTACGCAGAATTCTCGAATACTTTGGTCACATTGCAACGAAAGACGGTGACAACCTCGAGAAGTTCATCGTGACCGGCAAAGTAGACGGGAAACGGCCTCGAGGAGGCAGCCCAATACGTTGGTCTGACCAGATCCGCCACTCTTAACTCTTCTGTTCACAACGCCCTCCACACCGCCAGAGACAGAAACACATGGAGGAAAACCATAAGAGAGAAAGTGATACAGAAGGGAGGCCACGACCCTCAGCATTGAGAACACGACGCAAGGAGTCCCCATTATCAATTTTACCTACTTAGTGACTTTTCCCTCTACGGCGACGATATAATGTTTTGTTGTTCAAATCTTTAGTGTTGGTTTTATTTATCCCTTTAAATACATAACCAAAAACGACTTCAATAATCCCACGCCGCCGCCGAGCATATTTTTAAGGCACGCTGCCGCTGCTTTTTTTTTACTCGGCGCCCATGTCTAGTTGGGACAACTCAGTGATGTGAAGAATAAAACCCGTGCACGTCGCTCAAGAACAGCCGAGAATATTGCTGCTGTAGCCGAAAGTGTTGAAGAAAACCCAGGTTTGTCCATTCCTCGTCGTTCTTTGGAATTAGGCGCTATCGAGAGATGATTAATGATTTTTTATGGCCGGAATTGGATGGTATGGATTTGGACAACGTTTAATTTCAACAAGACGGCGCCACACAAGCAACGAAACCATTGATCTTTTGCGGGAAAATTTTCCGGACCGTGTTATCTGTCGAAGAGGTGATCACAATAATTGGCCATCGAGATCTTGTGATTTAACACCTTGCGACTTCTTCCTTTGGGGCCACGTGAAAGAGAAGGTCTACGCTAACAGCCCAGCGTCGATTCAAGACCTCAAACATGCAATTCGTGAGGCTATCGAGGACATAGGGCAGCCACTTTGCGATTTGGTTATGGAAAATTTCACGAAAAGGATATGGTCCTGTAAGCGTGGTCGTGGTGGTCATTTGCCTGATGTTATTTTCCACTATTAACGGCATACCTTCCTCTTTATAATGAAATAAACATCCGATCATTTATATTAAAAAATGGCATTTTTCTTTGAATATCAAAATAACAGCTCTTATTGGAAAACCCTTTATTAAACAGCTATAGGACTAAGTGGCAAAATTACTGACATTGAAAACGCCTACAAAGCAAAATGCCTCAAAACAATATCTCTAAAGCGGTTTGGGTAATTTGCAATACGTCTGCATCCTTTTTTGTCTAGGCAGCATAACGTCTCAAAAAATAAAATGACTAAAGGATAATACATAACATGCCGTACGACTAAGAAGCATAATTAATCGCTAATTATCAAAAACGGCTATAAATCAAACTGCCTCAAACTTCAATCAACAATACCAACTAGATAACACTTCACGTACAAAACGTACACGTTGCAGTTCAAATTCTATCCTTCTGTACAGCTTCTAGATGACCTATTTTACAAAGACCAATTTCATAGGTAATGATCTAATACTAAACAATTCGTGACGGACCATTAACTATGCTTGTACCTCATTTTTGTTTGGTTTCTTGTAATGTAGAGCATTTTGGTGTCATAAAATTACTGAGATGTTTTGCAATTGAGGTATTTGGTGTTTCAAGTCTCCTTCATAAATGGGTATTTTACTACAGAGAGGTTTGGCGTAAAGTCACATTGCGTTTGTAGCCATTATGATGTTTAGAAAATTTACTATAAAGTCCATTTGCATTAGAGGTGCAGTAATAATAAGTCGTTTTGATCTGAGGCATTTTGCTTTGTAGGTGTTTTATATGTTACTAATTTTGCCACTTAGTCTTATAGCTGTTTAGGAGTAATCCTTCAAAGTCGTTTTGTGATCATAAAGGCTAAAGACTGCACATACGTCTAACAACATTAAGCGGCGATTGGCTCACCGCCTCTCACGCTGACATGTGCCGTTGTATTCGGTGAACCGTGGACTGCGGTAGTGTTCTGCTGTCGCGGTCCTCGTTGCCTATACTACGGCCAAATTAGATAAATAATAATAATAATATAATAATATTTCCAACACTCACACCAATTATCTAGCCCAAAAGAAGCTTCGAAGGAACTCGTGAAATGGTTACTAGACAACGGATAAACATACTTAAAATACTTAAACACATACTTATTATACATAGAAAACACCCAGACCCGAGACAATTTAGAAAACCAATAATTTCTAAATTGACCCGACCGAGGATCGAACCCGATAAAGAATATGTGTAAACCAATTACTCCCATTTCTTTGTACAGATATCTATTGCCACTCGGATTTTTACGTTTTCATGTTACATTATTCACGAGAAAACCACTGGAGTCTGGCTATCAAAAGTAGTCCCTGGATATTTTAGCAAACTTTTTACATGGTAATGCTAAATGCAAATGTCAACATCAATTTCCGAAATTGTCAGTTGGTCGTTGTGGTTTTATGTGATCTTGTTTTATTGATTTACGGGTGTAAAAATTAATAAAACTATTAAAAGCGGAGTGCGGAAGATGTTGTTTTGCATGATTTCAATGTTTCAAGAAAACAACAGGTGAAAGACGCCGAATTCAATCAAAAACAAGATTGTTTACGTGTGGTGCTTGTTGTGCTTATCTTAGGTAGTATGACGCAATTCTATTGGTATTTGGTTTTTATTAAATTTTGACTATACGAGTATAGTGAATAAAAAAATATGGAATATTGTTTTTTTTTTAACTATTCTTACTTAATTCCTATCATATAAGATAATAGGTGTGAGAATCATCTTAATATTAGTAAATAATAATAATTTAAAAAAAGTAATTTTAATCTCATTTTCGCACATGTGCTCTGGCTAATTATAGTATAGGTACCGGCGATTCCCCCCAGCTTCGCACGGACGCAATCTCTGATTTTCCTGTCATATTTTTTTTCATAACAAATTTTGTCTTCACAAATTGCGAACACAGCAAAACGAACATTATTAATGCGACAATTATCAAATTATTATTGCGTCTTAAACTATAATAGATATGTAGCTTGCAACTTTTTAAAAATGAAATTAATTTAATTTTCATTCCAGATGTATAAATAATAGGATCAACTTCGTTTATTCAGTGTATAGCCAATATTACCAGCAGCAGATTTTTTTGAAATTACCGCCGTTTTTCAGGGGCAACTTTTATTAGCCAGACTCTTACTAAATTTTGACAGAAAGACACTATTCTTTCTGAAAAAATTTAGTAAAAATCCGAGTGACACTTGATGTTTGTACAAACGTCAAGTGTCAATAATTTCTTTACAAACATTGTACATCGAATTTGACCGTATTCTCTAACCCACCAACCTACATTGGGCCAGCGTTGTGGGTTATGGCCTAATATCCCGACATGTTCACGTGGGAGGCCTGTGTCCAGCAGCGTTACGTTTACAGGCTGATGATGATGATAGTCTCTGACTAACCGTTTGGAGTTAATACTAGTGATTGTAAGTATTTCCATAGTCATAAACATTTATTGCATCATATTGGTATGCTACATACGAGGGGCGTTCAAAATATTCTCGGTATGTGGATAAAAACAAACAAGTACGAAAAGTTTGATATTTTTATTTTTCAATATACTCCCCCCCTATGTTCATACACTTATAAGATCGATCAATTATTTTTTTTAATCCCTCATAAAAATATTTTTTATCTTTGGTGTAAAAATGCTCCTCCACGGCCGTCTTCAACGCTTCATCGTCAGAAAATTTATTTCCACGCAGATCCTTTTTAAGATTGGGGAACAAAAAGAAGTCGCTTGGGGCTAAGTCCGGACTATAGGGTGGATGAGTAACAGTTTCAAACCCACATTCAACAATAGCTGCCTTGGCAATATGAGCAGTATGGACAGGGGCGTTGTCATGCAGAAGCAGAACACCTTTGGTTAACTTTCCTCGCCTCTTTTCTTTGATCGCATCTCTTAATTGACGTATAACGTTAGCGTAGTACTGCCCTGTGATATTTACACCTTTTTCTTTATAATCGATAAGCAAAACTCCTTCACAATCCCAAAATATTGTGGCCATGACCTTGCCAGCTGACGGGATTACCTTGAACTTCTTGGGATGAGCTGAACCCTTAATGTGCCACTGCATGGACTCCTGTTTGCTCTCTGGGTCATAATGATGAACCCAGGTTTCATCTCCAGTAACTATTTTTTGCAGCACCTCATCGGGATTTTCACCACACAGGTCGATAAAATCTGAACAGCAAGCCACACGCATATCCTTTTGAAGAAGCGTCAGCATTCGCGGAACCCATCTTGCACTTACTTTTGACATATTAAGATGGTCATGTATAATGTCATGTACGGTACCAATAGAGAGATTGGTTACTTGAGCTATAGATTTTACCTTCACTCGGCCGTCTTCCAATATAAGTTTTTCCACTTTATCAATATTTTCTTGTGAGGTAGCCACTACAGGCCGGCCAGGTCTAGGGTCATCTTTAATACTCTCCCTTCCACGCTTAAATTCGCTTGACCATTTTTGAATAGTAGATAAAGAAGGAGCAGACTCACGGTAAACACAATCCATTTCCTCTTTTATGGTTTTTTGATTTTTACCCTGTTTTGTCAAGAATTTTATGACGGATCGGTGCTCTAATTTCGTTAAAATTGTTAATTCGCTCATGGTGTTCATGTTTGTTCGGCAATTGCAGAAAAACAAAAGAACATCTCGGTTCCAATTTGCTTTTTTTTAATGTCAATGGATGAATCTTAGCGGCCAGTAACAAATATATATATAAAAGAGGTTGTAACGTATCAATACCGAGAATATTTTGGACGCCCCTCGTAGATCTAACAATAATATAAATATTATTTTTATAAAAAAACGGAATTTTTACCATATCTGAGTTGTTGGTTTTGAGTCCCCGATATTTCGGCGCAGTTGCATGCACCATGATCACGGAGTAACTGCAGCTAATGCGGGTGGATGTTAGGAGCAGACGAAACGGTCTACCCTCTTTCTTGTTCGTTTATTGCGCTCGACACCCGTACCACTGTTTTCGACCGCACTGTCAACTCGAACTTGTTCACGACACACATAACTCACGGTGTCACTACGAGAAACGCCAACGTTTTGATTCTTGCGGATTTTACATAACTGAATCACTGGATTCCAGACATTCCACAATTTAAACCCGTCTTTACGATTGAAATTATTTTTATGCTTTTTATTTCAATAGCTTCTTAATCTGAAGGTTATAAAACTCCATCCAGTGATTCGGTCCTGAGTGAATAAGATGTTCTGCAATGGCTGATTTCTGATTGTCGTTATTCTTGACTGCTTTAAATGTGCTCCTTTACGCGAATAATATAAATAGTCCCTTAACATGACCCTGTAAAGGTATCGCAACAATGATGCAATAAATGACTTTTGACTATGACTATTTTCCCCCAGGGCTGCGTGAACGAGGCGCGTGACATATTCGCGCAGGTGCGCGAGGCCACCGCCGACTTTCCCGACGTGTGGATGAACATCGCTCACATCTACGTAGAACAGAAGCAGTACCTCAACGCAATACAGATGGTGAGTGCACCACGTATATAAATAAATATCTCATACTACCATATAAACTTCCAAAGAAAACCTGGCGTTTTATGCTTAAGTTGTATACTTTTGACGTGACAACGTCTTAAATTAGGTTAGGCTGGGAGTCACTTATGAAAAAGTGTAACGCTCGTCGGTAACGTAACGATGAGTCACCGAACGAGAGAGAGGCCCGCCGAATGCCTTGCGTCTCTCTCCCACTAAATAGTTAAGTTTAAGTTTACATGTACAATGTTTTAGTAAACAAAATAAAACAAAAAAAAATAAAATAAAATAAAATAAAAAAAAAAAAATAAAAAAAAAAAATAAAAAAAAAAATAAAAAAAAATAAAAAAAATATATATATATTTCTATAGTTAAAATTTGTGCAATTCTTATTTTCATTCAATTCCTTGTTCCTATTGTGCAATTTAATTATATTCATATCAATAAATATTCTACCGAGAAAAAGACGTTGTCACGTAAAATCTTCGCCCGTAAAACCGACTTTACAGGCAACCAATTTTTTTTTAGTGTGTAATTAATTAACTGGCAATATCTATATGTCAATATGTCAACAAAATGACAGTTGTACAGCCGCGAACTGTCAAATTAAACATGACGTGACGGCATTGTTAACATTTCAATTTTTTCAAAGCAAGAGAACTATGGTTTATGCTGCCACGTTAGTTTTTTTTAAAGTTACATGTCTGCCTTTTGAAAACTCAGTGTTTCCATATTAATAAATATTAAATAATTAAATAACTCCTATCTGCGATTCGATAAAAATAAGTCAAAACTTGGTTTAGGTAGCAAATAATATTAGCTTTACTTCATGACCAAATTCTATCGTATAAAAGTTTAGCATTTTTTCTATGGAAAGTGCCGGTTCTCCTTTAAAATTTATACATACCAATAAACTAATTCTAATGAAACTTTGCATGCTATAGGAAAATACTTAGAAAAATTTAAAGGTTCTCAGGAAACAAAATAAAATAAAATAGTCCATAGTAGTATTTTTAGATCTGCCGTTAATTAGCCATTTGATTTGTTATTACGAATAGGCAGCTATCTTTAAAATGGCTGGCAAAGCTAAGTCTAAAATCATTTATTGAAACATACTTTTTTTAAGTACTTTTGAGTCGTCCAACATTCATTTGCCCACTGCTGTGTTTATCTACATAATTACAACTGTTTTTTGTACACTCTGTTTACTATACCCCCTTCGCAACAGTACGAGAACTGCATCCGCAAGTTCCGCATGAACCACGACCTGGAGTGGCTCACGTGGGTAGCCCGCGCGCACGGCTTAGCCGGCCGTCCGTCAGCGGCTCGCTCTGCCTTACTCCGGGCGCGTCGGGTTGCGCCTCACGACCCCGCGCTGTTGTACAACACGGCGTTAACGCTGCGGCGGTTAGCGGCGCACGTGTTGAAGGACGAACGGTCGGAGCTGCATAGGGTTCTGAGGGCGGTTCATGAATTGCAGGTGTCGCACAAGTTAGTGTTTTTTTTAAATATCGTAACCTTAGATTAAAACAAAAAGGGAAGATACGGCATTAGCGTCTCGTGGGTGAGCCGCCGAAATTAGGCCTAAAGGCACAATTTCACTTCAGTCACAATTTGCCGAGCGAACAGGCTACATCGCACTATTGCGGATATTCTACTGTGTGAAAAAGAGAAAGACGCTACTCCGCAGTGGCGTCGGAATCGGTCGTACGTACTCGTCTGTTGCGAAGCGACCGAGACGTCAACGCGCTACTCACTGACTCCCTCGCGCTGACGTTGAAACTTACCGCTTTGTCTCGCTCGCTCGATTTACACTTTATAGGTGTGCGTGTGTGAGTGTTTGCTTAAGTAGTTGAGTAGGACTATATTTTGAATGACTACAAGTAGGAGCATGCCGTATCTTCCCTTTTTGTTTTAATCTAAGATTGTAACATAAAAATTCCTTTAGATTCAGAATGGTGAATTCCCAAAATGCGGTGCGGAATGCCTATATCCCAGAACGTTTGTATGCCAGGAGGTTCATACACCGTAATATATATGAACTACATACATACATACCCTACCCTATGTTTGTCTCTGCACCACCCAACGTCTGACTGGTAGAAAGACTTAGACTTAGACTTAATGCCTAAGGCATTAAGTCTGCCTTTGTACAAACGTGCATAAAGTGTTTTTTTTCTATTTATTAAGGGGTTTTTTTAACATTGAACATGTCACCCCTGTAGAAACATCACAAAAAAAATCAAAAATTACAAATATCTTCTTTTCTGGCTTGTATATAATAGCATTCTAGCTTCCTACGAGAGGGGAACAGATAGGATGCTGTTACACCATCCAACGTCAAATGGGTAAATCTTAAGCTTGACTATTACATCTTGTCTAAAAGCCGCATTCCGAACACATTCCATTATAATGTGACATACATTCTCTACTATGTCGCACTCTGAGGTGCATAAAGTGTTAAATAAATAAATAAATAAATAATATCAAAGTCCCAGATTGACTACTTACATCTCACAATGTCCATATTCCAGAATGCCAAAGACTTTTAACGAGAAAGGTAACGTACGCCGACCAGCCCCCTTACTCTTGAAACCGATCCCGATCAATCGAGATTGGTATTGTGAAGTTTCGTATTTGTGAGTTACGACACCAGCGCTAATTTAGATTCATATTGGCTGAACTAAATGGCATTGAGTTTCATCTACGGAACACACACTCGTGAAAACTGCATATTGGTCAAGCGATGCCAAACTCTTATTTTTACTGTCTACTCGTCAAGTTCTTATAGTTCACTATATCCGCGCAATATGAATCCAAATTAGCGCTGGTGTCGTAACTTAAGAGTACGAAACTTCACAATACTAATCTCGATAGATCGGGATCGGTTTCAAGAGTAAGGTGGCTGGTCGAAGTACGTTCGCCTTTCCAATTATCCCATTCACTCTCGCCTCATGCACACTTTTTGTAACTCATTTTTCAGAGTCCTAATAAATATAACAATATTATTGTTAATATGACGTTGACTGTCATTTTTCCTTCTTCTTTTGTCCCTATAAGTAATTAAAATTTTTCAGAGCCTTAAATTAATTTAACAATATTATTGTGTATTATGTTGACGACCTCCGTGATCGAGTGGTCAGTACGCCGGGTCTGGCGTCGCGCCATCTCTGAGGTCCCGGGTTTAATTCCCGGTCGGGTCAATTTACAGAAAAACCGTTTTTCTAAATTGATTTCGGGTCTGGGTGTTTTCTCTATGTTTATGTATATTTATCCGTTATCTTATCATATTAATGAGTTTCATAAGAATACTTATCGTGGGCTAGACAATTGGCTATTTGACAGTTGTAACAATAAAATATGAAATATGTCGGAAATGGTTGTTTATGATATTTTGTATATTAAGATATTTTGTAAATATTTTATTTTTACAAAATAATTTTGCGATTTTTTTATCTGTGAATTACCTACAAGACACGAAACACGGGCTGCCATGATTGAGCTTCATGTGACGTCACATTTCACAAAATTATCAAAAACTATCTGTCAGGTTTCAAGATAAATTTCTAGATTTATTGAAGTATGACGTCACAGAGCAAAATCAACCGTTTTCGCACGAAATTTTAAATTAATAAAGAAAAATATGTTTTTTTCTATTAAACAAAGCTTTTTCGAGAAAGAAAATATTGTACGGGGTATAAAATAAAGCGTTTGTAATTATTAAAATACTTTTTCGAAAACTGTCAAGTAGCCAATTCTGCCGTCCTAGTGAATAGTGCAGTAAAGACATCGCGCTTATTCCGACAAAATGCTTCTAAAGTCTTTATCTTTATAGTGTGAGCGTAAACATTTTTTTTATTAAATATTACATTGTTAATTAGTCCTTTTTCCTTCTTTACTTTCTTACCAGCCATAAAGTACTAACAAAACATCGAACACCCCAGATACTTCCTCCGCCTAGCATCAGCTGAAGGCGGCGAAGGCACCGAGCGCGCCCGCTACGAGCCCGCCGCCGCCGGCGCGGAGGCGAGGACGTGCGCCGACCTGCTCTCGCAAGCGCAGTGGCACGTGGCCAGAGCGAGACGGCAACACGACGAGGAGGTCACGCTGCGGGATCGCCAGCGCGAGCAGAGGGAGGCGTTCAAGCGGCAGCAGGTCGGTTATGAAGCCGCAGTTCCACATTCGCGCGAGTGGCGAGTCGAATGGCGAGGCGAGGTGCGTGCGCGATTGTGTGAACGCACGCTCGTCACTCGCCTCGCGACTCCTCGTGACGCTCGCGTTCGGAGCGGTCTTTTGGACGCGAGTCAAAGGGCACGAATGACGAGGCGGACTTAGTGTTTACACATTCGCTCTCTCGCTCATTGTATTTTTATTGTTGATCAAGCAACATATACTGAATAATAAAAATGGAATAAAGTAACGACAGAGTTCTAACGTTTTTGGAACTTTACCAAGCTCAAACAGTTATTTGGTTTGGTTTCCAAAACATGATCGACACAAAAATAAGTAAAAACATTATTTATTAATAATCATTGACACGCGGATGCTGCTAAAACGTAGACGTCGTCCATTCTTGCAAGTTGAAGTAGAAAAGAATACACGCGAATGTGTAAACAGTCACTCGTCTCTGTTTAAGGAAGGCGAATGTTTCGTCGAACATATCGTCGAATGGCGAAGCGAGTAGCGAGCACGCATGTGGAACTGTAGTATGAGACATACTCACGATTGTTATCCCCGAAGGGTTAGTCAGAGACTAGGCAGTAGCACGTGGTTAGAGCGAGACGGTAATACGAAGAGCAGCGCGACCAGAGGGAGGCCTTCAAACGGCAACAGGTCGGTTTTTTAACCCTTCAATGCATCATGATGTAGATCTACATCGTAATTTTAAGCCTTTTTAAAATATTAATTATATTCTTTATACTATTATTTTTATATTAAAATAAATAGTTAGGAGGCCTTCAAACGGCAACAGGTCGGTTTTTTAACCCTTCAATGCATCATGATGTAGATCTACATCGTAATTTTAAGCCTTTTTAAAATATTAATTATATTCTTTATACTATTATTTTTATATTAAAATAAATAGTTAGAATATACTCTGTAATTAAAACATGTTTTTTTTAATTTAACATCTTCAACAAGGAAGTTTTGAAGAAAACCTCTTTGGATATAAGAATGCAACATTTTTTGAAAAAATAAATAAAAATACTTCTATATGTTCTATTTTAATGATGTAAATTGAAATACATTCGTAATTACTAAAACAATTATAAAGTGAAAAAATAATATAAAATAACCAAAATGAAAATTAATTATTAAGGAAAGCATTTTTTTAAGATTTTTCGTATTTGTTTTTATAAAAAAAAAGTGCGGAGACAAATATATATTTTTATTTTTCAGAATTTTTGGTATCACATAGTATCCATTAGAAAAGCTCTTTATGATAAACAAAAAATCATGCATTTAAGGGTTAAAACACATTTCTACATACATAGATTCACGACTGTTATCCCCGAAGGGTTAGTCAGAGACTAGGCAGTAGCACGTGTTTAGAGCGAGACGGCAACACGATAAAGAGGTCACGCTGCGGAATCGCCAGTGCGAGCAGACGTTCAAACGGCAACAGGTCAGGTTTGAAACACAATTCTTCAGATATTCAAGATTATCATCCCCGAAGGGTTAGTCAGAGACCAGGCCGCGCCCGTAATGTATGCACGGGCAAAAGGAGCGATGGTTGCTTAATAAGGCATACACATTCTTAATATTCAGGCATACAAAACGAAACTCGACACGTGTTTCGCCCCTCCACAGTCTTCATATTATTACTACAAAAACGTCGAAAAGAGTTGGTTTCAATTATAATTACTTACTTTACAATGTTCGCCCACCTCTCAGTCATAACTCAAGCTCACAAATACCGCTCTAAACACAGCTCATATTTTTTAACATAACACTGATTGTTTTCACTCTCAAACATTCTCCCTTATAGGAGGAAGAGCGCCGCCTCCGCGAGGAGCAACACCAGAAGAGTGCAGTGGAAAACTTACAAAAGCGGCAAGAGTTCAAGGAGAAGACCAAGAACGCGATGTTGTTCGCCGACATGCCGCTCGAGGGCAAGTCCAAGGGCAGCCGCGGCCGCCGCAAGGATGAATATGTGTCGGACTCGCCCGGCAGCGGCAGCGACGCGGGACGCCCGAGGGAGGAGGGGTGAGTTTTTTTATTTCTCTCTTTATTAATTTCTTTCAATAACACTCTTTTATCTAGAAAAAAAAATTGATATTGTAAGCTAAGTACTAGATTATGATGGAGCGACCGACGCGACAACAGAAGGAGGAGATTGAAGGGTGAGTTGATTTCTAATGCTTTGTTAGAAATAAAGGAAAGTTCATTTGTAGCTGTAGTAAATTTCGTAAGTCGTAGTAAAAGGGAGCGAAGCGGTGACTGGCATTCCCTACGAATACAGGAAAAATGTATTTAACGTACTATAACCGTAGCAAAATCCGTAGCACTCATAACAGTCGTAGTGGATCGAGAAATTGTGAGCTACTAGCTTGTTCGAGGGTAGCCGCGGCAGGTGTCGGACTCGCCCGGCAGCGGCAGCGACGCGGGAGGGGGGGTGAGTTTAGCAAATAGCATGAGATGTAACGAGAACGCTCTTTTTTAATTAAGGCAAAAAAAAGAGATATTTAAAGCTAGGTATAGGTAGTGCCAAACTTCTAGCTCGCTCTGAAGTTGCGACGCGCTAGTGTACAGTTAGCAACATTATAATTAAAGCGATTATAAAATAACATAACAAGATAATTTATAAATTAGGTTTTTATTTATGTTTTAATACCCAAAATTAACAAGGATAAATTAATAACAACAATTGAATTTTAAGCATACACATATTTTAAAAAAAATAACATTTTTAAGAAGCTGTGGAAACTGGGTTTTCTTATAAATACTTTTTCTAGCTTGCCGACTTAAAACGTTATTATACGTCTAGGCATTTTAACAGCCTTTCAAAAACTAAACTAAAACCTTTTATAATTCGACAACTTAAACAAAAAAATTGGTTGCCTGTAAAGTCGGTATACGGGCGAAAGTTTTACGTGACAACGACTTTGAGTGGTAAAATAATTTTAATGTGAATATTCATTCGTATAGTAGGAAGAAGGATGAAATAATAGTAACAATTTAAAACATTTATTTAAACAAAGAATTATATTTAAAACATAGTTGAGTGGGAGAGAGACGCAAGGCATTCGGCGGGCCTCTCTCTCGTTCGGTGACTCATCGTAACGTTACCGAGCGTTACACTTTTTCATAAGTGACTCCCAGCCGCAACCTAATTTAAGACGTTGTCACGTCAAAACCTAATATCGCGACGCGACCAAATAAAATATACACGTGACTGTACTTCCACTGCTAAACCAAAACAAACGAATACACATGGCGAGCGCGGTACAACGCGGGGGGGGGGGGGGGGGGGCTAACCGCTTGCGTCCCGCTGATACCCATATTGTGCTATTGCGACGCGGATCGCCTCGTGTTCACAGCGAGCTATAAGTTTGGCGGCGCGGGTTATACTAGATTATAATGCAGCGACGCGGCAACAAAGGGAAGAAGGGTGATTAGTAGAGTAACCCCCTATTCTACATATTTTCTAAGATATTTGTTGTGTTGTAGGTATACAACATGTGTGTGCTACCATCTAACCAATAAACTATTTGTATATAAACACTCGCAGCCGCTCGCCCCGTCAGAAAGGGCGTCGCAAGAAGGAGCCGGGCGAAGGGCGCAAGGGCCGCTCCAAGAAGCGGCGCGAGCGCGGCTCCGGCAGCGACAACAGCCCGCCGCGCAAGCGGGGGCGGAAGAAGGTAGCTCATTTCAGTATTTTATTTCTACAAAATAAATTAGCGATTTTTATCTGTGGTTTACGAGACCTGACTGGTAACTGGCGGCCATAATTGAGCTTTGTATGATGCTACATTTCACAAAATGAACAAAAACTATCTGTCAGGTTTCAAAATAAAGGAGATGTTTAAATTTTTGCCAAGACCATGTACCATGACCACGGGAAATAAAATAAGTGCTTGTAATTTCTTAAAAAAAAAATAACTTTCTGTCAAGTAATCTCAGTTCAGACTGAGTTATGTATGACGAGACGAGTGTGGAGTATTGATCCCATCTATGGGACGGCACCGCTAAATTCCTCCTCGATGCACTTGATAGACTGCAAAGGCGAGCGATACGCATTATTGGAGATGCTGAGGTTACAGCCTCTCTTGAGGACCTCCAGCTGCGTAGAGACATTGCTCCTCTCAGTGTCTTCTACCGAAATTACTACAGAGAGTGTTCTGAAGAACTTTTTGATCTAATCCCGCCCTCTCCTTTCCTGTCCCGGACTACACGTGCTGATCTTAGGAACCACCATCATACTGTACAAAATATCAGCACTCGTACCTAAAATTTGGCAAGTCGTTCTTCTGTAAGACCATTCGGCTTTGGAATTCTGTGCCGGCGCATATGTTTCCCAGTTCCTATAATCCCTGGTCTTTTAAACGGGGCGTGAAACGGCATTTATGGCCGTCATGAATGGGTGCGCTTGTTACCGTGCTTGTTCCACGATGGGGAGCGCTCTCATTATTTTGGACTGCATCGGCTGCTTACCATCAGGCAGGATGTAGTCACTATGAGGTGTTGTACCCATAACAAGCTTTATTCAATTAATTATATATATCCTAATCAAAATTCTATGTTTTATAAGAGGTCGCGATAAAAAATTAAAAGTAAGCTTTTTTTGCAAGGGCTTTTCTTCAATGGATTTTGAACTGTTATCGCTCTGATACACGGATCAATATAGATTAGAGAAATTTGACAGCTGTCGCGGATAGGATGATCCGCTGGCGTGTGTGTAATGTTTTTCAGATTCATGACTATTATCCCCGAGGGGTTAGTCTGAGACTAGGCAGTGAGGGCCGCAAAAGCAGTCCACTGCCACAGTCCGTGTTTCACGAAATTACACAACTTGATGGTAATCCCATCGCCGCTCTATGCTGTTGGATGTATGTGCAGTCTTTTATCCGTTCGTCATCAGCCTATGAACGTCCCACTGCTGGGCACAGGCCTCCCACGTGGACAAGCACGTGGGGATATTGGGCCATAACCCACCATGCTGGCCCAATACGGTTTGGTGGGTTTTAACGACTGCCATCTTACGACAACCACCGGGACCAACTGCTTAACGTGCCTTCCGAAGCACGGAGGAAGCTCGAGATGTTTTTAATTGGTCACCCATCAGGCGACCCGTCATTGCGAAAGTGCTTAGCGGGCAAGATCGCTAGCCATCGAGCTCCGCTTTATCCGTCAGTCACCTTTTACGACACCCAAGGGAAGAGATTAATTGGCCAGATGTATTATTTTTACTAAACCGCCCCCACCCAGCTGAATAGTACTAATATATTTATTAAATTCCTATTTTAAACTCCAACAGGGCGAGAAAGGAATCGGCCGTCGCGAAAAGGCAAAAGCAGCCGACGAAAAGCTCAGCGCCAAACAGCGCGCCAAAATCGTGTCCAAGGAGACTATATCCACCTCCGAGTCGGAGTCGGACGGCGGCCGCAAGTCCCGTAGCCGCAGCCGCAGCCGCAGCGGCAGCGGCAGCCGTAGTCCACCCGCGAACAAGGGACGGAAGAGGATAGTCTCCGTTTCCGACAGTGACGGGTTAGTTTGCGTTATCGCCTATATTTTTATTCAAGTAAGCTCCGCGTGAAGATCATGTCCAAAGAGACCCACAGCCGCAGCAGGAATAATTAAAAAAAAAGATGATTTATTCGTAATATTTAATTATTTGCGTTAAAAAACGCTCAAATAAATTCAAAGATAACGAAACGTTGAAAAAATGTCTACCTCAGGCGGGAATCGATCCCGCGTCCTCTGCAATCCGGGCAGCTGCGTTGACCACTCCGCCACCAAGGTATTAGTATCGTTATCTTTGAAAAGATAATTTAATTAGAAATGCTGGTACCGTAATGTTAGTAAACCGGTAGTAACCGGTTCAGATGCAGTGATTTGCCGAGAAGGGAAATTATAATACAGAATTAATAATTTCATTTTAATGCACATTCATCTTCAACATCTTTGTAACTTGAATATTCCTGAAACATTAATACCCTCATCAAATAATGAATTTATTGTTATTAAGAATATAAGAGTTTTTAATAAAAGAAATAATAACACTTTTAGACGACATGTTATAAAAAATGATTGGACCAATGTTGTAATTAATGGGTTTTTGAACAATATTAAAGAGATCTACAAAAAAAGCTTTAAATTGGTTAAACGTAGATATATAATTAAATCCGATAGCATTAAATTTGTAACTAAAGGTATCAAGACGTCAAGCGAAATGAAACGATTCTTAACATCGGCTCATAAATCTACATAATATGATGAGTCAGTTTTACAATATAGAAATAAGCACATAACTCTCTATAGGCGTGTAATTAGATGCGCTCGGAAATTTTCGGTACAATATGAAATTAAGAAAGCCAACAACTGCTCAAAGACTATTTGGAAAGTAGTAAATAGGCATAGGAATAAAACGAAATGTTGCGGTCAGATAAAATTGGTTCTTAAGGCAAATGATAAGCTTGCGTATAAGCCTGAAGAGGTTGTTAATATCTTGTCTGAGCGCTTTGATTCTGGTGGTTTTCAAGGTTTAGTGGATACGAGTTTATATGAATCTACTTTTAAAAACTACGTACCAATTACACAAAATAGCTAGCAAGCGAAATACGTAAAATTGTTAGTAAAATGTTAGACAAGAAATCATGCGGTTACGATGGCTTACCAATTTCGGTTATCAAGAATAATATTGATATTTTGGCGAAACCGTTATCAGCGTTTTTTAATGCGTGCTATGACTCAGGAGTGTTTCCGGATCAACTGAAGATAGCAAAGGTGATTCCGGTTTATAAAAAGGGTGTTAAAACGAATCCGCAAAATTATAGACCAATATCACTATTGCCTATTATTATCAAAATTATTAAAAACAGACTTGTTGAGCATCTTGTTAAAAATGATATTATCAATAAACGACAATTTGGTTACCAAAAGAATATAAGTACAGCGGACACAATAGAAACGCTTTTAAATGATGTGGTAGTAAATCTTAACAAAATAAAGAAAGTAGTTGGAATTTTTTCTGTCTTGTCTGATCTTAGTTCTGCGTTTGACCTAGTTAATCATAAAATTCTTTTAATAAAACTTTATCACTATGGCATTAGAGGAAAATGTTTAGAGGTCTTAAAGTCTTATTTGGAAAACGGGCTACAATTTGTTGAGAGAAGTATGAGAAGTATGAGTATGGGAACGGTCTATTATTGTAAATTAAAATTAGTAAAAATAAAGAAAGGTGTGCCGCAGGGCTCCATTTTGGGACCAATTTTATTTATTGTGTTTATTAATGACTTGGTAAATTACATTTATAAAGCTGTTAATGATATTAAAGTTACACTTTTTGCGGATGATACTAATGCTGTTATCTCAGCTTACACTAGCTAGAGAGTTAAATTGTAAAACCATGCAGGCTCTTTCAGCTTTTTTGTTCTTGGTTTAGTGTTAATGTTCTTGTTCTAAATTATGATAAAACCAATATTGTGTTGTTTAGAACTACGGCAAGAAATAAAAAGAATTTAGATATAACCTTAAACGGTAAGAGGATTACAATGGTAGAGTCAGTGAAATTTTTAGGAATATATATCGACGCTTATCTCTATTGGAAATATGAACTAGGAAAATTTGAGAAAAAGGTTAGTTCTGCTTGTTATTGTTTTAGAAGTCTACTCGACGACATCACAATAGAGCAACTTAAAACAGTAATTACGCGCTAGTTGAGTCCCATCTGCGGTATAGTATTGGGTACTGGGGAAATTCTTACAAATGTAACATAGATCGAGATTTTGTGTTACAAAAAAGAGCTATCAGAACTATAGTACGTATTTCGCAATGGAAATCATGCAAAGAATACTTTAAAAAACTGAAAATTTTAACTGTTCTTTTCATTTTAGTGATTTTATCGAATCTAATAAAAAAACCAGAAAAGTTTGAAACACCTGCAAATAGAGACAACCGATTGCAAACTCGGAGAAAAATCTACCACAGCGGATTGAACCAAAGCTTGATATTGTAAAACACAGTGTTAGGTATCAAGCTGTCAGAATGTTTAACTGCCTGCCAACCACATTGACGTTTGTTGTTGACCCCATTATCTTTCAAAAACAGTTACGGGACTTCTTGCTGGGGAAGTGCTACTACAGCTTGAATGAATTTGTAGATCAAGTCAATGTTATCTAAGTAATTTAATGTGATATTTTAAATTTTTTAATATTTTTGTTTTTTTGTACTTATACTTAATTTATTATTTATTTTCATATTCTTATTACTGTTATTTTTGACATGTATAACTTAAATTTAATTTTTATATAATTTTCTAGTTAGAATTTTGTTTAATTTTATTACTTACTTTTTTTAATTTCCGACACAATTAATTGTATTGTTATGGAATATATAAACTATTGAACATTCTTTCCAGCCTTTCTCAACCCACTGTTAGTCATAGACTTTGTTAATGCACATTATAAATGTAAAAATGTACCGAACCGATGCAGTTTCACAGAGATATTGAGCCCGTCAACTCAGCCAGTTTTTTATCGTATTGAAGTGTAAATGTTATATTAAATAAATATTTTCCAGATCTAGGTCCAGATCCAGGAGTAAGTCCAAGTCCAAATCGCGCAGCCGCTCAAGATCCAAGAGTAATGGCGTTGGGACGGAGACCCGAAATGAAACAATGTCTTGCGTTGAATCAATAATCTTTATCCTCTAGTGTATCATCTTAAATACTAATTAACATCACATCTATACGTGACTAGAGGAAGGACGCCTTGTCAATCAGGAAGACCTTAATTATCACGTACTATTGAGTACGTGCTGATAGTGTAATTCACTATATCACACCTCCCCTGAAAAGGCTAGGCATCCCCTCCCTGAAAATTAACTCTTATTTTCTAAATATCTTAGTCCTATTCTTATGAACTATATAGTCTTTATTATTCTTTAATATTTTTACATTAGTACCTAGCTCTTCTAAAACTTCAAATGGACCTAAATACAAGTCATTCAATTTATTATAATTTTCATTCTTATACAAGAGTAGATCACCTTTTTTGTAGTGTACTTCCTTACAATCTAAATCATAATTAGTTTTTCTACTTTGTTTTGATATTAATAAGTTGTTCCTGGCATCATTATGAGCTTTTTGCAATCTAAATTTTAACTCCGATGGATAATTGTCGTATACATATAAGGGATCAACTTTACTAACTAAATTACTAGGTACGTTACATGTTTTCCCAAAAACTAGTTCATAAGGGGAGTATTTGGTACTAGTATTTACAGAATTATTATAAGCAAAGCACCAATATGGTATCCAGGTACTCCAATTTGCCGACTGATTCTGTGTTTGTATTCTCAAGTAACATCCGAGATGTTTGTGCCAGTTTTCTAGCGAACCTATACTCTCATGATGATAGGGTGTTGAATTTAACTTATCAATATTTAGCAATTTACATACTGTTTCTAACGTGGAATTAATAAATTCCGTTCCACAGTCAGTCGCAATAACCCTGGGAGTACCATATCGTAAAATAAAATTTTCAGTAAAAACCCTAGCAACAGTTTCAGCTGACTTATCAAGTATTGGGTAAGCTTCTACAAACTTTGTCAATTCGCATTGTATTGTTAATATGTATTTATTACCCAAATTATCGACCTCCAACGGCCCCACAATATCTAAATATAATTTTTCAAAAGAAGTAGATGCTGTAGTGGTTATTACCATTTTCTCTTTATTATTTTTATTACAAAATTTCTGCTTTTGGCAATCTTTACAGCGAGTCACATATTCAGTTATGTCTTTTTGCATATTACTCCAAAAATATTTTTTTCGAATATTCTTAGTCATTTTATTTATGCCTACATGACCACTTGTCGGCAATAAATGATAATCATTTAGTATAACACGTATCAAGTCTTTATTTGTAACATGTTCAACTTGGTTATTAATAATACATAACCGCGGTAATTCTTTATGTTTCATGAAAGTTTGGGTCAAAATTTTAATAAACTTTTTATTAAACCCATTTTTAATCACAACGACTTCTACAATATTATATTTTTTACATAATGCACTCAGTTCTCCTATCGTTGCGTCTCGGCGCGCCTCCGTTAGTAGAGATTCCTGATTTATGTAAATAGTAGAGTCACTAAATAACATATCACCCGTCTGTGAGACGTATCTTTTCTTTTTCCTCAACTTCACGAAGTTTTCATACGAACAAATATCTAACCTTACATCATTTTGTGATTTCTGCATAATATCTACCACTCTTGGTTGCCTATGATCAACAGGGGGCTCAACCCTGCTACTTCCAGAGGTAGCGGGTTCATTATTTTGCTCCATGGTTCTTTTCATTGAACGGGTTAATACCCCCAAAAAATTTGAATTTAGATTTTTTAACTCGTCTGATGTTATAATGACTCTCGATAAGGCATCTGCCGTTACATTTTCGGAACCTTTTATGTATTCAATATCGAAATCATATTCTTCTAAACAAAGTCTAAACTTAGTTAAACGGCTACTAGGATCTTTTATGCTAAATAAATGAACCAATGGTCTATGATCTGTTAATATTTTAAATTTTCGTCCGTATAAATATGGTCGAAAATGTTTTATAGCCCACACTACCCCTAATAACTCTTTATGAATGGTTGGGTAGTTTATTTCTGAACTGTTTAATTGTCTGCTTGCATAAGCTACGGGCTTATTATTTCCATTTGATAATACAGCCCCCAAGGCTACCCCTGACGCATCGGTTTGCAACCGGAAAACATTATCTTTTCCAAAATCTGGATAATCTAAGACAGGAAATGAACTAAGTGACTTTTTTAAGGTCTGAAATGCCACGTCACATTCTTCCGTCCACTGAAACTCGACATGTTTCTTACAAAGACGGTTTAGTGGGTACACTATTGTGGCAAAGTTTTTTATGAATTTCCTATAAAAGTTCGCAAAAGCCACAAAACGACGAATCTCATTTACATTTTTAGGTACTGGGAACTTTTCCAAGACCTCGATTTTACTGTTGTCTGGCAACACCCCGTTTGGCGTAATAACATGCCCTAAATAATTAATTTCTTTCCTCAAAAATTCGCACTTACAAGGGTTTAGTTTTAAATTAACTGACCTAAACCTCTCAAATACACTCATTAAATTTGTATTATGCTGCGATAGGCTTTTCCCGAAAACTATTACGTCATCGAGATATAGAAAACATATCTCGTAATTTAAACCCGATAGAGCCATAGACATAAGTTTAGAAAATACGCTAGGACTCGTTTTGAGACCCATAGGTAATCTTTTCAGTTGATATTGCTTATCAGCTGTAAAAGAAGTGAATTTCCTACATTCTGGTGATAACCCTAGCTGGTAATAACTAGAACTGAGGTCTAAATGAGAATAGTATAAGCATCCCGAAAGTGAGTCAATAATTTCTTGTATATTTGGTAACGGGAACTTTTCGTCTACTATTTTTTTATTTAAAAGTCTATAATCTATTACGATTCTCCACTTTTTTCACCGCTACTGTCAGCTTTTTTCGGAAGTAATAATAATGGAGAAGACCATTCGCTGGTACACTCTTCGATAATATCTTCTTCTAACAATTTACCTACCTGTTTTATTAACTCAGCCTTCTGAGCGTGCGGTATTCTATACGGTTTGACATAAACAGGAGACGCGTCATTTTGCAGTTTAATGTTGTACTCGTATAAGTTTGTAACGGATAGCTTATCACCCGGCATATGAAAGATATCTGCATATTTTGCACATATTTTCTCAATAGACCGTCTCTCTTCATCACCAAGATATGTTTTTAATTTAAGAAAATCGAATAGTTGTTTAACCCTCTCGACAGATTTTCCGTTTTCCGTATCAAAAGAGCATACGAAATAATCCGAGTATTTTCTAATTTTCGGGCTAAAGTTATTTAATTTTACATCTTCTTCCCGTGTGTTTAAAAATCGCACCGGAATCTTTTTCCCGTCTCCTACTACCACGGCGCCTGCTACAAATACGCCTGCAATAACTTCCTCCGCTAAAATGACACATTCGCCCTTTATCTCTGACGAAACATATTTTACGACCTCACATCTCCCTGGAATAGTCGTTATTATGTTTTTACCTAAGCCTAATTCTAGACTTATCTTATCCTGTAATGTAACCAGCTTATTTTCATAGTTAATTTTACAACTATATTTTAATAAAAAATCTTCTCCTAAAATTCCAACATTTTGACAGTGGAAGTTGCTAAACACATAAAACTTATGCCTAAAATTATAATTGTTAACACATAAGTCTAGATAAACATAACCTATTGATACTAAATCCCCACATACTCCTTTAATCTTAATTTCATCCCTTACTAGCTTTGCGTCGCGGGACACGCTACGGAGTTTATTTAACCAATCTAACTTTAAAATTGAAATGCTTGCTCCTGTGTCTACTAATAGAGAAATTTGAGTTTGACTACAAGTAAAACAAACGTAATTACCACTACCACAACTACAAATATCTACCTCAGCGCTATTCACAACGAAAAAAATCATCGCTATGATGTTCGTTCTGACGTATACTCTGACGTTCACTTTCGTTCTCGTCATTAGACTGTTCTGCTGAGTCAACTAAGAAATGTACATTCCTACGTTTATTATGAGGTGACGTAAACCTGGTGTTGCGCTGACCCTGAAACCTATTCGAGTTATAGTAGGCACGACCCCGACCTTGCTGACTCGTCGCGTTGTTGTTACGTGACTTATTATATTGTTGATGATAGTTTTGACGTGACAACGTCTTAAATTAGGTTGCGGCTGGGAGTCACTTATGAAAAAGTGTAACGCTCGGTAACGTTACGATGAGTCACCGAACGAGAGAGAGGCCCGCCGAATGCCTTGCGTCTCTCTCCCACTCAACTATGTTTTAAATATAATTCTTTGTTTAAATAAATGTTTTAAATTGTTACTATTATTTCATCCTTCTTCCTACTATACGAATGAATATTCACATTAAAATTATTTTACCACTCAAAGTCGTTGTCACGTAAAACTTTCGCCCGTATTTATTTATCTTTTCAAATCGCTGGTTCGAAACATAGTTAACATAATTGTTTATTGGTGGTTTCACTACCGAGTCTTCTTGTTCTAAGGCTATAGTTATTGCCTGCCTAACTGTGCTTACGGACCTAGACGTAACTATAATGCTTGTACGAGCATTGTTTAGGCCGTCAGCGAAACGCTTGATAGCCATTTTTTCATTAATCGGCTTTAATAAATTATATGCCGACTCGTCTCCATTAGCCTGTGCTGTACTTAAATCGTTGGACATTTTTTCGATTTCACTACCAAACACTTCTATGGTCTTGTTTCCTTGCCTACATCGTAGCATTCGGTCTAAAATGGCTGTGTATGATTTAATCGGAATTAAAACATTTTTTATATCTTTTATTAGGTCTGCCACAGACACATAAGACTTATTAATTTTTGTTTTAGCACTGCTAGAAAGACGAGTTTTTAAAACAAAATTGATTAACAGAGGCTGGTCCTCGTTTCTAAGGGTACTACTATAATACTCTATTCCGTCTATTAGTTGGTTAATTTGCGTTTCGTCGCAATCTACTACTGGGAGGAGCGTGAGCGCGACTTTTAGATCGAACGTGGCCATGGTTGTGATGGTTTCTGAATGATGCGGGTTAACGAGTGACTCGATTTCCTCAAAATTACATAAAAACTTTGACGATATTGCTTTTGTTATTTGTAATTCTACAGCATCTATCCCTTTTTTACATAAGTCTGCAGATATTTGTTCAAAAATATTTTTAATTTCCTTTGCTCTTAAAAACTTATTCTGCCCCTGAGCGGAATAACGTTTGTCCTTACTTAATTTAATAATAGAGTCTCTAATAGCCTTAAGCTCACTCAAGAGTTCTGACAGGTTTGCCATGAACACACTTTAGAAAAAAAAAAAAAATCACTCACACACACACATAGATTCTTGGTAGCATAGTTATATTAATTCGTGCTGGCTTACACGTTCTGTGCTGGTCCAATTGCCCGTCGAACCGCTCTGCGTTCTACCTCTTCTAATAGTCGTGCGTTGAAGTAACGTAGCAGCCTAAGTACTATATAGCCCGCTAGTACAACGACGATGGTCAGTAAAAAGATCTCTGAAAGTTGCATCCCAACGGCCAAGGGAGTTGATGCTGCCGCCGATTGAGTTGGTGATTGACTGACAATAATATTGTCTTTAGATTGTGGGTTTCCCATAGTTAAACAATTTTGGCTTACAGTTTTTCTTCTTATTTCCTTCGTCCTTCTTGTAGGCCCGTGTAGCACTATTTTCCTGATATTTTGTAGACTTCAACTAGCGATTTCGCGGCGCGGACTTGTGACACCATGTCACGGTCGCCATGTAATGGCGTTGGGACGGAGACCCGAAATGAAACAATGTCTTGCGTTGAATCAATAATCTTTATCCTCTAGTGTATCATCTTAAATACTAATTAACATCACATCTATACGTGACTAGAGGAAGGACGCCTTGTCAATCAGGAAGACCTTAATTATCACGTACTATTGAGTACGTGCTGATAGTGTAATTCACTATATCACAGATCGCGTTCTAAAAGCCGTTCGCGGTCGAAGAGCCGTTCGCGGTCGAAGAGCCGTTCGCGGTCGAAGAGCCGTTCGCGGTCGAAGAGCCGTTCGCGGTCGAAGAGCCGTTCGCGGTCGAAGAGCCGTTCGCGGTCGAAGAGCCGCTCCAAGTCGAAGAGTCGATCCAGGTCGAAGAGTCCGTCGAGGTCGAGATCCAGGTGAATATATTTTTATTAAAAACACCTTTTTACGTTGTAAAAAATAGTTGAAATGAAATAAACCTGAGGCATTTTGAATGTAAGTCCCAAACAGTTGGATTCAGTTTGTTATGACAGCACCGCGGCGCGCAAGAATTAACAAAACTTTTAAAAATATTAATATGCTGTATTGCGCCATACAATTGTGAGGAAAGTGTAGCAATGCGTCCAGCTCACAAAAAGATAATAATATCATTTTATTGATTAGTACAATTCTATGATGTAAAAGGAAAGTGGTGTAAAAATTCAATTATAAATTAATAAAAATGCACGCGTTGATGTCTTTTAAAAACTCTCTTTCTTTCTGTTGTAAATTCTTATAGCACTATCTTTCTCTGTTTTGGTGAGTGTTGGCCCAAGTTAGAACCAACTTGCCGATAAATTTTTGACATTATCGATTTTTCATTAAGTTTAGAACTTTGTTATACCATTTGGACAATCTACAGTAAATATACAACTCTTTTTTCAGTAGGTAAACACAAAACCTCTCCACCGTTTATTCGGTTTTAAGAACAAAATCGAATTCGCTGGTGCATTTAGGTACATTCAAATATAACAATAATAATATGAAGGTTTTACATAGCCTAAAGGGCCCTGGTTGCTAGCACTAAATACTAATATACTAACACTAAGACCTTTTTGTACACTTATTTGGCAATAAATTACTTTGACTTTGACTACAATCACCAAAATCTACATAACGGTATGTTCTTTTTGTGCACTGAAAGTCTTAGTGTAGGCAGGGCTCCAACTCCAACAATGTGATCCAACGATCTGGTGATGGTTGCACCCGCAACCATCACCTGAAGATGCGAGCAGCACAAGACCGGTCATGGTGGAGATTTTGGGACAGGCCTTTCTCCAACAGCGTATGTCCTTCGGCTAATGATGATCATGATGATGACCAGAATACATCCAGTTTCGTTGGTTTCAACTGCTACAAATCTACAATCTTGAGTAGATCACATGTTTAACTTTAAAATAAATTTTACAAGTGTAAAATGTAAATAACATTACCTATTTTAATACATTTTTAACACGTTGACTGCCACAAAACCATACACAATTGAAATTTAATTGTTTGTCAGTCACCGGTGACCCCCATGGCGCTTAAAGTATTGAAATAAATATTGTTACTTATTTTAAAAGATTTTCGCGCCTTGATAGGCGTGGCTTTGCTTGATAGCAGTGGCTTGAAAGGCGCAAAAATAGGTATAAAAATGTTGATATTGAATAAATGTACTAGTAATTCTTTGTAATTATCCTTACTGATATTATAAACGCGACAGTCAGTATGTTTGTTCGTTTGTTTGTTAAGCTTTTACGCCTAAACCGGTCATCAAATACAAAAACAGTATCGATATCATTATCGACTCCTACCCCATTACTAATTCGAATGCATTTAAATATGATGTGCCACATGTCACTACTTCAACCTTAGAATATCCAATCACAACCAGAGTTACATCTCCGCACCCCCTTGGCTTTTGCCGGTTCAATGTTTTAGTAAAACTCGCTGAAAGCGACGTTTGTGGTGACATAGTGTTAAATTATTCAATAATTATCCAGGTCGAAGAGCAAGTCGCGATCCAAAAGCAGGTCACGGTCGCGCTCCCGCTCCAAAAGCGGCTCAAGGTCACGCTCCGGGTCAAGGTCGCGCTCTGGGTCAAGGTCACGCTCAGGGTCACGCCACTCGCGCCCCGACACGCCGGAGTCCAGAAAGTCCGTGTCAGCCAGCGACGACGAAGCTTAGACTGTTTTATTGCGTAGTCTTGTACTAAAGCGTGGACGAAAGTTAGACTCGGTTTTCAGTTTAGTTCTTTCTGCCTTTGTTAACAAAGCCGCAGTATTTTTTTTTAATTTACCTGGTTGATATGATAACTTCTATTGTAATGTTAATTTATTTTTAATTTACTAAATTTTTAGACTTATTGCTGTGGAGTAAGTAGAATGGGCGCAAGAAACTGCTCAGCTTTATGTAGAGAAAATAGCATTTACAAAACAAAATGTTACATAATGACAGCATCAGATTTATACCGCGTCTAACTTAATTCTCCGTTCTGGAATGACAGGGATTGAGTTCGTTTTGTAGATTACCTGTCAGGTAAATTTGGTTTTTTTCATCCGATGTGTAACCAGTCAGTGTATTTATCAAAATGTACTGAACTTATGATTACAGTTTTTTTATGAAGTGGTGTATAATTTTCTGCACTGTTGATTCAGATTCTGTCACAGTTGACTCCTAAAGGAATATAGTTTCCTAAAGTTCGTTCGCGTTAAAAATGCAGTGAGTCATACCTGTCCGCCGGCTTAGCCACGCCCCCTAACCAATCAAATCGTTGCTAATTAGAAAGTCAAGTTCACAGTGACCTGTTGAACGCATACTTTCCGGTTGTGTCTTGTCTGTGCTTTGTATAACTGAATTAAATAAATAAAAAAATACCTCGCCTATTCGTAAAAATAAAAGTGGTTCGGTAATTTATAGTGGTGAAAGAAAAGTAATAATTTACAACGTTTTTAAGTAAGAACGCTCACTATGCCTATGCGTTGTGGAGTCTAAACTTGCTTAATTATTTTGCTTTATACTTTAAACAGTGAGATTAATCAATGATAGTGATAAACATTTATTGTATATTTTATTTTATTATAATATTAATGTCTTTATTTTGATTTAAGACAGTTAACTGTATTTTTATTTTTGGCGCTTTCCCACCAGTTTCCCACAAAGGCATCGAGGTCGTCTCGCCAACGTTTCCGCGGTCGTCCCCGCCCACGCCTCCCGTTCTCAGGCACTGGTGGGAAAGCGCCAAAGATAAAGATGCGTGGAAGGGTTTGGGGGAGGCCTTTGCTCAGCAGTGAGACAATATAGGCTGAAATAAAAAAACGGTATTTTAATAAATCCATTAAAATTAATCTTTATAAATATAATTTGTTTGTATTATGAACACCACGGTGAATACACCTTTACCCTGCAGTTGAACTGATGACTCACTGCATTCTAAACGCGAACGTAGTAGGTACTTATAATAAATTGACGCACCGTAAATAGATTAGTCCGCTTCATTAAGAAGATTGTCTATGGAGCAAATCCATATTGTACAAATTATAAAATGTCTCTGTGATTCCACGTTGGCTGTATTGTATCTTTACGCATCGATAGTCTTTATAGAAATTGTCAATTCACTATTTTTGTATTCATTCATCTAGACGTTCATTTGTAATGTCTCGCGCCAATTGCGTCAGGAAAACAATAAAAGTTACACGCAAAAGAAACAGTTCTTACTTTCAACTCTATCACTAAGCGTAAGGGCGTTGTGCTTGTGGTTATAGTAAGTTTTTGTTCGACGAAAGAAATAGATATAAAAATTACTAAGGATAAATAAAGAAAATTAACTACAAATTGTGTCTTATTTACTGTAACCTTTTCAATGGTATATTAATGGTTAACCTTTTTGTAATCACATAAAGTTGAATTTTCGTTAGCATTAAAGGTTTGAGTGCCCCTAACCCTTTAACGAGCACAGCATCTTCATATTTTTCATTGGTTTTTTTCACCTTATCTCAATTGTATAAAGTTCAAAATATGGTGTCAATATATTGCACGATATATATATCAATATATATAGTACAATATATACGCATTATATGGAACGGGACAGTAATAAAACTCTTAGATCCATGAAAATGTTGTATATTTCCCAAATTCAAAATGTACAGTAGATTATTTCCAAAGACATTGTATGCATCATTTTTAAAACCCTATTATTCGAGTCATAGAATAAACTTTTTACAAAAAAATATTCAAGAAATTACAATGGGGTTCAGTTTGGTTTTAGAAAATTTTATTTCGCCTATCAAAGATAACAGTGAATTATTATACTATAGCTTATAATTATTTCATAATGAGTTTCATATGTAGGCTAAACAACACAACCTTTACTATTCCATATGAGAAAGTAATAATATCTTTACATTATTAAATATTTGAATAACGGTTCACAAGATCATAGAATTATCTAATGGACTATTAAAATTTACATACGCATTAATAAGTAGGTATATCTTATTATTAATAATTGAGCGTCAATGTAACATAATTAATCTAAAGAGCATTCAACAAATATTTTACTAGACTTCAATACGTAGGTAACGTGAAGTTGGCAAAAATTGTATATGAAAAATAAGTAATCAATTAACCAAATGAAAACAAACTTATAGAGTAAAACCGAATTGGACTCTGCTCATTACTGCAAGAACATCATCCAACTGCAACTGAGATTCTAATATTATTTCGAGAAATTAACTTCGGGTGGATGTCTTTTAAATTTGAGAAAGACGCTCCAAAAACAACAAATATAACTCGTTTGGAGAACTGTGTAACATATCATAGACGCAAGGAATAAGTTCACAAAGCCTTTTTATTCTACAACGGGTAAGCGTTTGGTCTTCATCTCACGTGATGGTAAGTGACGATAAGGCCGAGCGCTGGGAATTGAAACGCTTTACCCGGAATCCTCAACCACTGAGGAACTGGCTATCTTTTCTATGAACTGCCGAAACATAACAATACTATAAACATCGTTGTTATGGCGACAGACTTAGATAAGGTGATGGTCGCTAGCCAGGCGGACTTAACAGCCCTACCACCAACCAAACCAAGTACACAAAAAATGTACCACTGGGAATCGATCCCGGGACCTCTGGGTCTGAGACCGGTGTCTTAGCCACTAGACCACGGAGGCGGCAAACCTTTTTACGATATGGCCATGACATATTTAATCTAATTAATGCCGAGTAATACTAAAAAGAGTTTAATTTGTTCGAAACACATTGGAAAAGGTGGTAACAGTCCCATTATTGCGTACATACAGCACCTTAAAATTTACAATATATAAAGAAATAAAATAAAATAACATCTTGAATTATAAACTTTAGGCAGATTGAGTAAACTGGAGTTCCTATAAGGTACTACTTTGCTAGCTTAAATAGAGATTAAGCAATTCAAAAGGACATAACTTTCCATCTGCTATTCGCTTGGCTCTAAAATTTCATAAATATAATTTATACACTCTCAAAAGGCATGTAACAATAGTAAAAATATTGACGTAACATAGAAACAAAATCACAGCATATAAACGTACTTATGCTTAATTATCAGAGTACCTACTAAGAAATATAATTAACCGTCGCGAAGTTAGGATACATTTGGGAAGATTTTTCTGTAACCTCAGGTCTTATTTTAGGAACTGAAACTATTTTGCATTAAAAATTGGTCAGCAATTTACATATAATTTAAAGAGAACAGCGGTTTTTATATTTTTCACGACTAATACTAAATTTCAGAAGATATCCTATTATATTATGTGCTATGTAATATTTTTCTATTTAATGTTACACAAATCCAATACATTTTCTCTCATAGAAACTACATTAAAATTTTCATACAAACATTTCTAAATTTTAATTAAAAACTTATGTAAAAATTCGAGTATGTGGCAGTATTATCCGTTATAAAAGACTAGTGGTAGATTATTGCTAAAAATGTCTTATGTAATAAGACTGAAATATTTAATTTACCAACTGTGCTAATATAGACTTTACGTAAGTACTTTTAATGATTAGATTTCATCATCAATGTTACCTTACTAATTACACCTACCGTATTGTAGTTACAAACACACCGGTTTGTTATGTTACAAAGCAGTAATTGTTATACTGAAGGGAATATTTAGTGTATTATGTAGAAAATATAAAAACATTACAAAAATTCACAAGAATTTGCATATTTTTTGTACAATAATGCTTATTTCAATTCCTTAGTTACTTTTTTGTGATTCAGTGTTTTATAACGCGTAAAATTGAAGCAACAAGTTTTACGTTTGCTCTTTTTATTAGTAAACTTATTAAAGTAATAAATTACGCAAATTCAAGGTACGGTAAGACACTGTGATACCTATGAGAGGGAATATGCATAGGAGCTGCATTGTTGATCCTCGAGCATCCCTCGAATAATATTTAGACCTAGAAGTACTCTCGCACCCATAGTCGACTTGAATAAATTCATTTGAACGATCATTGCGAATACAATATTATGTAGATGATGCACAATATACTTTTATGTTTTGTAATTGAAATTGTATTGTTATCGATAAAAAGGAATGGCACAGAGAAGGTATACATATAATTAATCATAATTATGTATTTTTCTCTCGCTTAATATTATATTTTTTTATTCTTAATTGCTAATAGAAAATGTGAATCATAGATTTCCTAACAATGCATATTCCCTATCGTTAGAACCAAAGATATGTTACAGTATCAGAAATTGCATAAACCAGTTGAGTGTTCTATCAATATCAAGTCTTATGTTACATATAAGACTATACCAAAATCAATGTAAAAAATTGTAACACACTACTAACAGGGGTCTTTGTTTTGTGTACCATTGGAGTGGCTGAACGTGACTGTACCATTGGCCATAGTGTTATGGGGACCGCCGAGAAACGATGTGAATGTGGTGTCCCTACTAATCGGAGGCTCCAAACCTTCTATCGGGATGCAGTCTAACGTAGGCACGGTGTACTCCCTGTAATGGAAGATAATTATGAAGAAATAGTCAGACTGTCACGCAACATCAAACTCTTTAATCAATTTTGAACTCAACATCGGACAATCTAAAGTTGAAAATCGATTGGAGAATTTCGTCAGTTAACAGGGTGTTTATAGGTAGGCCTATGTATACAGGGTTAATTTTGGACACCCAGCCAAATTTTTTACGTGATCCTTTATCAGAAGTACAACCAAATAATGAAATAAAAAAACATATTTTTTTTAGGATAAAATGGTTACTAGAAAAAATCAACCAGTCTCAGGAAGCTCGAGTGGGATTCGTGGGCCCACGAAAAAAACTATATCCCATATCCCCTCCTATATCTATATAGCATTCTGAATGCAAAATTTCAACAATAAAGATATTTATAAGCAATTACGTCTTTATCGATTGTTAAATACTTGCAATAGTATTTCTTTCGAATGTGAGGGTAAACTTCACAGTGACGTAATACCGCTGGCTTGCGGCGTAAATCAAACTACTAGGAAAAATTCAACGAGTCTTCTGGGGTCTCGGTAGCTCAGTGGTTAGAGCAGTGGACCGGCAATCCAAAGGTCGTGGGTTCGAATCCCTCTCGAGCTTCCTGAGACTGGTTGATTTTTTCTAGTAAACAATTTATCGTGAGCGTCAAGTTGGCAGGCACACCACGGAATTAGACGGTTTTGACTATGTCAAAAAATTGTGTATAAATAGTGATAAATAGTGACGTATAGCATATAAATAGTGATACTACGGTTCAAAAGATATTTGAGTATCTTGGTGTGTCTGCTAACTTGACGTCAAGATAGCAGGCACCATAAGAAATACAGTTCGTATCAATGTGATTTATATGTCAAAAAACTGTGCATAAATAGTGAATCGTATACGCAAAATTTCAACAATTGTACTTCAATACAAACCGAGATATTACGGTCTCTAAGTGGGCTGCCAACTTGACGATTCTTGCGATGGCGATTCCAGAGAAACGGGTTGAAGGTTTAAACAAATAAATACATAAAAAATTGTGTGTGAAATTGTGAATCTTTCAATATCAATAAAAAAAGAATTCTTCTATGCTATTTTCCAAAAATCTAATGTAAACTTCTACCATACATTCGATTTCAAGTACAATCGTGCACAATTTTATTTATTGACTTAAGATACTGACATAAAGTCTAATTATTTTTAATTCAAGTCATAAAATTACACTTAAATCTACCGTTGTAATGTCAGTTTCACGTTATTTCTATGAAACTTATGTCAAGCAATTTGTAATTTTAGTGACTCGAATTAAAAGTCTCGGATAGTGGTGGACGAGCGAGTGTCGCGGACGACCAAGAGATGGCGTGATATTGTTTACGTGCGGTGAGCCGGTGATACGAGATTCGTGCGCGAAAAGTTTTTTTTGTTTGTGTTGAAATTGGTAAGCAGTGAGGACATTTGCATCAGAAGTGAAAGTGTTTAAATCGTTTAATAACAACCTACATTTTTATAGGTACGCAGCTTATTTTCTATTATGGTACATATTTACAAAAAAGATATACCTAGGTACAGTCGGGGTCGCCGTCGCTTTACCACTTTGCAGCGATTTTCGTGTGAAGCGCACCGACCGCCCGGGTACCTACGTGCCCGTACCAAATAGACGACGCGGTGTGCAAGGGATTTTGACCTTTAGACTGGTAAAGCGACGGAGTCCGCCATTATACCTAATGTGAGGTAGATATTTTCTCAGCAATTCAAAACTTTTCATATTTATCGACCAACATAATTAATCGCATTAAAGCTAGACGTTTATCATAATTGTTCAATGATTAACAATCTAAATATATTGCACTTCAATTAGTTTGCACTTCAATTAGTTTGCACATGCTGAGTGGTCAGATTTTAAAATGGAATATCGTAGAAGATACGTTTAGTTTGTAAATTATTGAACAACTGTGATAAACGTCTAGCTGACATGCACCTAATTGTGTTGGTCGAGTAATACGTATAACTTCATAAGTAGGTACTGTAGAGTTTATACCATGTTAGGGCGCTGGCTGGTTTTACTTTATAGTAATTTGTAAAAAACGTAATTTGAATTGACAAGATGTCAAACCGGGATTTGAGGAGAACGATCTGAAGTGCCAACATGGGTAGACTTGACCATGTTATTTTTATATTGTAAATATGTAATTGTAAATGTATATAAAAGTATACAATAAATGAACTCGTATACTAAATAAATGTTGTTGTTATTAAAACAAACGCCCCCCAACCTTTACGAGTTCCATAATGGTGGAGGCGTCAAGAGCCGGCCGTGCGCGAAAAGTTTCCGTTTTTCAGGTGGCACGAAAGCACTGAAAAGAATGGTGAATAAGCTAAGTGTTGAAGAATGAAGAATAGAAAAGAATATTATGATAACCTTTACCTGAAAGAAGAGGAAATTTATTTTAAGCAAAATGGATCACGTAGTCACTTGTTTTACGGGTCATTTTGATGAGTCGGTGGAAGAGTTTCTGGAGCAGTTCCAAGCAGTAGCAGTTTATAAGAAGTGCACTAGCTCTGAGGATCGGTTAATGTTGTTGCCAGCATTTTTAAAAGGGTCTGCACTTCACTATTTCCGATCAATAAAATCTTCATGTAAAAGCTTTGAAGAAGTGGTGGATAAATTGAGGGAAGAATTTGAAGTGTGTGATTACTCCGAATTGTTTTATAGTGCGAAACAGGACCAGAAAGGCCTGAGCGAGTATTTCTATAATTTATCGGAGTTGGCTAGCAAAGCAAATATAACCAAGGATTCCACGTTCATTACGCAATTTTTGAAGGGATTAAAGCCTTACTTCAAGAATAAACTAGCATATTCTCACTATGCGTGTAAAAGAGACCTCAGGGAGGTTATTTTGCAATTGGAGAAGGTGTATCCACAAGCACGTGAAGAGCAGATGAACTTAGCGCAGAATCCTGCTGCGTTCGTTCACAAGTTTGTTGATGGGGGAGGTGATCGTAGTACGCCCACTCCATTTGGTCCGCAAATGACAACGGAAGTGCAAGATGAATGCCGCGTTGTACCAGGACCTGCACCTTCAAATAGCTATAATTTACGTTCTAATTTTAGGAAAACGCAGTCGCAGCCGGGTTTTCAACCTCGCCGACAATAAAGAAGGCCAATTGTCGCGACGGTGATGTTATTGAGATGTCGTCTGGTCTTTTGCAAGCGCACACATCTGACGTGAAATTGCAAGCGATGGATGAAGCGAGTCAACAGGTTAGACCTTCTTCTGCGTTATTGCCATTATTAGTATTT